>CM053783.1:379597716-379927716 GCA_028749045.1 Cupressus sempervirens
ATACTAGGATCAAATTTTCTCTAGATCTACATGATTTTTCTTTGTAGTCTTAAATGGTAGCAGTTGAGTTTGGTCTAGAACAGAAAATATCTCAGTTATGTTTGAGCTATACAGGCAGATTTTGTAATCTTTGTAAGGGGTTGATCTTTTTCTAATTGTTTAATATTGCTTCATGTGTACTATTGTAATTTCTCATGCCTCTGAACCATTGTAATCCTCTGCTAAGTCTTTTAGCCATTAACACATTGTTCAAGGTTCTTTACCTCTAGTTAACGTTTTGTGTTTGTTTTGCAATTTACATGATTGCATCTGCTTTTGACATTTGGATGCTATTAAGTGGAGTTTCTTCCTATACCATTCTTTTGTTGTTTGATCTACATGTAATTGTTGAATTAAGCAATGTCTTAATCTATATTCTTTGAGGTTACAACTAGTTGATTGTGCATTCATGGGTAGTTATAAGTTCAAATGCTCTATTTTGGTGCATTACCCCTTTAGGTTAGATTAGGTAGATTTTATTTCATGCATTCCTTCTTCCTTTTCCTCTCCAAGAGTAGTTAGGTGCATCTTGCTAGTAAAGGAAGCCTACCTTCTCTAGAGATTTAACCTTATAGTTCAAGTCACACAACATGGATGTAGTTTCCATGTTTCACAAGGTTGTCCTTAGGTAAAAACTTTGGACAAGGGTGCAAGCTTTTGTGAGAACAACCTTCCATGTCTATTTTTTCATGAACTGAATGGTTAGGGTTTAACTTACAAACTTCTCTGATTAGTTCTAGTGAAACCCTAAAGAGATTATCACCAACATGGTTCTTCAAAATTCTTGTAATTGGGTCATATTTCTTTGCCATTACTGCTAGCAAATCATCATCAACAAAAAATCCTAGAATGATCAGTTTTCCTATATCAAATTCACATACATTATTCAAGGGAGTATCTACTTTTCTTTCTGTAAATCATTTTAAGAAAAGCCCTAATCCTCCAAAAGACACTCTAGTGTCCCTTAACCGGTTTTATTTATCATAGAGACCCTCACTAACCAATAACCTAGGGCTTTTCAGAATAAGCTCTTTTCCCCTAGTTAATTTGTTCATAGACTATGTCATTTGTTTTAGGAAGTCATCATTAACTGCTCTTTTCAAATAATTTACTTTCCCCAAAAAATATCTTTATGGACCCATGTTTAAAATTTACCCTAATACAAATACAACTTCTCAATTTTCTAGAAGCTTAGATGACTTACCCATTTTTTTTTCTTTTTCTTCTCTCGAAATTGCTTAGAAATATGTCAAAACCCTTGGAAAATTTCACCCTTCACTCTGGAAATATTTGCGCTATGAGAATTATGCAACTTAATTTCTCAATAATGGAGAATTAGACATTTTATTATAACATTAAGCTCACACGA
Source organism: Cupressus sempervirens (assembly GCA_028749045.1). Lineage (NCBI taxonomy): Eukaryota > Viridiplantae > Streptophyta > Pinopsida > Cupressales > Cupressaceae > Cupressus > Cupressus sempervirens. Next base: position 379,599,125 of record CM053783.1, read on the forward strand.
AGCAACATTGATCAAAGTTAATGCTTCAATAGTTACATTTGTGTCACACCATGAAGTTTGAAATTCCACCGTCGATCATCAAGAATTGGATGGCTTAGTTTGAAATCAAAATGATTGCATTAACCTTTTTTTAGAAATTTCCACAAGTCAATAGGTTGCTTCCCCAATTTAGTTGAATTTTTGGCACTTTCATGTTGTAGGAAAGTGTTGATCATCAATCTTCCCAAGATCAACAATCATGAAAATCCTTATAACTTTATAATTCCGTCTTCAAATTTTTAGGCCCACTAATACAATCACTTTCCAACTCAATGAACATGTAGACTACACCACCAATCATTATGTACCATGTCAGAATTCTTTCCAACTCAGTGTGACTAGGTGACCCTTTGCATGACTGGCCCCACTTGTCCACATGGCAACCAAGGGCTTCTCTACTTTAGTTAAACTTCATTCACTTTCATGAAGTGGTAAAGCACCTTCTGTTGATCTTTCAAAGATTGATGGTGTCATATATCTTACCCCTTTCCAATCTAGCCAGCATAAGTAACCAATAAAATGCATTTCTTTTTCCAACATGTTTGACATTTGCCAATTGTTCCAACACCCTTTTAAAACTAGTGGTGCATCACCTCACCAAGTACACATGTCACTAGGGCACTTTGCCACATTTCATAAACATAGACCATCTTTATATTGTGGTAATGTGCCTACTATAGATCTTCCCAAGATTGATGGTGCATTGTTATATTGCAAAAAGGCAACTCCACTGCTCAGCTCGACAAATGAGATGGCTTGAAATTCCCAACATGCTATGACAACTATTTGGAAGTTCTAAAACCATTATAACACCTCCATATTTTGTGACACATTTAGGTGATAGCATCACAAAGGGCTATGTGGAAATCAGGAGCTTCCCCGCATTTTCTAAAGGTCAAGCAAATTCATATTGTGGGCAACCACTCATCATTGATATTTCTGAGATCAACAGTTAGTAAATGTAAAACTTGTCATGGTTAAAACATTCCTTAAAATATTAAGGAGTTAACAAAGGGTAAAGCCATGGTTTAACAAAAAAATTTTTTTTTGGGAAAGTGAATTTTAAAATAAAAATGGGAAAAAGTAAATATAAAGCCTTAGGGTAGAAAGCTTCTCGCACATTTTTTATAAAACATTATTTTCAAAAATTTTGAAAACTAGGGCACAAAAAAAAGGTTTCATAAAATTTTAATAATTTCATCTATGATTTTTAACACATCTCACATTTTAAAATATAATACCATTGGTTCTTTCACTATGAAGTGTAACCAAATTATGCAAGGTGAAAAATTAGGCCAACAGCTTGCATCATGTGTTCTCTTGCATGGGATGAAATGGCTCATCTTGTTGAACCTATCCACCACCACAAACACACAATCTAACCCTATCCTAGTCCTTGGTAATCCCACTATGAATTGAATGCTAATGCATTCCCAAGGCCTATTAGGAATGGGTAGAGGTTGGTAGAGTCCTGCATTTGATGAACTATCCTTTGCCTTCTGACATATGCCACACTACTCCACATACCTCCTTACATCCCTTTGCATCTTGGGATAGTAATAGAGCCTCTACACAAGGTCTAATATCTTGTTAAAACCAAACAATAACCCTTGAACAATAACCCATTTTGCAAGGTGTGTCTAGAAAAGTCACTATGGAAATGATTAGCAAAGTTAGTACATACCTTGCAAGTCTCTACAAAGTTAGCATCCTCCTCATATAGGTCCTCAAATTCACCGAATCCTATGCTCTAGAGTTTGACCTCTTGTACTCTTAGCAACCTCCTTCTCAAAGCATCTGCCACCTTATTGTTTGTGCCCTTTTTGTGTTTGATTGAGAAAGTGTAGGACTACAAGAACTCCATTGATTTGATATGCCTCTGACTTAACTTCTCATGTGAATGAATTCCTTGGGCAATAGGTAATTATTAGAAATAATAGTCCACCAAGATAACTGAGAGAGGGCAGGGGGGGTGGGGTGAATCAGTTATCTAACAATTAAAACACTTAACCAAAGTAAATAGAAAGCATATAAAGATGCACAGAAACAATTGCACCTGATATGTTGACTAGGGAAACCATTGATTAGAGGGAAAAATTTGGTGGGAATGATGCCCACAAGATGTTATACTAATATAAATATTCCTTGTTAGAGGATGAACCCTGCTAGGAGTCTATTACAACATTTAGTACAATGAGTCCCTATTAGGAGGCTTTGTATCCCTATTAGGAGATTCCAACACTATTAAGAGTAGTGATATAAAGTATGCAAGATGAGCTTACTGTCCAACCATGCAATTTCAACTACAAGAAGAGCTCACTACTCAAACAAGTAATTTACTATTATTTTCTTCTTTCCTTGATCTTTCCTTTATCTTGTCAACTAGACCAATCACTGTTCAACCTCATAGAATGGATCACAAACCTCAAATCCCAATACCAAACCTTGGATCACTTAGCAAAACCGTGGCAATGAAGTTTCCTTCACTTTCGCATTGCTTTGCTCAACTTCGCATTCCATACTCTTTATTATTTTTTGAACTTTCACAATTCAAATATATCCATACCATGATAAAGGAAAATATCCTTCCTTTGTACCAAGTCCATTAACAATTCCTTGAGTCAGCTATTAGTTCTTCTCAATTAATTATTATAGGTCCTCATTAAGAACATGTTGCACTTAGTGATAACACAAATCTTCTGCCTTGCAACCTGAGTAACTTTTTGTATGTGCACAATTATGATGAGCAAGCGTAGCCATGTCATCCTCAACATGTCTTCTCCATGTCCTCAACCTCAATCCTCAAGATATCAACTCTATTAAGAGATATAACAAGTTTACAAGAACATGCCTCTATAAACTCTATGTCAGAATAGATATCACCAAAACTTAAATAACTTCTTCTAGATTTATCCTTTCTACTTCCAACTTTAACTACATATGCTAGATACTCAAAAGTATCTCCTATAATCTTAGGTGGTTATCATGCTCAACTAGCCATCCGTATCAACTTGATCTTTCTATTGTTCTTCTGTTAGATACCATGGAAGACATCAAAAATGCTATGTTGACATCAATGACAAACTCAGTCATGAATGTAATATATCATCATCAAACCAATCTTCCAACAATCTCTCCAATCTTCCAATAGTAATGCCTCCACTTCTTGAGGGCTTGGATAAGTTCTTATAGATCCAAGTCATATGCTAAATTCCTTGTCTTAGCTTCATTGAGCCTCTCACTAAAAAATGCTACTAGTCTACCCTCTTGGCTCAAAACTACCTCAAATACCATGTTTCTAACATCGCACTCCACCACAAATGGCTTCTCAAAACTAGGAAAAACCAATATTGGTTTTGTTGTCACTTCCTTCTTAAATCTCTCAAAACTTGCATTTCTGCCTTGGTCCATGTAAACTTGGTCTTCATGCCTCCTTTAATGGTGTCCTTCATTGGTGCACAAATTTCACTAAATATCCTCAAAAAATTTCTATACAACTGTGCTAGGCCATGAAAACTTCTAACTTGAGTAGCGAATCTAGGAGTAGGCCAACTAGAGATTATCTCCACCTTGTCCTTGTCCATTTTAGATTCCCTTGGGATACTACAAACTCAAAATACACTAGCTCCTCCTTCATGAAATCACTCTTCTCTAGGTTTACTGTCAACTTTTCATCTTGAAGCTTCCTCAACACCATTTCTAGATGTTAAATGTGCTCATCCTTTGTTTTTCTAAAGATGTGATCAATGCATCTTGCCTACTTTATAAGTCACTTTTCTCTTATCTTTGTGCTTGGCGTCACTACTGCTTTTTCTCATGATTTAATTAGAACTCTTATTTTATTTATTTTAGGTTCATTGGCCATGAAATCAAGACTAAAAAATATTTTTTTAAAGACTCTGTCTCTGGTGACTCACTTTTAGGAGGAAGATATTATCTAAATCATTACTATAGAAACAACATGAAATTCATTTCTAAATTGTGGTTTTTCATGGTGTGAGTGAAAAGATTTCTCTTCTAATTAATAATTATTTATTGACCATATCTCCCTCTCTGTATTGAAGACAACAAGGTTCACAATAGTTGGGAAGGTTTAGTAGCTACCCCCCCCCTGAATTCTTATGAGGTACAACTCCCCCATTGGATATTCAATGAATCCTCAAACTAAACACATAATCTTGTTTTTAATAGAAAATAATTAAAGGAAACATAACTCATTCTTAGATGAGAATTCATTAACAAATAGTTATAAGAAATGGCAACTAATTAAGAAAACAGAAATTTATTCCAATGTTCAACCATTCAAAAAGTTCTTAGAAGATAAAAATGATATTCAAATCATGTAATTACTAATTAGAAAAGATTAAAATTAACCAAAGAATTCAAAGAAAATTTCTTCAATTAAATCTCAAGCACAGTTTTAAATTAATCCTATGATTGATTCATTTTGAAATGACTCTTAGTTCAATCAAAAGAGATCCATCACAAACTAAATAATAAATCATTTCTATTATCACCATAAAAAAGATAAGATTTGGCTATATACTAACAAAGAGCACAAAAAACCATCATGTTTTCCTTTTTTTCTTGTAACCCCTTATCAGTCTTTTAGATCTAGCTTAAATAGTTTATGTCATAAGGGGTGTCCCTTAAAACCCAAACCCCTTGATAGTAAACAAAGGTGATTATTAAAATAGAAAAGTTCAATACAACATATATGTCCCTTGAGTTCAAAAGTATTATATTCATATTTGAAAAGAAACCCACTAATACAGTGAACTAGGAGCTTCATTCCCAATTTGTTCCTTGTTTCCACCTACATCTTGTACCATCTTCTACCTATAATAGACACCCAAAAACTCATGAAGCACACTTGAATTTGTAGTCCTTAGGCTCATCAGTTGTGCCTTCCACATGAAATGATCCCATTTCATTATGTTGAGTTGTCTTATATACTTTGGCAAGTGGTCCATACAAATAGTCAACATAGACTCAATTTGTGTTACCTTTGTAAAATTTGTAGGAGTGATATTGACTATTTCCTTGCTCATTTTCAAATCGGTCTCAAAATATTTGAACAAAGATTCAATATCATAATTCCATGCATCAAATTGGATCATGTCATTGGGGTTTATTATCTATGTACATATCTTTAGTAAATTTGGTATGCATGCATTTGATTTTAGTTTCAATACTTCGAGCATTGGTGATAGAAAACCTATAGATTAAGCATCTCCAAGTCATGATTCTCTTTATCACATACAATATACTAAATTCTACTATCTTGAAAGAGTTCTTGTCCAAAATCTTTTCCAGACCATATTGCTCCACATCAAAGATTTGTATCACCACAACTAACCATTTACCTTCCTCTATTTCCTAGGTGGGTATTTGTGCGTGTACCACATTTAGTAAAGCATGAGCCTGATTAAAGAATGTTGCACATTGCTAGAGAAATTCTTTACCTTTTTGGATTACACCATTTATCTATTCATCTACAGTAGCCACCATGACTTTTCCTTGTTGAACCTAGTTCAAAATCATTTTATTGACTGATGAGGTTGGTCTAAAGCTTTCCAAGGTACTTGTGCCATGGGTAGAACACCAGAATTATCCAAAGAATCAATATACTTAACCATAATTAATTACTTGCTTCAGTTCTTTCTTCTCCTTTGCATCTTTTTAAGATTTAATCAACATATGTTGAGTTGACTCACCAACCAATGATCTTTGGTTTCTCTATTTAACACTCCCATACCTACCCTTGTGATCTCAAAATATATGACATTCAATTTTGTGGAAGTACTTTTGGGTTTATATAGGGAAACTTCTATTGTTACCTCCCTTGTTTTGGTCTCTAGTATCAAGAAGGTAGATTTTTTCATTCTTTAAGGTTTTGGGGCCATATCAGTTTTAGGTATGGAGACCAGAACCAAATGTCTTTTCTTGTTAATAGAAATAGTGAATCAATTTGGTATCATTGAAGAAGGCTCAACCCCTACTGGGCCTTTTATGGGTGTAGTCGATGAGTCCATAATCTATGAAATGAAGTGGTATGAACTTGTTGTTCATTATCCATTGAACCTTCACTTTGATCTTGATCCACATCAAGATCTATTTTAGTTTTTTCATGTGACACCATATGACTTTGTTTCTTGAACTTCAATTTGGACCTTGTCTTTTATACCACAAGTTGGTTTTGAACCACTTCAACAACAACTACCTTCGAACCATTTTTGTTACCTATAGAATTAGTGAAAAAGATCACATTAGAACTAGAGGATGAAGGAGATTCTTAGGTTTTATCCTAAGTTTGAAACCAAGATGTTCCTTCTTTCCTCCTATGATGAACCCATGTTTTAGCATATTCACTAAAATTATAAGTTCTTTTCATTATATCATCCATTTCAAGTTCAAACCAATTAATAAGAGGTATAAGGTAATCTTGGTTCTTTAGGTATTTAGGTTCAACAACTTTTGAACCATCCTCTTGTACCACTTTTAGATTTAGTTCTAACTTGAAGCCAAGAACCTGTGATAACATACACCATCCTAGAATGACTCCTCTTTTGAAGTTCTCTTTCATTCATGCAATATTTCCAATAATTTTATAAGTGGAGTATAGGTGGGAAATGATCTCCTATCTCTAGAACTCTCCCAAAAAATCCTTTATTATCGAATCCTTTACTAGCTTGATAAAATTTGAAATCAAAAGCACTCAAATTAGTTCTAATATCTATAGCATCCTCTAGGTTCTTGAAGTGTCAAACTATTTTCAACTAGTTTGAACCAAGTTCAAAGTGGTTCAGCGGGTTCAAAAGTTCCAACAGGTTCGATAGTTTAGAAAGTTCAAAAGTTTAGAACTTTGGTTAAATGAACAAGTTTTGTCTAACAACAAGCTAAGAGAAATATTTAGCTTTAGGAAAACTTGTATGTTATGTACTTAGGATAATTTAGGCTAAAGGGGAAATCAAACCAAAGGTTCCAAAGGAAATAGAAATCAAAATAAACATGACTCTCCAAAAAATACATGAACTAACACATTGAAAAGTCGCATATTTCTCTTAGGCCTGTGAGAAAAAAATTGGATTTGAAAAAATATTTTCTACAACTTTGAAAATTGTGTATTTTTTTTGCTGACGTTACAACAATTTTGTGATTTTTTCTTGTTAAGGTTGCAAATTTCTCTCATAAGCATGTGAAAAAATGAATGGATTTGAAAATAATCTATCCTTAAAACAAATTGATTTGAAATAATTTGTTGTGAAACTTTCAAATTTCTTTCAAGCCTCCGAGGAAAAGAATAGATTTAAATTAATATGTTGCATAGCTTCCCACATTGTCAATTTGAAATGATTTTTTTGAAATATTTTTGTAGAGTTGATTTGAAAATGTGTTATTTGATTTGGTGATTTGTTTTTTTCGATAATGAGATTGCTCCATGCTTGGAGATGTGTTCATGGAGGCATGAATCAATAGTTTTATCATAGAGGCAAGTTTCCAACACTGTAAACAACATGAACAACATTCTAGAGGTTTGGAAGTAGTTTTTGGAATTTAATTTTTAGAAATTTTTGTATTAATATATTAATTTTACCCCTAGAAAAATGGGGGAAGTCAATCGAAATTAATCAGTTAATGGGTAGAAATTATTTTAAAATAAATTAATTTTGGAATTTAAGAATACAATGACTTTAGGTATAAAAATTAATTTGTGAACCACAACCAAAAATATTAACTCCATGCCTTTAGTTATAAAAAATTAAATTTTGAACCACAACCAAAAACATTAGTTTTGTGTCTTATAGATAGGACATGGACTAATAAAAGTGTTTCATTTCATCACAAGACTCTTCACTAATACCACATCCCAAACACAAAAATTCCCATGTAGAAAACAACAAAACTACTTCATGGACTATAGGATTGAGGTAACAAAAGCAAGAGATTTACTTCATTTACGAAGTCATCAATGTTGGCAATTGACGAAACCTTGCATGCATTTTCATCTGCAAAAACTACAATCCTCGCAATATCTCTCAGTTGCCTCACCCTTTTCTGCATCTCACTTCCCAAGTAGCCATCCATGAACAACCTCATAATCTTCTCCACCTTACTTTGTCAAATTATCCCTCCATGCCCCTAAAAATATTGATGCGCATGCTGACTTCCTCCTCCAAAAGCTTAGAATTATAAAATTGATCCAATGCAATGGGCCACCCAATCATAGGCACACCTTCGCTCAGGCTCTCAAGCATAGAATTCTATCCACAATGGCTTAGAAATCTATAGGTTGAATAATGAGAAAGGATAATAAATTATAGCGTCCAACCCATTAGAAGAAGCTCATGTTTCAACTCCATCATTCTCCCTTCAAATCCTTCTAGTAGAAATTCATTCAATGCATTAGTTACTCCAATGGGAGGATGAATGGCCCAAAAAAAGGTCAGTCAAGAAGCTTCAATGATCAAAGCCAAAGTGTCATGTCTCTCTTGTCAACATGCATAGACATGCTTATTTGGATCCTTATGTGGTGATCAAGACAAAGTTAGATTGGTTAACTCTTTTGTTTGACGATAATTACAAAATATTTAAGTTAATTTCATAAGTTTGTAACTTAATTTCATTTCTAAGGATGGATTAATGATTAATTGATGCATAGATGGATGTTACGTGGTGTCACATTTCATTTTTATATGATGTTAGGTTATGTCACTCATGATTATATTTAATGATGTATTTAATTATACTATTTGAGTTACTAATTTATTATATATTGCAAGTGTTTGAGTGGTTGTAGTTTTGAAGGTACGAGAGTGTGGTTGAGGTAGAGAGGGTTAGCCTCTCCGAAGGGGATGAGTTAGGGGATCTCACAACCACAGCCACACACCACTTAAGAATTAGATGTTGGAGTTGATGAAAGCCAACTCCAAAGACACCCAAGATCACCTGCATGTGAAAAATTTTCAAAGAGAAGCCAAGGAGAGGAAGAGCATGGAGCAAGGGTAAAACCCTAAACAGACATGAGAGACAATATGTGCAAACACAAGAAGAAAATGTATTTAAAATATGCACAATGCCTTTATGTTATGTTATGTTGAAAATAAAAAGAGGGAGAGGTTGCTTATAAAGACCTCAAGGAAGCTTGTAGAACAAGCTAGAAGGTGGTAGAAGATAAGGATGACAACTCAGCACACATCCACAAAAGGTGAAACATGCTAGAAGGGAACAAACTCCTGTGTTGTCAACAACTAACCACTACATGCATTAAATACAAAATATTAAATAAATGCATTTACCTAAGTAAGCTTAATTAATAAAATAAATAATAATAAATTAATTAATTAATTACTCTAACACCCCCCCTTAAGTGCAACTTAGGGAAATGCCTTAAGCTCACAAAACTAAGATGAATGCAGAATGGGTCTCGGAAATGAGGCCATTTTAGGTACCCAAGTACAATGCAATAAAATGAAAACTTTGTAAGTGGGGAAAGAGAGAAAACCACGTGGGAAAAACCCTCCCCCAAAAAGAGGTAACCTAGTGAAGAACTGAAGAAGCCTCCAACTAGGGAAATGTCCCCTAAAACAAGAACAAGAAGTGATCATGAAGAAGCATCACTGAAGCATGAAGAAGCCACAAATGTACCAAATTGCTGATCTGAAGAACCTCCATGGAAGAAGAAGGCACAAATCGAGCATGTCTATATGGTAGATGATCCATCTCATTGAAATGCATAGGTAGCCAGCCACTGCAATCGCCTTGTATATAGGATCAACTACTGAATACATAGTTCACACTATCAAACCATCAAACCATGGATGCATTAGAACAACAACATAACCCCCCCTTAATGCAGATGGGGTGTGATGACAGGCAACTGAGAAGGTGGGCTAAAGTCTCCTGCAAATGAACCAAGAACGACGAGAGAGGGAAAGAGGTATAGACACCTATAAAGACACGATCAAACAGACTCTGCATGGGGCTAATGTCGTGGAAGAGACACTCACTTGACAAAGGGAGAATGCCTAAAATAGCAAACAACTATCCTCCCCATGGTGCTTTATGAAAATAGTGCATGTACAACTGACTCAAAACAACGTTCATAATCTTGAAAATGCAAAAGTGGCACTTTATCTCAGTGCCATAAAAAAAAGTTCTTCAAAATGATAGCTACAATGATCAAAACTAAAAACAAGTTGCAACAAAACAAAGTACAACTAAAAACAAGAGAAACCATGCCAGGAAAATGATCCTCGGGCCTAAAACACTCAAAATATCCACCATATAGAAAAAATACCAAAATTATGATAGAAAGAGCATGGGCAAAAAACTCAAGAAAAGGACCACATTTCTGAAAAGGTGACATAACCACCTTTCCAAAAATATAAAGTTTTCAAAAAATAGGCATGGGATACAAAAGATATGCTTGCCGGAGTCAAAAACATAACTTCAGACTTTAACTAAAAAAATGGGCAATGAAAAGGCATCAAAACCTTAAAATGCTTGCACCAAAGTCTCCATCTTAGAACTAGCTTTTGGGTGCTTCTTTTGGATCGGAAAAATACCTCCGTATGCTCAAGTTATGGCCAAAAAATAAAGAGTAGGTCCAAAATGACCCTGAAGGAGAGGTGCAATAAGGATGCTGATGACATACTGATGTCATCATTTTACTGCAAAAAATTTGACGGCCATGTGATTGTCACCACAAAAAAAGAAGCCACGTGGTAGTGGCATGTGGATGCCATGTGGCAAGAGGCTGATGTAGCAGGTGCCATGTGGCACCTGCGCCACGTGTCACACGTAGAATGTGCACTGACTATGTAGAAAACCTGAGTGGGTGGGCTGATGGAGCAAACATGTAGACGGCGGAGGTGGCCACAATTGGAGCTGAGGGAAACTAGCGGCTAAGTGGCTCAAAAATTGAATAGTCAATGGGGTGGCACGGAGCTCTAGCCGATGGTGGAGGCTGGGTAGCGGCGCAGACAGTAGAGGCGGAGGAGGGGGCTAGTGACGGTAGAGCAGGACAGAAACTGAAGTAGAAGAGTTGCAGACGCAACCAAAGGAGTTGGGTGGGGGTAGCCCCGAGGTGGCTACTAGGCGGTGCCACGATGGTGCACCTTGCACCCCATTTTAATTTTTTTAAAAATCGCCATGCATCCGTACGATCTGTATGGAAAGCCCCTTGAACAATTTTTTTTTACCTCCCGGAGCTCTATCTCCAAAAGTGACAAGTTTTATATGAATCTTGATTGCAAATGGTCTTCTGGATCCAATGGCGATATTCATTTTGCCCCAATTTTCTCTGAAAATTTGTTGATCCCTTGATTTGAAGAAAAAATGCACAACTAAACTAGGGTTTGTGACTTCAAATCATGGCTTCAAAATTCTTCAACCAAGCTACAGCAGGAAGGCTCTGATACCATGTTGGATTTGATGAAAGTCAACTTCAAAGATGCCCAAGATCACCTACATGTGAAAACTTTTCAAAGAGAAGCCAAGGAGAGGAAGAGCATGGAGCAAGGGTAAAACCCTAAATGGACATGAGAGACAATATGTGCAAACACAAGAAGAAAATGTATTTACAATATGCACAATGCCTTTATGTTATGTTATGTTGAAAATACAAAGAGGGAGAGCTCACTTGTAAAGACCTCAAGGAAGCTTGTAGAAAAAGCTGGAAGGTGGTAGAAGATAAGAATGACAACTCAACACACATCCACAAAAGGTGGAACATGCTAGAAGGGAACAAACTCCCGTGTTGTCAAAAACTAACCACTACATGCATTAAATACAAAATATTAAATAAATGCATTTACCCAAGTAAGCTTAAGTAATAGAATAAATAATTAACAATTAATTAATTATTTATTCTAACATTAGATGCCTAATTAATGTTGCATTCTATTTTGCGTTAATCTAATTCTTGAATGTTTAAAACACAATGGAAAGGTTATTGATGAAAGCTTCCTATATGCTATGATAATATATTGTTATATTACTTATTACATCATTAATTGATAGGTTATTGATGAAAGCTTCCTCTATTTGAAACATAGTTGTATGTTATCATTCTTGTATATAGGTTGTTCACCGGGAAGGGGCATGGTTAAGAGAAGCTACCTCATAGTCTCCATTATAGTTGACTCAAAGCTTTAACAAGCACTAATAGTGGTGACCATTAAAACCTAAGGAAAATGTAGCACCCTTTGATTGAGTTTTCCTTGTTTGGATCTGCCACAAATCAGGAAAGATTTTGTGTTTTCTTACATGATATTTCTTTCTTGATTGCATACGGGTTGCGATGAGTTTGAGCTATGCCTTCTTTCACTAGTGATTGGGAATAAATATAGTCTTCTTCACCCTTAGGCTCCTATTTTTGGCTGGCTATAGGATATCTAAAATATCCACAACCATGTACTCCAATGGGTTGCTCTTCTCAAGTCCACTTACCATATAATGGTTAGACATCTGAATGGAAATGTGAGTAAACCTTTCTATTAATAAGACTAACCCAATTGCTTATTTTAAAACACCAATCATACTTCTATATATTTCATGAGGAAAATATCTAAGATGTATTCTATTCTTCCTCTATTATGGGGTTTTGAGGAAAGTAAGTTATGTGAGTTGTATTGGACTGTTGTTATACCATTTTCATGAAATCTCTATATTGTTTTTTTTTTCATTTAGTAACCACATATTTAATATTTCTATATTAATGTGCTAGTTGTAGGCTCACAATTTATGTTTCTGCATGTTCAAAATACCTTGGGTTGGTGTTTTCTATAACTTCCAAAAACACTACTGTAGACCAAAACTCCACATATAATGGTGTGACCAAAATGGACTTGGCCTCTATTATACTATTGTTGCAATCAAATGCCATAATGAATCTCTATTTTACCACAATATTGTTGTGGGATACATATTGTATTTTGAATCTCTAAAGTTCAGTATTACGATGGTCTTGATGAGAACATTTAGTGTTTCCATAGTAAGAGATGAGGATAATTTGTACAAAGAAAACTAAATGTTACACTAGACAAATATTAGGTTCCTTACTTTTGTTAAAAGGATCCAATACTCTAAATTATGGATAATGCTCATTGGTCTATGCACTGATTTAAGAGATATTGCCTCCTAAATTAGGAAATACTAAAACTTATTAAGAAAAAATGAGGTTGTTGAGTGCTAAATGACAATGTTAGTTGTAAATTCTTAATGACTAGTCCTAGTATTTGATGTTTATATCCTTTATGGAAGGGTGAAATGTGGAAAAAGGGATGGTGGAGATGGATGCATTAGGTTTTTTCTTCTCTCAACCTATCAAATTCTGAAAAGTAGGATTTATTATGTTTTGTCTCTCTTTTTGGTAATATTGATGAATTTTGTGCTTGGCCAGGCCATTTTGTATTGCATTTAAGTAACATGTTCTGACATATAGCCTATGCATGACTATGCTCACTTTTTTTTGCATATGTATAGATATGCTTATTTAAAATAAATTTATATGTGGGTAGATGTGTTACAATTTTTCTTTTACTGCATATGTGTAGATGTGTAGTGTTTTTTTCTTTTCCATACCATATTCTATTATTAGGCTAATAGGCACATGGTTGTATCTAGTATATTTCATGGCTACACCAGATCTATCTGATCCATCTTGTTCTAGGAAGCTAGGCTTCTTGTGATGGGGTTAGGGAATTATACATGTCAAGAAGAATCTTGAGGGAGTATACACTCTATGGTTGGCGAGGTAAAAGCACCTAGGTGACGCTTCTGTCTTAGATAGTAGATGGACGACATTAGATGGCTTTGGAGACTAGATACACTACAGGACACATGAATTTTTTTGATAACCTTTCTTATGGTCTTGTAATTGTCATCTTAGAGATGATGAATAGTAACATTCAATTGATGTGATCTCTAATTATTAAGTAATGCAATCCTAAAATATTGAGATGTACTTTTCCTTATGTATAAGATGAACATACATTGTAATTCAACACCATAGTTCATATGATGTAATGTTCATGCGATATAAAACAACACCTTAGTGTTATACTGAATTTGTTAATAAACTAATTGTTTTTATCATATTAGTTAATGGATAACGAATGAGATCTTGAATTTTCAACTCTAGTTGTGATTGGTTTCTCTTTCGCATTTTTTGTTCTTATGTGATGTGGCATTTTTTATTAGGACATCATTCTTACATATGGTATTAGAGCTATGTTTAAATCCTAGGCCTTGGGCTACCATGCTAACTTGCACCCATGTGTGTCAAGTGTTTGAGTTATCACCATGGCCAGAATAGCTAATCATAGAGGTGGGTCTAGTAGTGGTGCATGAGCTGAGGAACCTAATGAGAGGTTAGATCAGATATTGACATTGTTGACCCAACAAGAGCCTTTTTTATAGCAACAAGGCCAAAGAATCGATAACATAGAGCATGAGGCTTGAGGTAGACAAACTAACAAAGATGCAATAAAGAATGATGAAGATCAGCACTCTAGAGCCATACATAAGTAGGAGGAGGAACTAAGGAATAAATTTGAGGATGATCTATTGGATGAGGCTCATAAGAGGTCTGAGGTAGAGTAGAAGGTCAATGATGACCGTTAGATTGCTCTCATTAATACTGATAGGTTATAAACAGTAGCTGACTTGAGAAAAGATCTCAAGAAAGTGACCTCACTAACATTTTATGGTAGAGCTTTAGGGGAAGATGTTGAGGCATGGATTACCAACAAGGAGAAGTATTTCTTGGTGTGAAACTATACAGGAAAATTTAGAATAATTTGGGCCACATTTTAGCTGATGGGTGAGGTAGCTACCTGGTGGGATGGTGCAATGGCTAAAAAGAAATTTCAGCATGGGGAGGTAATGTGGGAAGAATTTTTGCATCTTTTCCACAAATAATGGTTACCTCAGCTATTCTATGACAAGAAATAATCAAATTTCTACAAGTTAGTTTAGGGGAACATGAATGTTACACATACCATGAACATCTTTGTCATTTGGTGAAGTATGTTCCTCAATATCAACATGATGAGCTATTTAGAACTTGAAAATTTTTGATGGGTTTATGACTTGAGATATACAATGAGATCAAAATGTAGGAGTCTGAGACCATGGATTTTGCACTGCATAAGGCTCTTAAGAAGGAATAGAGACTGAAGGATGCTTCCTCATCTAAATCTTCCATCTAGAACTATAAAAGGAAGTTCCAAGACAAAAAGTCTTATAAGGATAATAGGGGGTATTAGGATGACAAGAAAAAAGGAAATGGAAAGAAAAAACAAATCAAAAACATAAAGGATAAGGGATAGGAAAATTCTAACAAGAATAGGAATAAGAAAAATTGGAACAATAACAAGAATCAAAACAATATAAATAAAAGAAATAGAAATAGAAGGAATGTAAATGATAGGGGTGAAAAGAATAGGAATGATGATAGGAGGGGCCCTAGGATAGGATTTTATGTATGTGGCGGTAACCACTTTGTTGCTAAGTGTCCATAATGATCCAACAAGAGGGACTTTCCACCATACCACCACATCCATGCTGTAGTTGATCATAGGCAAGAAAATTTTCAAGCCACTCCTATACAGATGACTAGTACGCTATTTGGTTACCCTATTTCTATTCTTATAGATACTGGTGCTATTGAATGTTTTGTAGATCCCAATATAGTAGCTAAGATACCTATTAGGGCCAGTTTTATGGCTGAACCTTGGACTATAGAATATGGTAATAGGGCTGAACATAGGGTAGAACAATGCTTATTTTGCAGTGGGTTGGAACTCCCTAGCTTTCAAATAGAGTTAAACTTGTATGTAGCATCTTTGGGCTCATATGATGTCATCTTAGGAATCAACTAGTTAAGTAAACATAAATCCTTAGTTAATTGTTAGGATAAGGTGATCGAATGCCATAATATCACAGGTCACTCAGTGATGCTAAATAGTGTCAAACAATCATTTGAATGAAGAAAATTTTTAGCTATGCAATTGAAGAAAACAAAGAGGAAGGGATGCCAGTTATATGTTGTCCATGTCAAGAATTTGGAAGATATTCCACTTTGACTAGAGGATCATCCTATTTTGTAGGAATTTAGAGACATGTTTCTAGATGATTTTCTTGAACTACCCTCTAAGAGGGAGTTCAATTTCTCCATAAATCTTGTGCCAGGAGCATGACATCATTCAAAGGTTCCTTACCATATGACTTCCATAGAAATGTATGTGTTGAACACTTAGCTACATGAACTCTTGGATAAAGGTTTCATTTGACCTAGTGTATCACCATTGGGAGCTCCTATAATTTTCATTAAGAAGAAGGAAGGTACCTTAAGGTTGTGCATTTATTACCACATGCTAAATAAGGTGATCATAAAAAATTAATATCCTCTCCCAAGAATTGATGAACTATTTGATTAGATGAAGGGAGAAACCGTATTCTCTAAAATTGATTTGAGATCTGGATATCATTGAATTCAGATTTAGGATGAAGACATACCTAAGACAACATTTAGAACTAGGTATGGGCATTATGATTTTGTAGTCTTTCATTTTGGAGTGACAAATGTGCCTACTACTTTCATGAACCTGATGAACAATGTATTTAGAGATTGTCTCAACAAAGTCATGGAGATATCTATTGATGATATCTTGATATACTCCAAGAATTTATAAAAGCATGAAGAACACTTGCATATAGTCTTGGAGCACCTGAGAGAGAGAAAATTTTATGGGAAGATCTCTGAGTGTTCATTTTATTAGAAAGAGATCCACTACCTAGGGCATATTTTATCAAATAATGGCATAGCAGTGGAATTTGTAAAGATAAAAGCCATCCTTGAATTGCCAACTCTATAGAACATAAGTGAAGTTAGGAGTTTTATGGGTCTTTCTAGGTATTATAGGAAATTTGTTGAAGGATTTTCTAGCATAGTAGTACCAATCACATCTCTCCAGGAAAAGGGCAAAAGGTTTGAGTGGACAAAAGCATATGAGAAAGCCCTTTAGTTTCTTAAGCAAAGGCTTACCACCGCTTTGATCTTGATTATACCAAATCCTAATGGACACTTTTTTGTCACAATAGATGCTTTAGGAGATGGGCTTGGGGGTGTATTAATGTAAGACAGTAAGGTTGTTGCCTACGAATCTAGGAAGCTCAAATTGCATGAACTAAACTATGTTCCTCATGATTTAGAACTAGCTACGATAGTACATGCATTGCAGACGTGGTGACATTACTTGTTGGGGAAGCCATTTGAGCTTAAAACTGATCATATGGGGTTGAGGTATATTTTCATTCAACCTAATCTGAATGCCAAGTAGAGGTAGTGGCTTGAATTCCTCAGTGAATACAATTTTGGAATTGAGTATATTAAAGGAAAAGAGAAAAGGGTAGCAGATGCACTTAATTGTAGAAGGCATATCACCACTATCACTACATCTTGAACTCATATGAGAGAGTATATTCTTCAATACCTTCTTTGAGATACCCATTACGAATAGGTGAAGTTAGTATTGGACATCGATGCCTCTGATTCAAGATTTGTTAATTACTCTTTTGATGATGATGGTGTACTTAAGTACTAGAATAGGATATATTTTCACAACCATGAAGGGTTGGAAAAATTTTTGATCTCAAATTGGTTTTGATAATTGAGTGTCAACACACTTAAGCTTTTTACTAAGTTCATGCCCAACTAGTAACATATGCCAAGTATAATATGTATAGATGCTGAGTAAATCAAGTGCTGAGTAAATAGTAAGTGCCAAGCAATTCAAGTGCTAAGTGAACAATAGATGTAGAGAAAGTTCAAGTGCCAAGTTAGATAGAATTACAATATGTGTTGAGCATCAGTATTATCAAGTGTTGAGTAACACAGAATGGATCTAGTTGTTTATGATGGCACAAACAACTATGTAAATCATTTTTGCACCAACTAATGGATAGATCTTGAAGCTTTGAAGATAAGATAAAATCTGTTTGGATTCCCTATGTGATCAACATGCAACCAATCAGAAAAATTGAAGGAATTGAGTAGGAAAAAATGAATGAATCTCAATCGTAGATTCATACCTAACCCTAAACCACCAAAGTATTTTTAAAGGGAGATGAAGCCCCATAATTAAAGTATGAGAGAGAGAATTAGAGAATGTATGTGAGGAGCTGATGCTAGCAAAGATTTCAAGGAATTGAAAGGGGTGAATTGATCAGTATAAATTCAAGGTGACTTAGAAGGATAGAACTGCATAATCAATTTGTAGAATAGAGGATCAAGGATACATCAATTTCATATTAGATTAGAAAGGATAAAGATGGACTAAATTGAGATCTAAAATCAGAAATACCAGATTATAAGTAGTTAGATCAAACATTCTACTATCAGATCAAAGTTTTCACTGAGATTTGTTGGCTTTTTTGAGGTTTTAGAAGTTATCAACCTAGTTTCTTATTAGCTTGCTTTTCCACCTTCTTTCACCCACATTCATAATTTTTTCAATGTGTCTCTTCTTAAGCCATATCATCTTAAGATATCTCATGTGCTTGACTAGCATGTGTTTAAGGTACATGATCCAGAGTGATGGTAGTTAAGCCCACCTGATTCATTGAGCAGCATATTGTCAAGGTATGAGACAGGGACGTCCTCTAGTATAAGGTCCAATGGGAGCAATTTGGTGTATATAGTTCCACTTGGGAGGATGAGGAGGATTTATAGAAATCCTTTCCTCATATTTTTGTATGGCTTGTTTTATTTTAGCTAGATATCAATTTTGGATGTGTGTGCATGCTTATTTTTGTTGTGATTTTACATCAGGACAATGCCTTTTCCTAGAGGGGAGGGATGTTTCATCTCACTTGTCAACATGCTTGAAAATGCTTATTTGGATGCTTATATGATGATTGAGTCAAAGTTAGACTGGTCAACCCTTTTGTTTGAAGAAAAATTAAGAAATATTTAACTTGATTTCCTAAGTTTGTAACTTAGTTTCTCTTTTGAGGGTTGATTAGTGATTAATTGATGCACAGATGGATGTTATGTGGTGTCACATTTCATTTTATATGATGCTATGATATATGCCACTCATGATTATATTTAATGATGTATTTAAATATACTATTTGGATTACTAACTTATTGATTGTTATGAGTGTTTGAGTGGTTATAGGATCAAAGGGATGAGAGTGTGGTTGAGGTAAAGAGGGTTAGCCTCTTAGAAGGGGATGAGTAAAAGGATCTCACAGTTGCATCCACACACCACTTAAGAATTAGATGCTTAAATAATGTTGCATTCTATTTTTTGTTAATTTGATTCTTGAATGTTTAAAACATAATGGAGAGGTTATTAATGAAAGATTCCTTTATACTATGATAATCTATTATTATTTTACTTACGACATCATTAATTGATAGGTTTTTTATAACCAAAGGTGGGAAAATATATCTTTATTTTCTCTTTTTACATCTGAAGCATCAAATGTAAAAGATTTGTTTAATAATACCAAACAACATAGTAATGTCGGATCTATAGGTATGATACTAAACATTCAATACGTTATATTCATTTTGAAACATAGTTGTACATTATCATTCTTGTATGTAGGTTGTTCACTAGGAAGGGGCATGGTTAAGAGAAGCTACCTCGTAGTCTCCATTCCAGTTGACTCAAAGATTTAACAAGTACCAACAACGGTGACTGCTAAAACCTAAGGAAAATGGAGCACTCTCTAATTGATTTTCCCTTGTTTGGGTCTGCTGCAAATTAGGAAAGATTTTCTATTTTTCTAATACACTATTTCTTTCTTGATTGCATATGGGTTGCAATGAGTTTGAGCTATGCCTTTTTTCACTAGTGATTGAGAATAAATATAGTCTTCTTTACCCTTAGGCTTTCATTTTTGGCTAGTTGTAGGATATCTAAAACATCCACAACCATCTACTCCAATGGGTTGCTCTTTTCAAGTCCACTTACCATATAATCATTAGACATTTGAATGGGAATGTGAGTAAACCTTTTTATTAACAAGACTAACTTAGTTGTTTATTTTAAAACACCAAACATACTTCCACAGATTTTATGAGGAAAATATCTAAATTGTATTCTATTCTTCCCCTATTATGGGGATTTGAGGAAATGAAATTATGTGAGCTGTATTGGATTGTTGTTATACCAATTTCATGAAATCTTTCTATTGTTTTGCTTTTGTGGTTAGTAACCATGTATTTAACATTGCTATATTAATGTAATAGCTATAGGCTTACAATTTATGTTGCTACATGTTCAAAATACCTTGTGTTGGTATTGTCTATAACTTCCAAAAACACTAATATAGATCAAAAATCCACATACAATGATATGACGAAAATGGACTTTTTCTTTGTGTTAAATCTCCATACTCTTATACTATTGTTGCAATCAAATTCCTTAATGAATCTTTATTTTACCACTATATTACTATGTCACACATATTGTGTTTCAAATATCTAAACTTTAGTATTACAAGGGTCTTGATGAGAACATTTAGTCTTGTCATAGTGATGTTAGAAATAATAGTCCACCAAGATAACTGGGCAGGGGTGGGGGGTGAATCAGTTATCCAATAATTAAAACATTTATCAACCTTAAACAATCCTATCCATTCAACCAAAGTAAAGAACAACCATAACAAGATGCACATAGATAATTACACTAGATATGCTAACTAGGGAAACCCTTGTGGGAATGATGCACATAAGATGATGTACTAATATAAATATTCCTTGTTAGAGGATGGACCATGTTAGGAGTCTATTACAAAATTTAGTACATATGATCCTTGTTAAGAGATTTTGAATCCTTGTTAGAAGATTCCAACCCTGTTAGGAGTTGTAAAAGATAGAAGGACCCATTTTCTAAATAGCTTTTGGGGCAAGACCACTGAACTTATTATCCAACTGATCTCTCAACTATTCCTTGCAGAATAATTGTATGTACTATGCTTCAAACATTTTTCCTCTACCGTATCAATTAGACCAATCACTATCAGACCTTGTAGACCATGTCACACACCTTGGATCCAAGTATCCAACTTCAGATCACTCAATAAAACCTCAGCAATAAAGTTTCCTTCACTTCTACTCTACTCTTCTCAACTTTATATTCTACTCTTTGTACTACTTATAATTACTTCTCTTCCATATAGCCAAACTTATGATAAAGGAAAATGTCCTTCCTTTATATCGAATCCATAAAAAAAATCCTTGAGCTAATGGTTACCTTCTTAATTAATTATTATAGGAGCACATTAATAACACGTTAGACTTAGTGATAACATTAATCTTTCACCTTATATCTTGAATATCTTTCCCTATATGTATCATTATGATGAGAAAACTTAACCACACCATCAACAACATGTCTTCTTGACATCTTTAACTTTGGCTTCTCAAAATAACAACTATGCTAAGAAATATAACAAGTTTACTAGAACATGCCTCAGTAAACTCTATCTCAGAACAATCTTTACTAAAACTTGCATAACTTCTTCCAAACTTAATATTTTATGCTTTTGAGGTTAGCTACATATACTAGACACTTAGTATCATCTCTCTTTAACCTAACTATTTAATGTACTCAATGATTTGTCTATGCCAACTTGATCTTTCCGTTGTTCTTCTATTAGATACCACAAAAAATTTTTATGTGGACATCAATGCCAAATACAGTCATGAATGTAACATATCATCATGATAATGATTGTATCATAATTATACAATACTCTCCCATAGGAATATCATCGACATTCATGCTTCCAATAATCTCCCCCTTTGGCATTGATGACAACATAGATAAAAAAACATCTAGTTCCAAGAATACCAACTGCAAAAGACTATTAACCTTGCTTTTCAAATCCTCTTCATCAATCATTCTCCCCCATTGATCTACCTCAATGTCCTTTACATCAAACTATTTTCCATACTATACTTCTCCCTTCAATGTACTCAAATTGTTTTTCATGCTAAACTTCTCCCCCATTGACATCAATGTCAAAGGTTTCAATAACCACCAAACTCTGCAACAACTAATTCTTACTCACCTCAAGTGTCCAAAGACACTATTCAAAAACAACATCCAATAAGAAGCCTAGATGAATCTATCCATCATAGATACTCCCCCATATGGGAAGCATCAACATTTAGTCTAGAAAAATAATAGTGCTCTGTTACACTGGACTGATGCACTCTTGCATCTTTTACTCTAATGTAGGAAGGGGCATAACCCCTAACATACCTCACAAATACTCAAAAGTCTCTTTGGGAAGAGGCTTAGTGAAAATATTTGCAATCTGCTCTTTAGTGCTCACATACTCCAATATAATTTCCTTTTCTACAAATTTCTTTCTCAACATGTGATACTTGATAGAAATGTGCTTGGTCTTAGAATGCAACACTAGATTCTTAGACATATTTATTGTGCTTGTGTTGTCACAATGTATGACAATAGGTTCATTGATTTCTATCCTTATATCCTTCAACATTTGCTTCATTCAAACAACTTGATTACAATTTTTTTTTGTTGCAACATATTTTGTTTTTGCTATACTTTGTGAGGTACAATCCTACTTCTTGCTTAGCCAAGAAACCAATCTTCCTCTAAGAAAGAGGGCTTCACTACTAGTCCTCTTTCTATCATCCATAATGCATACCCAATTAGCATTTTTATAAGCACATAAAGTAAAATCATTAGACTTAACATACCAAAATCCAAACTTTGGTGTTCCCTTTAGGTATCTAAATATCCTTTTGACTACTACATAATGTGCTTCTCTAGGATCAGCTTGGAATCTTGTAACAATTCCAACTATATTTTCTATATGTGGCCTTGTGTGAGTTAGATATTGCAATCCTACGATCATAGATTTGTACTTTTTCTACTCAATAGTAGTTGTCTCAGCCCTTGTAGATAACTTGTGTCCAGTTACCATAGGTGTTCCAATGGGTTTACATGTTTCCAAACCAAACCTTTTCAGTAAATCTTTCAAATACTTAGTCTGAGAAAGAAAGATTCTTTCTTTATCCTTTATAATTTGTAATCCTAAAAATTATTTCATTTCTCCTATCATACTCATTTCAAATTCTTTCTTCATTTCTTCTACAAACTTGCCACTTTCATCATCATTTCCTCTAGATATGATATCATCAACAAATATTACCAAGATCATCAATCCATCATCAATTTCTTTCTAATAGATATTTCTATCTACCATACCTTTGCTATATCCAAGCTTTGTCAAATTCTTGTCCAACCTTGCATACTAGGTTCTAGGTGCTTTGTTGAAGCCATACAATGCTTTCTTTAGTCTACATACTATGTCCTTGTCATTTGTCAAATGACAACCTTCAGGTTGTTCTATCTATACCTCTTCTTCAACTTCTCCATTTAGAAATGCTAACTTGACATCCATTTGATATACTTTTAATTTCTTATATGCTACATATGCTAAGAATAATCTTCTTCTATTCTATCCATAGGAGCATAGGTCTCATCATAGTCTATTCCTTCTCACTGTAAGTAACCTTTACATACCAGTCTTTGCATGTTCCTTACAACTTCACCTTGTTCATTCATCTTTTCTCTTAATACCCATTTAGTTCCTATCACATTCTTGTCTATTGATCTGGGGACCAATTTCTATGTCTTATTCTTTAATATCTGATCCAATTCCTCTTTCATAGATTGCTTCTAATGGTCATCTTTGCATGCTTCATCTGCATTCTTAGGTTCAACTTGAGATATAAAACATAGTTCTTCATTGATTCTACTTCGTGTCATCACACTTTTATCTCTACTTCTGATGATTTTCTCAGGTGGATGATTCTTTGTCATATTCTTACCTAAAGTAGGAGTTGTTATCTCAACTCTTGGCTCTATTTAAGTTTTCTAAGCTTTGTTCCTACGTTCTCTCTCCTTCATTCTATAAATCATTGTTAGTCTCAAGGAATACTTAATCATTCCTTCATTTAATAACAACATCATCATCTAAATTGTAATCAACTATTCTTTCTTGTATCTTGAATTTCTTATCAACTCTTACAGTCATAATACATATGATCAAATATGCATTGTTGCATGAGAGGAAGATTTCCAAGAGTATAGACATTAGTATGTGGAGTCTAGTGGAGTCTAAAGTGTTCGGAGTTGACCTTTGATAGGTCTATAGAGCGAAATGGGTCCAACAGTGATCAGTGATTGGAGAAGGGGAAAGTTTCTATCAAAAAAAGAAGGAAAGAAGTTATTAAACTATGAAGGAATCGTAACATTCCACTAGCCTCTACATCACGGCCCCCGCTTGGGGTGCCATTGACTGCAAAGTTTTCCTCAGAGTTTCTTCCAGATGGATTCGAAGAGCGAATGGGGGCCAAGAATCAGGGACTGGTTATTAAGAAATGGGTGCCCCAGCGTGTGATTTTGTCTCATCCTTCGACGGGAGGATTTTTGAGTCACTGTGGGTGGAATTCGACATTAGAGAGTCTGAGCCAGGGAGTTCCCATGATTGGATGGCCCATCGCAGCCAAGCAATACTTCAATTTGAAGCTTCTAGAGGAGGTCGGCGTGTGTGTGGAGATGTGCAGAGGAAGTGAGGGAGAATTGGGGAAGGAGAAGGTGGAGAGGATGGTGAAGATGTTGATGTCGGAAGTGAGAGGCGGGCGACTGAGAGAAAGAGCAGCGGCCATGAGAGATGCTTCCAAAAGAGCAGTAATGGACCATGGAGATGGAATCAACGAAGGCACGTCCATGCATGATGTTGACGACATGATACACAATATTCTGACCACTTATACTGGTTCTCAATCCTTGTGAAGGATGATAAGTATTGACATCGATTTTCATGTTTAATTGTCCCCGGGTTCTGTTGAGATCAGATGATGCCAATGTTGAATTTACTTATTGTGGAGGGAAAATAGTATCCCTTAAATCTGTATGTGTGATATTTCTTAGTGCTCCTTACTTTGAGTGCTCCTTTCTTTAAGGAAAATTTCTAAAATGATCACTACCTATATTTGTATATGAGCAATGTTAGTATGCTAATAGAAACCAAATTTAAATAAAGCTTCTACAAACTAAACAAAATTCATAAACTTCAAGATAAACTAAGATGAACTCTCAATTGAGAATATGAGCCATTAATGGACTCTCTCAATGAGAAGCTCTCTTGTTGAGAGGCTTTGTCTAAATAGATAGGATGTATGCTCAAGCTTATGCTTCAAAAAGGGCTTCAAATGGAGTTGGAATTTGGATGTGAGTGTATGGTTTTGATATAAAATGGCTTCTCAAAATGGGATTATGACTTTACTTCATGGATTGTGTTATTTTGCAAAGGGGAAGGATCCAATTTATAGGCAAGAGGCTTGAGGGTTTGAGGGCTAAGATGCAAAGATGGGAAAAAGCTTATGGAGGGCTCAGATTGCATGAGAGGAGAGCACATGGATTGTGCTTCCTTATAGCCAATCAAGGAGTGACACATGTCACATGGTGAGAGGATGGAGGAAAGGGGAAGGATGAGTCAACAAAGGAGGTTCAAGGGATAAAATCTTCATAAAGACCCTCATAATGACTTGTAAGAGCAATAAAAGGGCTTGTAAGAGTCATTTATGACCTAGTGGACTTCATAAAGTTTTATGGTTGAGATATTTTGAGGGTGATGAGAGCAATTTTGACTTGGACTTGATTAGGAAGGTTTTAAGCTTGTTTAGGCTTGTGCAAATGATTAGAGGATGGATTAGGATGGTTTAGGATTAGCTTAGGGATAGGCAAGTGGATGGCATTTAATGAGGGTGGGTGAAGGAGGAGATATTTGTTAACTTTGGCTTGGGTTAGTAAGTTTTAACCCATGTTTAGGGAATGTGAAAAGGTTAGGAGGGGATTAGGATTAGGTTTAAAGACATCTAGAAGAGTCTAGATTTTGGATGAGGATAAAGAATTTCTAGAATAGTCTAGAATTTCCTAGGATGAGGATAAATTAGATTTTTAGAAAATAAATAAAGTTTTATTTATTTCAAGGGTTTGGGTTGAGGAGATATTTATTAAAACTTTTTTAATAAACATGGGGATTAATATTTAATTTTAATTAAATATTTTGAGTTGGGGTTAGGGGTAGGAAATGATGAGATTAGCCTTTAATCGAAATTAAAGAAGGATTAGAAGATTTTGGAAGAGCTTATTGGTCATAAGGAAATTGGCCAAGTTTTGGGAAAAAAATAATTTTTTTATTTATTTTAGGATTTTTGGTCAATTTATTAATTAAATAATTAATAAATAAGGAAATAATGTTTAAATAAGATTTAAACATTTTAGGGAGGGATTCCTTAATTAAATATTTTTAATTAAGATAAAGGGATTTAATGGCATAAAAATTAATTAATTAATTAATTAAATAATTAGTTAATTAATGATGATGTCATCAGAGATTTTTTCAGAAAATAAAAATACTTTATTTTCTAAAGGTTTTTTAGGTGTCTACGTTTTGCCCCTCTTTGATGTGATGTCGCAAGTGGCATGGCATCAAAGATAAGAAAATAAGATGCCCAAGGCTAGAGTAGAAGAGGAGAGAATGGACTGTGAGATGCCCCCTCAAGAAGGTAGCGAGGAGAGAAAGCGAGGCTCGATGGCTTCTTGAAAAGTACAAGAATCTGAGATGAGCAAGGAGACTCAGATTGGCAAAGAGAAGGGGCTGAATTAGCTCAAACTCTCACTATGGGAGAATGATAAAGGAGAATCAGATGCAGAAGAGGAAGCAAGCTTAAGACTTTAGGGAAGGTGAAGGATGAAGGAGCATAGCACTATAAAAAGGAATCCAGGATAGGGAGATGGATGAGGGGATTATAAAGCTGATGCAACAGGATTTCAAAGAGTCAGATTGGTGGAAGATGAGTTTCAGAGATCCCTAGGACTAGGATTGTGGATCTCGAAAGATGAGGCTTGGTGGATTGATTGGATTGGTGGATCCCTAAGACTAGGATTGTGGATCCCTAAAGCTAAAGGTGAGAAGTGATTCAAAGAGATACTGATGCATAAGCTAGGGTAGGAGAGATGAATGTTGGATATGGATGGGGGATAATGGAGATGAAGGAAAACCATTGAAGCTTTTTGAGCAGGGGGATACTTCAAAGAGAAGTACCACCATGTAGTTGAGCACGAGATTTGCTATAGGACTGTTGGTTAATTGCCAAGGTTACCAAGAACATCAAGGCCTTTTCACCAACCGTCCAAAGGACTCACAAACTAACTCAAAAAAAACACACAAGGATTGCCCCAGCATCACACATGAATCCTAGAGGAAGCAGCGTGGAAACGACACTGGAGAACCCACAAGCAAAAAAGAAAAAAAAACGAAAGACCTGAGCAAGACCTTATGCTCTAATTGCCCCATTCGCAGCATACCATGATATGGAAGATCGTGGCAACCTTGAGGAGGGAACAAGGAGATTGCTTGGAAAAGATACTTCAAGACCCAAAAGGGAAGATCCCAAATCAAAAGAAAGTGAAAATCCAAAAGAGAGCCATTTGCCAACGAGATGGGTAGGACGAGGTACTAAGGGACCAAGATCAGACATGAGGAAAGCTATATCCTGCAAGGACCTATCAGAGAGCACCTAAGCTGGTGGATTTGGATGAGTGATGCATCTGGCAAGCTGAACTAAGAAAGATAACACTTTGGTGACAGGAAATCTAGCTAAAGGATGCATTGGAATATCTAACCAAAATTTGGGCGATGTGTACAAGATGCTGATCAAGGATGAACTGACACAAAAGCTAGATAGATACAATGGTACTAAGCTAAAGAGGATGTACAAGCTGACAGACCAAAATATTTACAAGCTGAAGCTGACCAAGATATGGTACAAGCTAACGAACCAATGATAGGTATGATATAGATGGATAAAAAGCTCAGGATGAGAGGATAGCGGGATGGCTCAAGTTGGTGCAAGAGACAGAAGCTAAAGAGTGGGGTGATAGCGAAAGATATGGATTTGGCAAGATGCATCCAATGATGATGAGAGATTTTGTGACCAAGGATAGCTAGAGGAGCAGGATGAGATGGCTGGATAGGATGGTAGATAGCTAGGATTATGATGGATATAAAGAGATGACATTAGGTTTGCATGAGGATAGCCTAGAGCTAGATACCAATGACAAGGGAGGATGGACAAGACAAGATCTCCAAGGAATATAGTGCCCCCAATTAGAAGATAACATGCGGAAGGAGGTCTTATGATGGATGTGATAGGATTGAAGCTAGGATGGAAAAAGCTGAAGGGGCTAGGGAGATGGATGATAGCTGAGATGATTGGCTGAAGCTACATAAGATTAGTGGATGGTGTGAGATGGAAGCTGGAGGATGGAGGATAGGTGGATAGATTGGAAGATGGAGTTGGATGTCAAGAGATGACCAAAAGCATGAGGGTGATAAGCTAAGCTAGGGATGGCGAGATTACGCATGACACTTGTTTGCCAAGTTTTCATCATGGTACTTGTCCAAGGCGCTTGAATTGCCAAGTTTTCACCAGTGGACGCTTTATTTTTCTTTACCTTTTTTTGACTTTTTGACTTTGGACTTAGCTAGAATGATTTTGGCTTTCTTCAGCTATTTTGGCTTTTTTGGGATTTTTCACTAGCTGTTGGAATGTTCAATTTTGTTGCTAGTTGTTGGTACACTGGATGTGTGATTTATGCAATAGATTGGATTAGATGGGATTGATGGTAAGAGATGGAGGGATGAAAAGGTTGGAAAGGAGCATGAGATGGGGATGCTTGCAAGAGCAACATTGGCACATGTTGGGACGGGTGTGAAAAGAGCATATGGGGGATAGATGGTAGATGCAAGCGTGATGGAGGATTTGTGGAAGCGTGCTTGGGGATATAGGCACCCAAGATGGAGTTAGGAGATGGGGGACATGAGTCACTAGATGGGGGATTAGCAATGGTGGATGCCATTATGCATTGGGTTTCAACTTTTTTCTTGGGGATCCACATGGTTTTGAATTTTCTTTTCATAGGCTGTTGCATTGTTTTGCATTCTTTGATTGGATTTTGCCTTTTTGGAGTATGTCTTTTAGAATAGACATATGATTGCCTAGGATGTGGATTTTTAGCTTTATGCATTTTGAAGTTGGCATTCACATTGTTGTGGTAAGCTTTGGGAAGATGGTTAGGAGAAGCTTTGTGAGATGGAGAGGATATGAAAGAGCATGTAGGGGGATGATGATGGATGATGTGCCCTGATATGTGCCTTTGTTGATCTTGCATAGAAATGGATGGAATAGGATTTTTATGATGGATGATAAGAGGATGGAGGATGGTAGATTTTGGGACATAGGGACCCAAAATGGATTTAGCAAATGAAGGGGGGATATGGTAGGTTGTTTTGGGTTGCAAAGATGGTGGAGGGGGGATGACATAAGATTTCTTGAAGGAGTGATGGGAGGCTGGCATGGTGGGCTTGGAGATAGGCTTGGTTTGGGGGTGTGGTATACCAACACCTTTAGATGGTGAGCCTTTGGATAGATATCCAAGACCATGAAATCCTAGATTTTTTTGTGCAATAATAGGCTCTCTGATTCCTTGCTCTTGTGGTCCTAAACCTTGACCTTGATAATGCCATCGATTGAGCATTTGAACAAGCTGAGGAAACTTTTTGCTTGCAGAAAATGGTAGAAGTGATTTATTAGGTGTATTGCAATAGGGAGATACTGTTCTTAATTCTTCTGCTGAGAGAGGGCCACCGTGGATGAATGTAAGTGAACCAAGAGGGTAGATTATAGATGGTGGAATAGCTTGGATAGGTGGTAAGATGGAAGCATGGAGCGGGGGAGATGGAAGGATAGGATCTTGATGTAGCTGGTGGGATGACAAGATATCTTGTAGTGGAGGAGATATGGCTTGAGGTTTTGGAGATGGAGGAGATGGTGATTACACTATGGATGGAAGACATGGTACGATGATATCTTCATTTATGCTTTGGGGGATGTCAACATGCTTTTGGGCAGGATCTTGATAGGATTGGTTTGGAGTGGATGGTGCGATAGGAGGTGAAGGGATGGATTCTTCAAAGGCAACGGATGGATAGATGGGAGATTCAGTAGTGGAGATGGGTGAGTAGAAGATGGATGCATAAGGGTCATTACGAGAGATTTGGGAAATGCTTGGAGGCGATGTGGATAGGATTTGGAGGGATTTGACAGGTGGTGGGATTTTGATGCTTGTGGGAAGTGGAAGGATTTTAAGCAATTTGATGGATGGTATGGGGATGATAGCTATGGGAGATGGAGGTGATATTATAGATGGGGAAGCTTCATCACTGACTACTTCACATGGTTGGATTAGATGACATGGATTATTGACTGTTGGAGGCAACTTTTCTTGTATTTCCTCTAGGAGATTCCTTGGAGACTCGTGTGTCGAAGGTGCAGGTGGATTGACAGGAATAGCTAGTGTGATGGGGGTGGAATATTGGAAGCTTGGTTGATGGGGTGATGGAGGGGAAGCTGGAATATAAGATGGCATGACTAGATAGTTTGGAATAACTCTTGGATTTTGGGGGATGCTTGGGGGAATGTTTCTAAGGCTTTCAATATACCCGTCATAGTCAACAAGATTTTCATCATCATTGGAATAGGAGGTGGCAGGAGCAAGGACAATGCGACCAAACACATCATGATAGGATTGGTACTTCATGCTTTGATGATGAGTTTGATGGGGATGGGGTCTTGTGTATGGATGAACACGGAAGCTCATGGTTGGATTTGGATTAAGCACAGATTTTGGATTGGCTGATGAAAGATTTCCTAGGGAGAGTCAAAGCTGCATGACAGACCTAAGGAGGATTGGCTGGAGATTTTTGGCTTTCCTGTGGATGGAAGTCTTCAAGGGCATGTTGTCAAAAGGTGAGAGGTTTGCTTTCCTATGCACTGGATTTGGTGGTGGCTGTGTCAACTTGAGGATAGACTAATGATCCTATGGGCATGACACGAGATTGACCACTTGTGGATCCCAACCTTTAGCTCAAGGTGATGAGGGATGCAAGTGACAAAGCTAGATTACCCTAGACAATGCTCTGTCAGAGGGATAACCTTGGTGAGATTGGTTGATTGGTAGGATAGATTTATTGGATAGCAAATTTTGGCAAAGTGACAACAACTCTTTAAAGGCTTGGGTGATTTTGGATTGGGTTGCTAGCTGACTGGGGGGATGATTTGGATGGACTTTGGATTTGGGATTGTTCTAAGGCAAAGAACTAGATAGATTCAGTTGCATCGTGGGAGCTTGGATGATTTTTTGATAAGGCAGTGACTACGCTAAGTATGCCTTGAGTTGGGAGATTTCTGCTTTTCTGGGATTTCGAACAAAATTGGCAAACATTCATTCAAAAGCTATGAACAAACAAGCAGACAAAAGTTTTGAGCAAGCACGTCAAACACACCAACATCTTAGGAAGCTTTCTACAAGGATGAAATTTGGTTTAGCTAGGGAGTCCTCGATATACACAAGGTACATGAGGCCCAAGTCCGTAGATGAAACCAAAAAGATGTCACACAGTCGAGAGGAGCGGTAACCCACTTCTCCTCTTTCACTTCTCAAGGGTATAAAGTTCCTTGAGGCTTAGCCCGAGTGACAAGAATCTTGATTCCAAGAGAGGTGTCTTTCGATTCACCTCCCAATTTTTATACTCTGCCGGAATGCTGGAGTTGAGGTTGTCCCAAGGGGTGATGAAATCCCCAAGTAGGCCTCCTAAAAAGTGTAAAACAAGACCACATACATGATCTTGGGCTTTAAAAGACACACGTTTTTTCCAATTGATGATTTAGATTTTGTAAGCTATGATTGAAGACACTTGTGATTATGGTATACAATGTTCATTCCAATTTGACAGCGGCATTAGCATAATGAAAGTCGAGAGATCGTCAACATAAGAAATGTGAGCGTCATTGAAAATGTGTCAAAACCATGCAATGTTCATTGATTTTTAGGCATTCAAGATTGAGTGTGAGTTTATTTTAAGCCCAAAACAAAGGTCTATGAGATTCGATTTCAAGCGCGCGCCTGGAGGCCCTCGATGTCAAGATTTGTCCAATTTTTAGTGCCCAAACTTGAAGTGTGATCGATTTAATCTAGATTTTTGGTCATTTAAAATTTTTGATAAAGTTAAAGAAAAAGTTCAAAGACCAAGTGAGTGAGTTAGATTGTCGAACATTTAACACCTTTTTCAAGTAGACCCATCCCTATGAATGCCGCTGAGATTGCAACCAATGGTTAAATTGATGGGTGATTAGAAAAGAGGTGAGTCCAAGGAACTACTCAAATTCATTTTTTCAAATTTGTATTTAACTTAACAAAGTCTCTTAAAAATCCAAAAATCAAACTTTGCCTAAATTGCATGCGGAAAAGAGATTTGTTTTGTTCAATTTTAGAAGCTCCAAATGAAGTGTTTGATATTGCAATGGTTAATTGATCCTTGGCATTCAATATTGGATTTGTTGTTTTAATCATGCATTCATAAAAAAACAAACTTTGATTTTAATCCATGGCACTCAAGAGTGATTTTAGCAACATGCATTCAAAGACAAGTGATTAAGCATTCAAGTTTTTTCCTTTGAGCATTCAAGATTGAGATTTTGTGTGTTGTTTTAAGAACTTTGAAGTGCTTTGTTTTAACCTTAGATCATTCAAGATTTTTTTTTTTTTGGACTCAAAAGTGAAAATGACTCTTTGGACTTTGCTTTTCATTCAAGATTTTGTGTTCTAGTTTGCATGTTTTAAGCCCAAAAATGATATTCCTAGATTGTTTTGATGCATGAAAAACCTAAGAAACATTCAAGATTTTGCAACAAGACATTTGTTTGGAACAAATAACAAAGCTTTTTAGGACAATTTTGGCAACCATTTAGGACCCTTAGTTTTCATGAGATTTTTAAAAGAACTTTAGCATATTTGCAAATGAGGTTCATTTTATCCTTGATTGATGCTTTGAGTTTGATTTAGATTTTAGTGTGCACTTAGTGTTGATTTTGAACCTTTTGAAATGGAAACTTGAAGTTCTTTTTAAATTCCCAAAAATGAAGTGTTCCTAACTTTGCATGAATGCATCTAAAACCTTGATGTTGCAAGGATGCAAATGATTAGATTGGTTTAGTTTCACTTGTTAAAAGATTTTTTCTTTTTTGCAAATTTTTAATTTTTTAATGGATTTAAGTATGATTTGGGGGTTTATTTTAAGCACTAAAAAGAAGTGTGTATGATTTTGCTTCCTTAAAAAAAAAATGGCCAAGATCTCCCACAAGAAGAAGAAGAAGAAGTAGATGGAATAAGAAGAATATAGACAAGAAGAGGAAGAAGAATTCCAAGTGCTTTGTCCACCTATAAGCTTGAAAAATCTGCAAATACTATGAGATAGACTATGAGTTCCTTTGTCTTCTTAATGCTCATGTGGACATACAAAACCAATTTATACAATCCTACCAATCACAAAAACAAGAAAAATTAGCCAAAATCAGCAAATGACATACAAAACTTGACTAAAAAAACTAATGAAGATGACCCATGCGAGGTCCCACCGGGCGTGCCAAAATGTATATGAGCAATGTTAGTATGCTAATAGAAACCAAATTTAAATAAAGCTTCTACAAACTAAACAAAATTCATAAACTTCAAGATAGACTAAGATGAACTCTCAATTGAGAATATGAGCCATTAATGGACTCTCTCAATGAGAAGCTCTCTTGTTGAGAGGCTTTGTCTAAATAGATAGGATGTATGCTCAAGCTTATGCTTCAAAAAGGGCTTCAAATGGAGTTGGAATTTGGATGTGAGTGTATGGTTTTGATATAAAATGGATTCTCAAAATGGCATTATGATTTTACTTCATGGATTGTGTTATTTTGCAAAGGGGAAGGATCCAATTTATAGGCAAGAGGCTTGAGGGTTTGAGGGCTAAGATGCAAGGATGGGAAAAAGCTTATGGAGGGCTCAGATTGCATGAGAGGAGAGCACATGGATTGTGCTTCCTTATAGCCAATCAAGGAGTGACACATGTCACATGGTGAGAGGATGGAAGAAAGGGGAAGGATGAGTCAACAAAGGAGGCTCAAGGGATAAAATCTTCATAAAGACCCTCATAATGACTTGTAAGAGCAATAAAAGGGCTTGTAAGAGTCATTTATGACCTAGTGGACTTCATAAAGTTTTATGGTTGAGATATTTTGAGGGTGATGAGAGCAATTTCGACTTGGACTTGATTAGGAAGGTTTTAAGCTTGTTTAGGCTTGTGCAAATGATTAGAGGATGGATTAGGATGGTTTAGGATTAGCTTAGGGATAGGCAAGTGGATGGCAATTAATGAGGGTGGGTGAAGGAGGAGATATTTGTTAACTTTGGCTTGGGTTAGTAAGTTTTAACCCATGTTTAAGGAATGTGACAAGGTTAGGAGGGGATTAGGATTAGGTTTAAAGACATCTTCTAGAAGAGTCTAGATTTTGGATGAGGATAAAGACTTTCTAGAATAGTCTAGAATTTTCTAGGATGAGGATAAATTAGATTTTTAGGAAATAAATAAAGTTTTATTTATTTCAAGGGTTTGGGTTGAGGAGATATTTATTAAAACTTTTTTAATAAACATGGGGATTAATATTTAATTTTAATTAAATATTTTGAGTTGGGGTTAGGGGTAGGAAATGATGAGATTAGCCTTTAATCGAAATTAAAGAAGGATTAGAAGATTTTGGAAGAGGTTATTGGTCATAAGGAAATTGGCCAAGTTTTGGGCAAAAAATAAATTTTTTATTTATTTTAGGATTTTTGGTCAATTTATTAATTAAATAATTAATAAATAAGGAAATAATGTTTAAATAAGATTTAAACATTTTAGGGAGGGATTCCTTAATTAAATATTTTTAATTAAGATAAAGGGATTTAATGGCATAAAAATTAATTAATTAATTAATTAAATAATTAATTAATAAATGATGATGTCATCAGAGATTTTTTCAGAAAATAAAAATACTTTATTTTCTAAAGGTTTTTTAGGTGTCTACAATATTTAGTCAAGAAGTCATTATTTTGTATTTTTTAAATGCTATTTATCATCATTTTTCATATTAAAAGATCAATGAGAATTATTATTTTATATTTGTGATAATTTCTAAAAAATTGAAAGCGATGCTAAATTTTGTTAGATATTAGAATTGATATGTTATCTCTTATCTTATCATTGAAATATTGTTTTAATTATTATTTTATATTTGTGATATTTCTTAGTGCTCCTTACTTTGAGTGCTCCTATCTTTAAGGACAATTTCTAAAATGATCACTACCTATATTTAGTCAACTAGTCATTATTTTGTATTTTTTTAATGTCAATTTATCATCATTTTTCATATTAAAAGATCAATGAGAATTATTATTTTATATTTGTGATAATTTTCAAAAATTTGAAAGCAATGCTAAATTTTGTTAGATATTAGAATTGATATGTTATTTCTTATCTTATCATTGAATTATTGTTTTAATTATTATTTTATATTTGTAATAATTTCTAAAAATTTGAAAGCGATGCTAAATTTTATTAGATATTAGAATTGATATGTTATCTCTTATCTTATCGTTGAATTATTATTTTAATTATTATTTGTTTGTTCTTAAATTGGCATATATCATGTTTTTGTTTGAAAGTTAGATGTGAGATTTTGAATTTATAATTTTTGTTGATTGTTAGTCTAGAGGTTATCCAATATCAAAATCAATCATTTTTAATTTCACCAATTGTCTATCCTTCAATTTTGTCTGAATAAGATAAATTTAGAATGATGTGTATAAATAGAAGTACAATAATTTTTCTATTTATAATAACTCACAATTATGATAATAATTATAGAAGTTTCTTACATGTTAAGGTTAGCATCATTACTTTTCATTTTCAATAGATAAAACTAATGAACTTGATTATAAAATTAAAATGATAAGGTTATTCCATAGGTTTGGTTATGATTAAATTTTTAGGATTATGGTTGAAAAATATTACTTCAGTCTTATATTCTTGTATCAATCACAATTCAAAAAACTTAATCATACATATGAAACAATCTTGCCATTTTAATTTTCCATCACTAAATTTTTTACATTATGATTAAATTTAAATGAATTATTAGAATTTTTATTTATAATTTAAAATAGTAATATTCTTGATGATTATTTAAAATATTCTAACTTTTTAAATGTACGATAAATAATTTTGTATAATTTATATTACTAATATATCTTTGATTAAGCAAGCCCGAATTTATACTAAGAGGGGGATGCTTACATCTAAAGCGAAACGCCCATGCAATAGTAGTTGCATGTATAAACGATGTCGACATTATTAGCAGTTAAATGCATCACTTTAGCAAACTAGCTTTATTGTAGCAATTCAGCTTTAACAAATTAGCAGAGCTAGTAAATATGAAACTAACTGGGCGATATGTATATGTCTTGAAAATGAAACACTACATTATAGTGTAGCTTTCAACATGGTGAGTAGTATTTCATAATAATAATAATAACAACAACATCGATTACTTACACTGGTGGGAAATATTCTAGTTAAGTGCAAGGAGGTGAATAAGTTTTTTTGAGGGAATAGTTAATCTTTCTGCGGATGTAAAGACTCCTGATTAGTTTTAGTTTTATATGACGTTTCGCCTGCTTGTAAGGAAGCACATTGTGGCATAAAAATTGCCGTTGGTAGGACTTTCTTGTCTGTACTGAAATCATCCTAGAAATTGGCCCAATCAAATATATTCTATTTCTGATGTAACCTTTAGCAGATCTAGACATCATAATCCGCATGCCGAGATAGCTATGTCATTATAAAAAATATACAGATTTAAATAAAATGGAGTGGAGAGTTTTGAAAAGTTGTGTATTTAACTTCTATATTTAATAATAATAATAATAATTTGGACTATCTATCCAAAATAAGGGTTTCCAATGAGGTTTTTTTCATGATGATAAGGTCGGTATTTCTAATTTAGATACATATTATTGTTATCACTATTCAAAAAGAGACACAATGCGTCATAGTTCCTACCTAACGCATAATGCTTGTAGAGGTGTAGATGAGTGAGAATAAGGTTAAATAGCTCTAAATTAACATTGTGAATGCATTAATTTTTTCCTAGAAATGTACCTATGATCTGATAGGATGGCTCATATTTTGTTATTAAATTCTCATCCTAGAAATGCACTTGTGATCTGATAGGATGGCTCATATTTTGTTGTTAAGTTCTTGTGTTATATTATTATATCTTTGGTCATTTAAGCCCAAGAATAAGAAGCCAAAGTCCCCAACATGGCACTAAGTACTTAATATCATACTATGATCAATACATATGCTTTAGACAAATTTGCACCTTCTACATTGACAACTTAAAATATGTGCAATGAGGAAAGATATCCATACCAATATTTGAATTATAGAACTTGAGGAAGTGATGAAGCATTTGGAGTATCACATTATATGTTTAAGCATACCATGGATGCTACTAGAAAACCATTAGTAGTTGGAAAAACTTCCCCAACTATGTATTATTCTCATCTTGATTATCAAATGAAATGCACACTATTTTTAATCATTAGCACTAGACAAAAACTAGGATAGAGATATAGATAGAGATAAATAGCAGTATAGAACAATAACAACATAAACCTATATGCAAAGGAAAAAAGGATAAATAATATAGAGGAGGAAAAGAAAGAGAGAGAAAATAGTAAGATATAGTGATATCAACATAATATAGAGAGAAAATAGGATAAATGATATAGTTTATAAATTGTAACACTTATCAATTATACATATTACAAACACTATTATAAAATATAATTAAAAAATAACATTTTTAAATTAATTTTTATAAAAGTAAAACAATAGTAATAATTTAACTACTTTTATTAAAAAAGAAAACTTTAAAAAAATTAGAAATTCAAATATAAAGATAAATTATGCATTTCATGAAGTTTTAGAAACAAGTCATATCAAATAGTCAAAAATAAAAATCAATGTAAAACTAATAATAAATAAATTTAAAATAAGAGATTAAAAATATTTAACCCTATATTTAAACTTGCTAAGAAAAATAGATTGTGATAATTAATACTGATTAGACATGTGTGAGGTGGAAGATAAAATAATTGAAAGAAATTTTTTTATCAACTTGTCATAAATGTGGAAAAGATAAAGTTGTAATTAATGCAAGATGAAGTTGTTAGAAATTATTTGTATTTTTGTTGAAGAAAATTAATTTTCTCCCCCACCAAAAATAGTATGGACCAATAGAATGAATGAAAAATGTGATTTATAAAATAATGAAAAATTAGAAAAAGATATAAACATTTGAAATTTCATATAATCTTTTAAATTTTTTGATTTGATTGGTCAGTGTTAATGTCAAATTAGCACTGGCATGAATGCATAACTATTGAACTAAAAAAGAGAGAGCTGTGTTTTGGTTTGTATATATGGGTGTGATGGAATGATGTGTCCTTGTATTACTATATAATATTTCATGGCACAATGATAGCACAAAGGAAAATAGCATTTAATTATAGTTATATTAAAATAATTGAATAAATCTATATATAAAAATTTAGACTAATTAGTTTCAATACTATGAATTATTTATGGAATGTTTAATTCAATTTTAATATTTCAAAATATTTTAAAAGACTATTTCAAAGTTGCAAATCTGATTGAATGAATAGTTTTGTAACAAGATTGAAATTTATTGCTTTACCACCCTCTCACTTAATTTCTAAACAATATTATGAGGATTTCTTATGCTAGTTTTGTA
The DNA here is from genome assembly GCA_028749045.1 of Cupressus sempervirens. Lineage (NCBI taxonomy): Eukaryota > Viridiplantae > Streptophyta > Pinopsida > Cupressales > Cupressaceae > Cupressus > Cupressus sempervirens. The sequence goes on from CM053783.1 coordinate 379,638,044, forward strand.
GATCCAATTTTAGCAACTTTTATAACTTTGATCCTTAGTTCTCTTTGTCTACCTAATATTGAAGTCTTGGAAATACTAAAAAATATTCTTCTTTTTTCAAGGGGTCACAAGACTTTTGTTTGGATCACTAGGTTCATTTGTTATACATTAATCACTTATAATGATTATCTTTATGACTCTAATAAGGTTCAACAAATAATAAGAAGGAATACAACTAGGATGAATTATAAAAGAGTATAAGATCATATACTTCTATCTATTAATCTAAGAATTACTCTTTTTGTTAGTTTTGATAGCTTCCTTGTTTTCTCTATATTGGGCAATCATGCATTTAACCCACACGACCATAAAAATTGTTGATTATTTCAAACAAAATAAGGTGAAGATAATTATTAAATTACTATTATAGTTACATAAAAGAGCTTGAAATAAATCAAAAAAAATATTCAAGAAGTCTATAAAAAACACTAAAAGCTTATTTTGAAGCCTAAAATGAAATAATTTGATCTTGAAAAAGAATTGAGACATGCTTTAATAGAGAATTTTGTAGCATTTGGCCCAACTCTTCAAAATGTTCTCAAGAATATTTTTTGGGACAATTGGATTGTGGTTACAAATTCACAACCTAAGGAAGTCTCTATATCATTTTTTAAATGGTGAAAATAAATATGAGTTTCATAAGCCATTATCTTCAAAGTTGTTCCCTTTTTCCCAATAAAGCTTCTAAAATTCATATGCTATAACCTATGAGTTACCTAAAAGTGCTTATTATTCCCATTATACCAAATACAGATTTTATTTAACTCAATCATATTGTTTATAAGAAATTGAGCCAAATTTCCCTTCTTGTATTCATTTTTTTTGTTGCATCTAATTCAATTCTCTTTCACTACCTTATTATGATACTCATACTCAGATTAATATAAATAAAAATATTAAACACATTGAGCCAATTTTAAAAAATGATAAGATAATATTCCCTTATTAACTATAAAATAAATCCCTAACTAGTGTTATTATAATAACATCTAGCCCATAGGAAAGAGCCTACAACACATGGGTAAATTTTTAGTCTCTCATTAGTGAGGTCTTGGGTTTGAATCTACTTGAAATTAACACAATGATAATTACTCTTAACAATAATAATCTAGGCTTCAACCAATTACCTATACAAACAAATAGCATCTAGTCCATGTCTTAATTTTGTTGTAACAAACATCAAGGATGGAAGAAAATATAAACATTCATTATTGGGACCTAGGTGAACTCGATTACAGTAAGTGTGGCTAGGTGGAAGAAAATATACCATTGATATATATCAAATTATGATAAAATGTATTCTTAAAATATGTAGTTTAATACTAGTTTTTTTTTCAATGGTCACATTTCAAAAGGAACCCAAAAATTGTGATGTTGGGTGTGTCTTGAGGATTTTGGCTTTAAATAGGTAAAATGTATTTGATATTTTTAAATATTTAATTTTTCAATAAAGTGGGTTTAAAATATTTAATATTTGATTAAAATTGATAATTTAATTTTTTCATAGTTGAACAAGGAACTTTGAAATACATAGGCTAAGCTTAGGACTATATTTGAAATATTCAATAATTGAAAATCATAATAGTGGGTTCTAAGCCATAAGAGAGAATGTCCACTTGGAAATCTAAGATCAAATTTATGTTATAATGTTGTGGGGTGGATCAAAAATTTGAACTAAAACCTCAAGTTTTATGTGCCATGTCCCTCTTGGAACAAACTTTATCAAAAATGATGAGAATTAGATAATTGCTAGGGGTAAAACTCTAAAAGGGAATAGGATATTATTGTCTAAGGTATTTAATTCCAAGCATGTTATAGGATTTATGATCAAATATGTAGAAAGAAAAAAAATCTCATAGGGTATTGAATAGATGATGAGATTGGGATCAAGGAACTAAAACATAAGGTTCAAAGTTCATGTTGGAATGTAGGGCCCACTAAGAAAGAGTGTTGAATTTTCAAGTGTTTGTTTGTAAAAGGGAAAGTAATAAGAAAAAAATGATATTTGTAAAATAATACTCTAGGCTATGTTTGGAGCCTAGGATCTAAATGGGATGTGAGAAAAATACCTCAAGAAAGGGCCGAAAGTTAGAGTATGGATGGAAAAATAGACTTTAGGCCTTACATTCCATTAGTAAACTAAAGACATATTTTAATCTTGTCATTCATGTTGAGTTTTATTTTTAAAATCCTTTTATAGTTTGTAGAATCAAAGAAAATTTGGGTATTTCAAATAGAGCCCAAGGTTCACACATAGAGAACCAACATCCCTTCTTACATTCCTCCTTCCAAGACTTCTTGTCATTTGAAATGAGATAGTTTAATATAAACATAGTGGATGAAACCTCTCAATTGGAGTTTCTTTTCTTGTTAAATTTCTCAATGGCAAAGTAAGAAAATACTCCTCTCTTGTTGATCCTCTATCCTTCTTGAAAATGCAGATTAATTTCTCTAGGTTAATGATTCAAATTTTAAATCAAGTCTCTTCTTCTTTTCCCACCCCCCAAAACTATAATTCTTTACTTGAAGACTACCATAGATTTTTAAGGAACAAATACAGAATAATGTGTAACATAACTCTTTCTTATTTAATTACATATGAATTAAATCCTTGCACTAAAATAATCCAAGGTATAAAAAGATGAAATACTAAATTTTGACAATTTATATGAATTATATTAAAATTTATTAAAAGTATAATATGTATTTATTAAATAATAAACACTACTAGTAGCTCAAGCCTGTATTATTTATCTAGTCTTTGTACTAAATTAATGTACTTCTAGTTAGATATCTAGATTATTTTTTGAATTATCTTTACTACCTCCTTTATTGTGATACATATGAAATAGTTTTGTATTGTATTATACTATCATGTTCTAAAATAATATATTTATTAGCTCAAAATTTCTACACTTATTTGAACATTTTTTTTTTCCCTATCTAACCAATTTGTAGAAGAACCTCAAATTATTTTAACCTCCAATAGCTTATTAGGAGAAAGGTAGGTGTAGTACTAGTTCTTTTGTAGAGGGTTATTGATAGATATTAGATGTATATATCAATTCTCAATAATAAACAATCACAAATTATAAGGAAAGAAGACTGTAGACAGAAGAATTGTGTTAGATGGATGTTCTTTGTATGATATGATATGGGTAAGAAAGTATGATCTTAAATGTTGATTTATTTAAAGTCTCATAATAATTAAGCATTATTCTTAATTTGAATGTTTATCATGTTTTATTTCAAATTAGTGATAAGTGGTAAATATTTTATATCATATTGTCAATAATATAATATAAATTTTTCTTGTAACTCCTTGTGATCTAAGAAATGTACCCAATAAATGAACCTTAAAACATTACTTCAAATATACAATTTTATTTAAACTTTAGTTAAAGTCAATGGAATTGAGATGCCATAGAAGAGCTCCCCTACAACAAATAAATCCTCCAAATCAATAGCACACATCTTTTTCCACTTAGGACCTTTGATTCCCATCTTAAGAAAATGCATACAAATACCAAAGGATTTTCACCTCAATTTCTTTCTTTGCACTAGTAGGCATGGGAAACGCTTTGGTTGACACTAGAAATACATTTTTTTAAAGAATTTTTTAAATTTTGTTATTGTTAAAATGAGGCCTTGCATGACTTATCATGCTTATAGTAAAAACTAAAGAAAAATAAAAATACTAGGGATTCCAATTTATAATGCAATGCCACTTCCACAAATTAATTTAATCCAATGATCTTTCAATTATTAGAGGACTTGTGTAAAATATCAATTTTTGTGAGTCTTTGGATGCATTTTCCAATGCAGACATTTTAGTTATGGGTACACATATATTTGGACCATTTCAAAATTTTCATTAAAAAAATACATAAAAATCTATAAGAATATAAACAAAATGATTGAAAATTAAATTAAATTTGTGAACAATTATAGATGCCTAACTAAAAAAATTAATAGCATATATATATATATATAACAAAGAAAAATCAAATATAGATATTCTTTTTGAGTTGGTCTAATTGAAAGCATATTCACAATTAATCAACCAATCTAGATTTCAAACAACTTTTTGCATAAATTTCTCAATCTCTTTCTAACTCATGCTAATTTTCAATAGTTTTTATGATTTCACCAAAATTATTGGTGTGATTATTTTCTAGGTTTACAAAACAAGACATGACTATAATTTGTGAGGCAAGGTTGTCTCAAAGGAACTCTAATTTAGATGAAAAAGAATCTTGACCAAATATCTTGAAAAAGAGTATGGAAGAAAAATTATAACCCTGAACTTGGGTAAGTGCAAGAAGTTGGGTCTCACTTTTGGACAAAAAGTGGAAGTGTTTTCCTTATTTTTAAAATTTCTCGTGAATTGATGTCAAAACTTGAGGCATTTAGACATTGAATATAAAAAAAATTTAAAAATAAAAATTATAGTTCTTGGAATCTACTTTTTGAATATGTAGCCTATTTGTGTACCCATATGGTAGTTTTTTTTGGTATGGATCTTTAAAATCCACTTTTTCAAAATGCCTATTTCAGGACCATACCACACTTGTGTATGTACACCATAATTTGACACAAATAAATAATTTTTTGTAAATCCTTTCAATGGAAGTTACCTAACACACCAAAGATTGATGATAATAATTTTCCTTAGTTTTTAATTGAATAATTTTATTATTATTAATTTTTAATTTTCTATAAATGTAAATTTTAAAACCTTTTATGTATGGACACCATAATTTCATCAAAATTCCACTTCTTTCAAAAATTCTTTTTTGCATGTAGGTTGATGACATAGATTAATCTAAAAAATAACATAAAATAAAAAAGTTATTAAAGTTTTAGTGAACCTCACTAGTTTACATTTAGGTATAACCTTTGATTAAAAAATAATGTAAAAATAGTAAATAAAATCATAACACTATAAAGTTTATATTTATGAAATCAAAAAAGTGAGAGCTCTAATGAGTTTTTGTTTTGTAAAAAAAATTTGATCGGGAAGACCCTCTAAAAGTTATGGCAAGGTGTGAACTTGTCAGTTCAATGCCTTAGCCAAAACTTGAGAGGTCAAGTCATAGGCTTGGTCTCACCAAGCCTATACCGAACCATAATCTGAGGCATGAGAAAAAAAATCCCGTCCCATGTTGTAAGATACGGGCACCCATTATTTAAAATTCAAAAACTAGGTGTCTGTTTTGAAAAAAGTTAAATTGGTAAAAAAAATGAATATTTAAAAAACCAGCACCTAATTTTTGAAAATCATGTACCCATTTTTAATATTTTTTAAATGGGTACCCATTTTTAAAAAATTAATTTTATTTTATTTTTTTAAAAATGTACCTGCTTTTTGAAAATAAAAAAAGTGCACCAAATTTTTAAAAATACGGGTGCCCATTTTTTGAATTTCAGATTGGGCACCCAAGCCTAATACGGGTACCTATTCTTTAAAAAATGGGTGGCCATTTTTGAAAGATCATGATCTCAATCTATGGACTTTCGTAGAATTGAGACCCAACTTCTTGCTTCTACCTACTTATACAATTGCAAAAATATAATGAATAATAATAAAATGGTCAGGTTTCTAATGGATGATAATTAGAAATCACTCATTAATAAAAAATGCGGGACCTGATAATGGAGAAAACCATAACACAGGTAGTGAAAAAATAATTGTACCGTTAGTGGATGTGCATAAGGGTATTCTCTATCGAATACAAGCAAATCTATATCCACATCAAAAGGAATATACATCTTAGGGGATTTAGTTATGTGTAACTCTAAGGGTAGTTATAAAACTTGCATTTGGATAAGGACTTTGAAGTTTGTACCTAATCTACTGTTCGAGTCCTTAGAAACTTGATATTATTCTATATTTTATGAGTTAGATTACTCGGCATAGAGTGAGAGTTTCATTGGGAAAACTCAAGTTCCTTGCAAGAATTTTCTAGTACCAAATCTAAAAATATTTCTCCTCTTTGACATTTATATGCTACTCTTAAATTTCTAGTGATTCTACTTGTGTTCACAAGATCTCAGATCCAAGGAATAATAAAAAGGGTTATAGCCCACAAAACTTCCCATTGAACGTCGTATTGTGGAAACCCTTGCAGTTATCAGTGACATTATGGATTGAGATCATATGATTAAGGAGTGCATTAAATTAAAAAAAGATAGTTGTTTGTAGAATTGTGTGACCATTATTGTGCTTATATTCCTTGAATGTATAAAACTTCAAGTACCAAAGAATAATAGAAACTTTTATTTTTAACTATTTTTTTAAATAAATTTAAATTTATTCCTTACTCTTTTTTCCAACAGCCAATAACAAAGTAGCAAAATTACAATTTATAGAAAAATCTATATATTTAGATAAAAAAAAGGTTAAAAATTAATTATTCCTATACATCAAACAAATATAATAATATCCTGCCATAAATAGAAAGTAACAATTGTACATCATCACCCTCCTTTAGAGGTCAAACGAAGAAGTAACTCAACCCCATGGGAAATAAATGATAACATATATTGTATAATTCCTTTTGCAATTAAAAACTAACCTGGCTTTAAAGTCAAGGCTTAGGTTAGAAAATCATCCCACTTCCTACCGACCTAAATAAACATCAATTTTTTCTTGGTAAGAATATGGACAAAGGCGTTGTGTTGAAGTCCAGTAAAAAATGAATTAACCGAGTTTATAAAGTTTTCTGAGAGTGTACGACAGTTACCGTACTTTGCAAGGCAGTAAATGAGCATTGCAATGTAAATATTGAGGAGAAATCACTGCCATTTACGTGCTTATTATTTTTTGACAAAACGGACTTCATGTCACTTACTTATATGTCAGACGTTAGACCGTATATCACTGGAAAGAGATGGATAATTTATTGATAGCGGCAATTCTTGTATTGATTCTGCGGTAATCCCTGCTTTAATATCGTTCGGAGATTCTACAGTTGACGCAGGAAATAACAATTATTTCCTCACATTAGCAAAGAGCAACCATCCTCCCTATGGACGAGATTTCCCTGGGAAAAAGCCAACTGGTCGATTTTCCAATGGATTCATAGCGATAGATTACGTCGGTATGGCTATCTGATTCATATTTTCCTCTTCTTGTAATTCAATGACTTAAAAGTAATTTCAATTATATTTTGTTCGCATTAATTTTGTGTTGTCCTTCGTAGCATCCATGCTTGGACTGGGCTCTGCAACGGTCGCTTATTTGGACCCGGATGTTAAAGGAGTTAACATTGTTAGAGGAGTTTCATTTGCTTCTGGAGGATCTGGTTTATACCATGGCACTGCCAAACTTTATGTCAGTAATTCGCGTGTTTCATTACTATGAGAAATCATATTACTTAGAAACTGATTAAACTTAGTCCATCTGCAGAGTGTCTTAAGTTTAGAAGATCAGTTAAAGCTCTACAGACAATACAAAGAGGATTTAGCCGGCGTAGTAGGCGCTGCAAACGCCTTAAGAATTTTATCGGGCGTTGTTTATCTGATAATCATCGGGAGCAATGACTATCGGGAGCTTCGAAAGTTGGGCGTACATAGAGTGGCGGTGGCATCTCTTCCTCCGTTTGGCTGCCTGCCGTCGCAAATAACACTGTACGGTCTCGGAAAGGAGACTTGGGTTGAAAAACTTAACGAAGAGGCGATGATTTTTAATTCGGAAATGCTGAAACTATTGCAGATGTTTAATGGAACAGATGGCATAAAGATTGCCTATTTAGACATTTCCCCCCAGCTCTATGACGCTGCAAGATTCCCAGCGAAGTATGGTGAGATATGTGAACGTCATCTTTACTTTGGACTTCTTTCGTTCTAACTACATATCTTGTCATGTTCAACTCTGATCGTTCATGTAAATAGACAGATATAAAATAATGTTCAATTGTTTATATCAATAAATCCATCATTCCATAATCTATCGAATGAAAGAGAGCTGTAAAGAAATATGGATCATGAAATACGATAAGAATCTTCTTAAAATAATTAGTGAGCATTAATATATATTTTCTATTGTTGTTGAAATGGTACAGGGTTTTTAGAAGGGCGGAGAGGATGTTGTGGAACAGGGCTTCTGGAAGCGTCGATCTTGTGTATGTATTTTGGGACAGTTTCCATCCATCAGACAGAATGAACTATCTTGTCGCAAAAACACAGCTTCCCAAAGCTCTCCAGCAATTGTTATGACATCTGCTATTATCTACTATGGTTATAATTCATTTCGTACAATATTTATTCATTCAAACACTCGCACAAAGCTGTCGGATTCTGTATGAAAAATTTCCACATCTATTGATTCTTTGTTTTCAGATGCTTGCTAGAAACGTTTGTGAAATTGTCTAATCAAGTAAAAGATTCCTCATCGATCAGGATTGAAAAGTTTATTGATTCTATGTCTTCAATTCATGTTTAATCGCATACGCAGCTCACAAATTTGTAGATGGAACTTATAAAGATGATTTTTTTACTATACGTCGCCAAATTATTTACTGGTGAAGTATTTAATTATACTATTATTAGACATAACTAATGAATATTATGAGCATAACAATTCAAGACAATTGTGCAACAACAAAAGCCCCCACTTTCTTTGCAATAACCAAAAAAAAATGAACATGATCATTAAATTACTTTTTTTAGTAGATGGTAGGGAGAGCTTCCTCAAATCAAATATTGATGTCTTCATCTCAACTGGAGTGCTTTTATCCATCAACGAACTAAGTGTGATGAAACATTTCCCATGCAGGTTCTACAATTCGCCTATGAAGAACTCAAACAGAATGTTGAGATAAATGTGAGCCCTGTATTTTTAAAACAATTGCGGGTTCTCCTAAAAAAATGGGCTTTCAAGAACATGATCTGAAAATATATGAAGAATACATTCCTCTATAACCAATAAAAAAAAAACAAAAAAATGACAGAATTGTTAAAATCTACTGAAATGCAAACGATTGTAAAAATTATGAGAAATATCTAAAAATTTTAATTTAATACTCACAACCCTAAACCTAAAAATCTGCTCAGCACTTAAAAACTGCTTGGCACGTGAAGGTGTGGAGTGCTAGTTTTGCTCGGCACTTGAAGGTGTCGAGTCATAGATTGCTCAGCACTTGATGGTGCCGAGTGAAAGGTTGCTCAGCACTTGAAGGTGCTGAGTGACAAACAACAGGTGCCGAGTTAGCTCGGCACTCAAAGAAATAATACTCAACAACAATGGATGTCGAGTAAGCTCGGCTCCAAAGGAAATGCTTGCCGCTTGAAGAGCTCGGCACATAAAAATGCAGTAGGTGCCGAGTGTTCTGTTCAACTGAAAAATTATAACTTAAGAGATTCCAATGTGAATGCTTTCACCATTAAAACTAGAGAGCCAAAGCTTTAAGCTTTCAAAAAAATTACTCAAATGCAACATACAAGGGAAGAGCAATGGATTCAAGTATGCATGTTTGCCTTCTATTCAATCTTTCATTAAACTATTACAAAATTTGGGAGCATTCGACTTCAACCAAAAAACCCTAAAATTGATAAAACTTCAAACAACTTTAATACTTCAAAAAACCTTTAAACTTGAAACTCTAATGGCTACATACAATGGTGCTTGGAGCAAACACTGCTTCAACAAGACAAGTTCAACAATAACAAACTTATAGAGAGAACAAAGGAAACACGTGCAACTGCAGGCACAAACTTCTTTTCTCCTTCCTTCTTTTGCTCTGCTCTGTAACTACTCTCTGATCTGCATGATCTACTTGAACTCTACTAAAAATGAATGAATAAACATTCCTTTTTTTCATATCTTTCCCTCTCAACATCCAAATTCAAAATCTCACCTACCAAAAATAAATGCCTACTGTTCATGGATGCCTAAGGTGACCTGACAGGGTAGATGGGCATGGGGCTCGAGGACAACCTGCTGGCTCTTCAACGTTTAATTTTTCCAACAAAAATCACAACCAGGTTGAGAAAACCACTTCCAAACCCGATCCCTACAATAGCAAGCACAAAAAGCCCTCAATTTTTCAACATCGGCAAAGGATAGTCATAAAGTCTTTTATTCCCTACAAAAGAGCTCACATTGAATCTTGGCAGAGTTCCCTCAATTCAAATAAAATAATTATATACTAATAAAAATCAAAGAGAACAATTTCAGCTCATTACATCTAGAAGAAACAACTATTATCACCTAACAAAATAATATTAAAGAAACATCTAACTAGTGATTTGATCACACACTAATTTTACTATACTATTAAAGTCACCACTGTACTATTAATGCCACCACTATTCAAAACAAACCTACCAATAATAATTACTAACATCTTACGCCTTAAAGTAGAGAGGGAAAATATCCAAAGATAAACAGCATAAGAACTCATAAAACCATCGAAGAGTTTAGCTTTACAAAAGAAATGGGAAAACATAGTAAGAATGTTTTAAAACCTATATACTAGGAAACTCATTTATCTTTATCAATAGCCTTCCAATTGTTGGTGAGACATTTAATCTCTTTGTTGAAGTAGTCTTATTTTCATTTGAATTATCCTCTTTTCTTCCTTCCTAAGTGTTAGTATCCTCTCCTGAATTATCTTTAACGACATCAATGAAGGAACTCTCCTTGTCCTAGTTATTTTTTTGCAATTTAGAAAGGAGGCTTCTTGATTGGGGCTTTTCTTTTGGGATGAGTTCGATCAAGCATAGCTTCCTTTAAAGAAACTAAGGACAAGGGTTTCTCCTTAGCTATAAAGTGAAGGATTTTACTTGAAATCTTAGAAATGAGAGTCCTCTTGGAGCTTTGAGGTACGGTTTCACTGCTAAGAAGCTCAATTTTCTACAAAGACTCTTGTGTACTAAATGTGTTTATAGAATCCTAATAGGGTCCATCCTCTAACAAGGAATAAATATATCAGTATATCTTTATGTGCATCATTCCCATTAGGCTTTTCCCTCTACTCAAGGGTTTCCCTAGTTAACCAATCTAGTGTAATTGTGTATATGCATCTTGTTATGGTTGTTGTTTACTTTGATTGAATGGTTAAGATTAATTAAAGTTGATAAATGTTTTAATTGCATATTTGATTCACCCCCCTCCCCCCAGTTATCTTGGTATCAAAGCATTAGGTCCTTGAAGATAAATTTTAACAACTTTGGGAGATCCATGACAAACTTATTTAGAAAGGTTAGTCTAAAGTTTGATAGAACAAATTATGACAGCTAGAAGGAAAAGATGAAGACACATTTGCTATGTATGGGTCCAAGATATTGGATCTTGTCAAAATCAAAAAAGATAATTATTGTTGAAAGTGCTTTGGAAACTTGTATCAAGGATGAGAGAGAACTTTTCATGTGTGAAATGAGAGATAGATAAGCATTATTGCCTGCACTTCGTGAAATTGAGTACAACTAGGTAAAAACACTTGATACTTCTGATAAGATTTGGAAAGCTTTGGAAAATAGTTTTGAAAGTGATAAAAATTCTAAGAAATTGAGGCTACAAAGCTAGATTTGTGCATTTCAAGGTGCTAAAATGATGGAAGAAGAATCTATAAGAACATATGTATGCAGAATATCAAAAATTACTATAGGTATCAAATCTCAAGGAGGAACCAAGGAAGATGATGAGGTGATCTAGAAGACATTGAAGAGCTTAATGTCATCATTTAAGTAAGAAGTTTAAATTATATAGTTCTTGATCTCTTGTACCAAAGATTTCACAAAGGAAACTCTACTTGGGAGATTAGAAGTAGTTTAGAATGAGTTTAGATAGTCCAGAAAACTATCTAGAATATAGACAACTTTCAGTGCCCTAAACATTTGACCTAGTTTATGAAGAAGTAGAAGTGCTAAAGGAGATTTTTCTAGTAGTAGAAGATTTGATGAGGAAAGAAAGATAGAAGGAGTAGCCCTTCTGGTAAGAAAATCTTTAACTATTGGACTTGTAATGAATTTTTTCATTATGCATCTAAGTGTTCTAAAAGAGAGAAAAAGTATAAAGGAAATTTCAAACCTAGAATCTAGATAGAGATTGTTTGTATGCCAATGAAGAAGATGATTCTAATCAACAAGTAGTAAGTGCTAGTGATGATGAAATATGATTTGTAGCTATTAAAGAAGAAAGTCCAGAGAAAATGGCCTTGCTATCACAAGCTGAAAAAAAATCTGATTGGATAATTGGCAGTGGTTTTTCACATCATATGATTGTTGATATGAACAAGTTTGTTGACTTCAAAAGTTTTGATGGAGGCATTGTCAAAGTTGGAAACTATTCAGCTTTCCATGTTAAAGGTATTGGATCTATAACTCTTGAAGATAAGACTAACACTAAGAATGTATTTTTTGTTGATGGTTTGAAACACAATCTTTTGAGTGTTGGACGACTAGTAGATAAATGTTATTAGCTATAGTTTATAGAGAAGACATGTATGATCAAAGAAAAAGATGGAAAGGTAATTAGAACATGAACCAAATCTAGAGGTAATGTATTTCAGGTGAATCCCACTGAAATGACATATTTGGTTGCAAAGGTAGATGACAGTTTGTTATGGCATAAGATATTTTGTCATATAAACGATGACAACATTGTGAAAACTAATAGTATTTTTGCAGCTAGAGATTTGCCTAAGATTGTAAAACCTGCTAACACTATTTGCGAGGAGTGTGTATTGGAAAAAAATACTAGGAGTTTACTTCAAATGAGTTTCATATCTATTTTGAAGCTAATGGAATCAAGAAGTATTTTTTAGCTCCTAGAATCCCTAAACAAAATGGCATTACAGAAAGAAAAACTAGGTCAGTAATAGAAGTAACAAGAGCTATGTTAGCTGAGAATGATGTATCCAATATTTTTTGGAGTGAAGCTATGAATACAATAGTATACACTATGAATAGATTATAATTTAGGAAAGACACAAACAAGATCCCTTATGAACTATGGTTTGGTCACTCATCTATAGTTAAGTATTTCAAAAATTTTGGCAGCAAATGTTATATCAAAAGAGATGATGATGTTGGTGAATTTGATGCTAGAAATGATGAAGGTATGTTTCTTGGCTATTCATCCAAAAGTGGAGCTTATAGATGTTATAATATGAGAACTAAGACTATTGTTGAAAGTGCAAATGTAAGAGTTGATGAGAAATTTAGGATACAAGAAAGAGTAGTTGACTACAATTCTGATAATGAGAATGTTGTTATTACTAAACCACGGAACAATGAAATATTCTTTGAAACTAACAATAAATTTATAGAATAAAGGAGAGCTAAGGTAGGAACAAAGTTTAGAACCTAGAATAGAATAAGAGTTGAGATAACAACCCCTACTTCTAGTAAGAATATGACAAAGAATCATCCACTAAAGTAGATCATTGGCAACAGAGATAAAGGTGTGATGACAAGAACCAAAATCAATGAAGAATTATGTTTGATATCTCAAGAAGAACCAAAGAATGTAGAGGAGGCATGCAAATATGACTATTGGAAGCAAGCTATGAAAGAAAAATTGGATCATATAGTGAGACATGGGAATTGGTCCCCATACTAGTAGACAAGAATGTGATAGAAACAAAATGGGTATTCAAGAATAAGATGAATGAACAATGTGAAGTTGTAAGGAACAATGCAAGATCTGTATATAAAGGTTACTCACAACAAGAATGAATAGACTATGATGAAACCTATGTTCTTGTATCAAGAATAGAAGAAGTGAGGTTATTCTTAGCCTATGCAACACATAAGAAATTCAAAAAGTATCAGATGGATGTCAAGTTAACATTTATTAATGGAGAACTTGAAGAAGAGGTATACATAGAACAACCTGAAGGTCTTCCTTTAATAGATGACAAGGACATGGTATACAGATTAAAGAAAGTATTGTATGGCTTAACAAGCACCCGAAACTTGGTATGCAAGCTTGGACAAGCATTTGACAAAACTTGGATTTGGCAAAGGTATGGCAAAAAATAATCTATACTAGAAAGAAATAGATGATGGATTGATGATTTAGGTAATATTTACATTGATGATATCATATTTGGACGAGATGATAATGAGAGTGATAAGTTTACTGAAGAAGGAATTTGAAATGAGTATAATAGGAGAGATTAAATACTTCCTAGGATTATAGATTGCGTAGGATAAAGAAGGAATCTTTATTTCTCAGACTAAGTATTTGAAAGATCTATTGAAGAGGGTTGGTTTGGAAACATGTAAACCAGTTGGAACACCTATGGTAACTAGACATAAGTTATCGACAAAGGATGAGACACCTAATGTTGAGTAGAAGAAGTACAGATCTATGGTTAGACAATTATAATATCTAACTCGTAAAAGGCCGTATATAGCAAATACAACTGGAATTTTTGCAAGATTTTAACTTGATTCCAGAGAAGCACATTATTTAGATATCTAAAGGGAAAATCAGATTTTTGATTTTGGTATGACAGATCTAATGATTTCACTTTATATGCTTATATTGATGTTGATTGGGCAAGTAATATGGATGATAGAAAGAGCACCAGTGGTGGAGATTTCTTTCTTGGAGGAAGATTAATTTCTTGGTTAAGAAAGAAGTAGGACTCTACCTCATAGAATACATCAGAGATATAATATGTTGCAGCAACAAACAATTGTAATCAAGTTGTTTGGATGAAGCAAATGTTGAAGGATATAAGGATAGAGTTCAGTGAACCTGTTGTCATACATTGTGATAACACAAGCATAGTGAATATATCTAAGAATCCAATGTTGCATTCTAAAACTAAGCACATTTCTATCAAATATCACATGTTGAGAGAGAAAGTTGTAGAAAAGGAAATCAAATTGGAGTATGTAAGCATGAAAGAGCATATTGTAGATATTTCCACCAAGCCTCTTCCCAAAGAGAATTTTGAGTATTTTCAGGGTGTGCTAGGGTTTATGCCCCTACTTACATATGAGTAGATGATGCAAGAGTGCATCAGTCTAGTGATATAGAGCACTATTTTTTTTCTGGATTGAATATTGATGATTCCTATATGGGGGAGTATCTGTGATGGATAGAGTCATCTAGGACTCTTGATAGATATTGTTTTGAATAGTGTCTTTGGACACTTGAGTAAGTTAGAGATAGTTGTTGCAGAGATAGATGGTTGTTGAAACCTTTGACATTGATGTTAATGGGGGAGAATGACTAATAAAGAGGATTTTAAAAGAAAGAATAACATTCTTTAATGTTGATATTCTTGGAACTAGATGTTTTTCATCCATGTTGCCATCAATGCCAAAGGGGGAATAATTGGAAATGTGAATTTTAATGATACTTCTATGGGGGAGTATTATAGAAACATGATTAGATCATTATCATGATGATATGCTACATTTATGACTGTATTTTTCATTGATGTTGAAACATAACAATTTTCTATGGTATCTGATAGAAGAACAACGATAAAGATCAAGTAGGTACTGATAGATTGGTGAGCATTTTCACTAAGTGAGATTTTATATAGATACTACTACTTAAGTGTCTAGTATATTAATCTAATCTAAAAATTATAAGATATTAATTCTAAAGAAGTTATGCAAGTTTTGGTGAAGACTATTCTGGGATAGAGTTTATAGAAGTATGCTCTGGTAAACTTGTTATATCTCTTAGCAGAGTTTTTATTCTAGGAAGCAAGGTTAAAGGAATGTAGAAGACATGTTATTGATGATGTGGCTAATTTTTATCAATCATAATATTACACATATAGAAAGTTATTCAAGTTATAAGGCGATAGATTAATGTTATCGCTAAGCGTAACATGTTCTTAGTGAGGTCCTATAGTAATTAATTGGGAAGCTGTAATATTCGACTTAGGGAATTTTTTTATGGATTCGTTATAAAGGAACAAAATTTTCCTTTGTTATGTATGAATTTATAAATGATTGTAAGAAGCACAAAGAGCGGAATAGAAGAGAAACAGGTTGATATGTGAGGATAATCAGAATAGAGCAAAGTTGGAGAGGACTTTGTTGCCAAGGTCTTATTCTGAGGTCTAAGGTTTGATATTTGGATCTGAGGTTTGTGACCTTGTCTAAAAAGTCTAACAATGATTGGTCCAGTTGAAAGGATAGAAGAAAGAGGTTAAAGAATAGTACGAACAAGTATTCTACAAGGAATAGTTGAGAGATTAGTTGGATAGTGCTTTCAATGGTCTTTTCCTAGAAGCTATTTGGATAGTGGGTCCTTCTATCTTCTACAACTCCTAACAAGGTTGGCACAACTCCTAATGGGGTTGGAATATCCTAACAAGGATTCAAATTCTCCTAACAAGGAATCTTATGTACTAAATGTGTTTATAGACTCCTAATAGGGTCCATCCTCTAACAAGGAATATATATGTCAAAATATCTTTGTGGTCATCATTCCCACCAGGGTTTTCCCTTTGATCAAGTGATTCCCTAGTTAATAGATTTGGTGTAATTGTGTATGTGCATCTGATTATGGTTGATGTTTACTTTGATTTAATAGTTAAGATTAATTAAGTTTGATACAAAATTTAACCAATTCACCCCCCACCCCCCTCCTCCCTCTCAGTTATCTTGGTGGACTATTGTTTCTAACAAGTAGTAGGTGGAGTAAAATATAGAGAAAAAAACCCTTGGCTACCCTTGGTAAGGAAAGACATGACAATTCTTAGTCCACTAATAATTTGAGAAAGAAAACTGGCCCTCTAGACCTAGAAGGAAAGCTACTAGGAGGAATTTTGGGGAAAAAGAGAAGGAAGAGACTAGTAGTGAAGGGAAGGATGAGGAGGTTATGGGAGGGGAATAAGACACCCCTTTATCCTCTTGGGTATCTAATATGTTTAAAACTGAGGCCAACACACCAGAGTCTAGGAAGGAAGGAGTTATGGGAGAATAGGGAATGATCATGCATCTCCTGTTAGAATTGGTAATTTGATGAGAAAGACTCAAGCGGGGTTCTTGTGGGAGGCACTGATCAAAATGAGGGGAATATTAGTGGGAGAAACATCTAGAAGGAGGTGAGTACTATGGAGAAAACTAATAAATACTAGGTGAGAGTGGATATGGCCAAGTTGGAGGAGACCATCACTAGTATGATTAAAAAGAATGAGCACCTAGACGAAAATTTTGATAAGTTTGTTAACATTTTTGTTAAGGTCATGCATTTGGTTATGACTACTCTTAATCTATTGCAGGTGAGCAAGGAGGCCACCACTAAGGATAAGGACATGGAAACAACCCCTTTGCTATATGACATTTTGGTAGATGATTAGCTATGCTTGCTACTAGAGAACCCAACGAACAAAATCAAGGAGAGTTAACTCTTGCCTATGTGCTACATTTTTGGTTTTTTATTATGTTTGCTAGTCTTTGTTTAGCCTAGGGGAATTTCTGTGTTGATCTTTTTTGGACTTGTTCAATTCCCAATAGGAAGTTTTGGGCTAGTCTTATGTATAATGATGAGAATATTGTAGATATTAGTTGGAGTACATTTTGAAACATTTTATTTTGGTGTTTTTCTTATATTAAGGAATGAGGTTGGTTAATATGTTTGTAGTGTCTCTCGAATGATTTTTAAGCTTTGCATTTATGTTCTAGGTCAGCCGACATTTTGGTTCCTTTTTAATATATAAAATAATTAATTGATTTTGGAAAATCAAACTAAGAAATTTAATATACCACTTTGACTAAGCTAAGCCACACTAAAATACTCATAGAAAATTATTCCTTTTCACATTTTCTCCTAAAAACAATTATCTACCTCATCCCCTTTTTAGTCATGAAGTTTTCTTTCCTTTTTAAATAAAAGGATTCACTAGTATGCAAAATATGGATAGTATTTTATAAATATAGTTTCCCCACCCCTAATAATTTAAAATAAATAAATAAAATTATAGATTTACTTACATGATCCTTAATTTGGAACTAAACTTTGAAATATGTGACTAGTGTACTAAAAAATGTAAAGTTTGAAGGAAGAGTCCATCATAAGGTAAAGGACAAATTAAAAATTATTATATAAGTTCTAAGATGGTTATGTGCCCTTATATAAAATTTTATAATTTCTAGTGATTAATATACTCATTTTTTTTCTAAATTCATTACTATGCCATTTTAAAAAGTATCTAGACATGGTGTTTGATCATGCATTTCTTCTATATAGTGGTCCTAATTCTTTTGCAAGAGATTTTTTTCCTTCATTAAAATTTATTAAATAATAAATGATTTGTAATTGTATTTTAGTCCATTTATAGTTATTGATTTTCTACCACCCTTTCTTTATATTACAAGTTCATGTATTTTTATGCCAACTAAGTGATGTATTTGAGCTCTATGATTTATAATTCAACATCAATTTGTTCATTATAAAAAGAACACAAATTGATTTCATCTTTCTCATACCTGAGGTCTTCACTATTATGGTTGGAAAGTTCTATTGTAATATTGACATTCTTGAGGAAATACCCTAGCACATGGATTGGCTTTTAGTGTCCTATGAAATATGCTATATTTATGTTGGACTAGATCATTTCTTTCAACTGACTTGTCCACCAAGATAAACTTTTAAAAGTCCCATTTAAAATTAAAATAAGTGTGTTATAAAAATTAATAAAAGTAAAAAATGTGGGTATAATAAATAATAAGGAAAACAAGATCCTATATCAATATCTCTAAATATTTGGTAGAAAGACATACTTAAGATACATATCCAAATTTACTAATATTTTTAAATGGAAGGGTTATAATAATTGTTTTTTATTAAAGATAAAATAGATTTTTTACATGGGACCTGAAACCCCAACTATATTACAAAATAATTTAATTTTAAAAGTACTAAAATGAAGTGGTGTTTTGACCAAAAAACACACCGACATCCACTTCCAACAAGACTTGGCTATAGTAAGCACTTAAACCAATACACAAAGAGGAAAAATAGTCTAACTAGAGATTAAAAAAGAAAAGAAAGAGACTACATTAAAGTAGAAGAAGCTAGACTAATTCTTCCACATTATCTTTCAGCTCTTAGCAAACACTTTTGCTCTTCTTTGTGACCTCTTTGATGTCTTTTTTTTTAATTCAAGTCTCTTTATTTTTCTTGTTCTTGGTGTTGGATTAGGTACATTTTCCAAGACCATCATTCACATCTTCCCTCTTAGCTTCCTCTAGGTCGAGAAATAGCTTCACCTTCTTATCCTACTCCAAGATACCCAACACCCTATTCATGCACTCTACAATAGCTTCTAACAAACCTTGACATCTAGCTAGTGCATCTCTTGTCAAGTTTTGCATTATTTCAATTTTACTCTTTGTTTCATTGATCATCCCATATTTACCCTTCTTCTCTATGTAATGGCGACCTAGGAATGCCCAAAAGTTGAACCAAGGCTAAAATTATATTAATGCTAAAAATGTTGCAATCAAGTACAAAGAGATGTATTCCAAAGGCCAAACCCTAAGGAAATGATGTCTAGAATGTTACAACAGAGAATGAACATCCTCTATTTCCAAAAAAGGAGTTTGATTCACACATCCAAGTTCTTATCAAATGAAAGTCATAATCATGCAATGATCATCAATGAGACTTTCAATGCTATTTATCATTTTCTTCATCCTTCTGGAAGGAACTAAAACATTAATTAATTGCAAGAGCTAGAAGCTTCCTCCTTCCAATAATTAATGCATTCTCTAGAAATCCCTCCCTAGAAATAATTAATTAAATCACGAGAGGCTTTCGTCCTTCCAATAATTAATACATACCCTAGAAGCTATTAATACAAAGTCACCTTTTAATTTTTAATTGAATGACTTTAATTTTTCTTATCCTCCACTTAGAATTTGGAGAACGTGAAGGCTAAAACATGGGAACATTATAGGTCTACCATCCTTGAAATTGCTTTCCCTCAAGCAATCTTAGTCCTCTTTTTTGTAGCACCTGCTCACTCTCCCAAGTAGCATCTTTCTCTGGCAAATATTTCCATTTGACTAAATATTCTTCAATCAACCTACTTCGCAAAGTCCTTTCCCTAGTATCCAGAATAGCCTCAAGAATTAATACAAGCTTTCCCTCCTCATCTAATGGTGGTAATTTTGCTGAAGGCACAAATATTTTTCTAATGGCTTTCTTAAGCCTTGACACATGAAACACATTATGCACTCGACTATTCTCTAGAAGCTCTATCTCATAAGCAACCTCACCCACCTTGTGGATCACTTTGCAGGGGCCATAAAACCTAGGCTTCAACTTCTCTACTCCACTTTTCTTGAGTGATGACTGTCTATATGGTTGTAGCTTCAAGTAAACCATATCCCCAACTTCAAAATTATGCTCTATCTGGTGCTGGTCAACATACATTTTTTTCTGATTTTGGGCTTGCTGTATATTCTCTTTGAGCACTCTCAAAATATCCTAACTATCCTTGAAGAAGTTTTTTTCTTTGGGCACTCTACTATATCCTAAAACTAGATCCAAGAAGCTAGGTGCTTCATAACCATACACTGCCATGAATGGAGTCATCTTAATGGATATATGATAAGTGGTGTTATAACAGTACTCTCCCATATGTAACCATTTGACCCAAGCCCTCTACAATGTAGTAACATAGTTCCTAAGATATCCTTCCACCCATTTATTCACAATCTCTGTCTGCCCATCTATCCATGGATGATAGCTAGTGCTAGGTGTAAGTTCAGTACCACACAACCTAAACAACTCTTGCCAAAAAGTGCTCATGAATTTACCATCCCTATCACTAATAATGAAAGTAGGTAGCCCATGTAATCTGAATATCTCTCTAAAGAAAAGATCAGCCACCTATGTTGCTGTATAAGTGGATGGAATAGCGAAGAAGTGAGAAAACTTTGTCAGTCAGTCAACTATCACATAGATGCAATCTTTCCCTTGTACTCATGGTAACCTGGTGATGAAGTCCATAGAAATACTTTCCCATTTCCTATTTGGAATGGACAAAGGTTGTAACAACCCTGTAGGATATGTGTGCTCTCCCTTATTCTACTGGCAAATTGTACACTCCCTAACATACTTTTGAACATCATCCTTGAGCCCTTTCCATGTGAACCATTCACGGATCTGCCTGTAGGTCTTAAAGACCCCTAGATGTCATGTTGTAGGTGCACCATGAAATGCCTTCAGTATTACTTCCTTAAATTGTGATGAAGGAATCAAATATATCCTGCCCTAAAACTTTATCAACCCATCCATCACCATATAGTGATCATCATGTATGGTTCCTGCAATTACTCCAAAAGCCCAAGTGCCCCTTGCATATTCTTCTATGATCTTATTTCTCCAAACTACTGTAATTTCAACTAGAGCACAA
Source organism: Cupressus sempervirens (assembly GCA_028749045.1). Taxonomy (NCBI): domain Eukaryota; kingdom Viridiplantae; phylum Streptophyta; class Pinopsida; order Cupressales; family Cupressaceae; genus Cupressus; species Cupressus sempervirens. Next base: position 379,659,433 of record CM053783.1, read on the forward strand.
ATATGAGGCCTCCTGGATAAGGCATTTGCAACCACATTCTTCTTACCTTTGACAAACTCAATGTCAAAGTCATAAGCTCGCAACTTCGTGATCCACTTCTGTTGTCTATCATTCAAATCACGTTGGTTAATGAAGTATTTGATGCTGTTGTGATTGGTTTTGATAACAAACTTTTCCCCAATTAGGTAGGACCTAAACTTAGCCAATGCATGCATTATAGCCAACATCTCCTGATCATATATGGAATAGCTTCTCTCCACTCCACAAAGCTTCTTACTCTCAAAAACAATGGGATGCTTCTCCGACATCAAGACTGCTTCGATGCCATCTCCTGATGCATCACAATGAAGCTCAAATGGCTTTGTGAAATCTGGTAGAGCTAGTATTAGACATGATGACATCACCTTCTTGAAATGATCAAATCTTCTTTGAGCTACATCTGTCCATGTGAAGGCCCCTATCTTGGTAAGGTCTGTCAAGGGTGTAATGAGCTGTGAAAATCTTTTAACAAATCTCCTATAAAATCCATAGAGACCAAGGAATCCCTTAAGCTATGTAAGATTTGTTGGAGTAGGCCAATCAAAAATAGCCCTAATCTTTTTAGGATCTACCCGAACTCCCTCTACACTGATAATATGTCAAGAATATAGTAGCTCAATCATCCCAAACTTGCACTTAGATTCCTTGGCATATAATGATTCTTTTTCCAAAGTAGACAACACCATCTCAAGATGTTTTAAATGCTCCTCCCAAGTCCTACTAAAAACTAAAATGTCATCAAAGAAAATTAAAAAAAATCTCCTAAGTTGCTCCCTAAATACTTGATTCATGCAACTCTAGAATGTAGCAGTGGCATTGGTTAGCACAAATGGCATAACCAAAAACTCGAAGTGGCCATTGTGACACCAAAAAGTTGTCTTCTCAATGTCCTCCTCCCTCATCCTGATCTGATGATACCTTGACCGTAGATCAATCTTTTTAATAAAGCATGCACCATGTAACTCATCAATTAGCTCATCTATTCGTGGGATGGGATATCTATTCTTAATGGTCTTCATGTTTAATGCCCTATAATCAATGCACATGCGCATTGTCCCATCCTTCTTCTTTACCAACACTACTGCTGAAGAAAAGGGACTCTTACTAGGCCTGATATGCCCTATTTCCAACAACTCCTTAATTTCCTTCTCTATCTCATCCTTATGTTTCTTAGGATGATGATAGGGAGTAATCATGATTGGTTTGGCTCCCTCTACAAGCTCAATAACATGTTCTATCCCTCTGTTAGGAGGAACCCCATGTGAAATCTTTCCAAATACCTTAGTGTGCCTATCAAGTATATCCTGAATCTCTAGTGGATGACTCTTCACTTGTGGCTCTTGTGAAGTTGGCATAGTGAAGCGTTTTGCTGCCCACTCTATGTTACTATGCCGAAAAAGTTTTTGCATTCTCCTCAAGGAAACTACTCTGCAACTCCCATCTAAAAGTCCTCTAAGTACCACATTTCTTCCCTCATACTGAAACTTCATCTCCAATTTTGCTAGGTTAAGTGTGAACTCTACTAGTGAGGCCATCCATACCATGCCAAGGATGATATCATAGTCTCCCATGTCTACCACATAGAACTCATCTTCCAACTCATAGCCATCTCCAAACCTGATGTGAAGATTAGATATCTTCTGAGTGCATAATAGTTTGTCACCATTAGCTACCATAACTCTAAATCTGGCATTCTCCTCAATCTGTAGACCTCTCTTGGCTACAAATTGTGAATCTATAAAATTATGTGTAGCTCCAGTGTCAATGAGTGAGATCACTTTCTGCCCTTGGATAGTACCTCTGACCTTAAATGTGATTGCCTTCTGAGCCCTTGTTAATCATGCTAATGACTTCTCATCCTCTGGAATGCTACTCTCCTCTATAGTGCTATCCTCATCTAAATTTGAGTGTTGATTCTCTCTCTCTGACTATGACTCTTTTGCTGAGAAATACTCCATTTGATTTTCCTTAGCATTGAGAGGACACTTATGAGATAAATCTCAAGGCTCTCTACAATGAAAACATAACTTTTTCTTTCTTAAATCATTCAAGGTGTCATTATCCAACTTATCTCTTTTGGACAGAGCATCCTTGTGAAAACATTTTTTGTCCTTCTTCTTGTCCTTTTTCATATAAGAATCCTTGTGCTGAAATCTGCTCCTAGATGAAGAAGGTGCTAAGTCATGAACCTTTTTAGTGGCCTCCTACAACGTACCTGGGTTATGTCCCTTGACCCATCCTTGCAAGGGTTTTGAGAGTCCATCCATAAACAACACTACTAACCTCCTCTCTGAAATATATGTGACCAACACAGCTAACCTCTGAAACTCACTGATATATGTTTCAACTAATCCCCATTGCTTGAGTTGTGCCAGCTCCTTAAACTATAATTCAAGGTCCCTACTATCAAATCTCTCTATGAGCTTCTCAGTAAACTCCTCATAAGATGTGATCTGATTATGTCCCAAGGTTACCATGCCATGGTGCCACCACTCATGTGCTGGTCCATCCAAGTGAATAGTTGCATACTTTATAGCCTCCTCTTCAAGCATGGGATTTAGCTGCAAGTATGTATCCATCTTTTGCACCCAAGCTCATGCGGTCATCTTCCCTGAAGCATCTTAATAAGGTAAAGAAAGTTTCCCCACTTTCTTTCTCAACTCAAAGTTTTGACTTTGTCCTCCTGATCTGGGCATGTTTCTCATCCTCAAGTCCAAGTAATCTTTGAGAGAGATATCCACTTGAAACTTTGGCCCACTGGCCTCCCAATCCCTCCTAAACTGATCCTATAACTCTACAATCTGTGGTTCATTAATCGGTTGAACTGGTTCTCTGGGTGGAAAGGTGGGTAGAAGATGTCTCAAGCTAGTTGTTCGAGTTTGTCATGCAACATGTCTAAAGTTATCAACCTCATTTCCATTGTTTTCATGTCCATTATTACCATTAATATTGTCTCGGCCTCCATTATCATTACCCCTATTATTTTTGTTTCCATTGTTGGCATCACCTAGATTAATATTGATGCCCATTTGTCTAGCCATTAGTTGCAACATCATATTCGTTCACCTATTTTTCCCCCGTTGCATTCCCTGCCCCTCCTCTAATGTACCCAATAACCTGAATATTACATTTTCTTGGTCAAAACTAGTATTTCTATCATCTCGATCACCCATATTGCTATCTTGTTCAAAGAATGTCTCCTCTGTGTCTGTATGACTGGATTGTATGTCCCTCTACACAAATGAACTATCTTGTCCATTAAGCGAGTCCGAACTCCTACTTTGTCTTGCTCTAGTATTGCAAAAATTATAAAGCCCTTATCACATTCTCAAACAGAAATTCTTAAGACCTCCATAGGATGGTAGGACTTATAGCTCTGATACCACTATAATGAGCACCCAGGAATGCCCAAAAGCTGAACCAAGGCTAAAATTATATTAATGCTGAGAATGCTGCAATCAATTACAAAGAGATGTATTCCAAAGGCCAAACCCTAAGAGAATGACGTCTAAAATTTTACAACATAGAATGGACATCCTCTATTGCCAAAAAAAAGAGTGTGATTCACACATCCAAGCTCTTATCAAATGCAAGTCATAATCATCCGATGATCAGCAATGAGACTTTCAGCCCTATTTATCCTTTTCTTTATCCTTCTGGAAGGAACTAAAACATTAATTAATTACAAGAGCTATAATATTCCTCCTTCCAATAATTAATGCATTCTCTAGAAATCCCTCCTTGGAAATAATTAATTAAATCATGAGAGCCTTCTGTCCTTCCAATAATTAATATATACCCTAGAAGCTATTAATACAAAGTCACCTTTTAATTTTTAATTGAATGACTTTAATTTCTCTTATCCTCCACTTAGACTTTGGAGAACGTAAAGGCTAAAACATGGTAACATTACACTCTACCTCCTTATTTTTACCATGTTCTTCCTCTTTATGTTGCATCTCCTAAATTTTCCCTTTAAGATCTCTACATTTTAAATTCAATATTTTGATGGAATGAAATGCCCATTTATCTAGACTAAGTGAGTGGAGGGAAAAAACTTTAGCAGTTTGTAAAACACCATGAAAAGGATCAATGACCAAATAATTTATGTCTTCCTCTATTAGCTTGGCGTTGAACTCCTCATCAACCACTTGTAGCATTGGAATCCTCACTTGTCTCTTCTCTTTTTCCTCCTAGAAAGACTTGTCCCTTATATCATTTTGTTTTAGGCCATGAGACATACCTTCAGTATCGATACCTTCAACATATTTTAGAGAGATGAACAAGTCATGCCTAATTGACTCTTCAAAGTCAAAAAGCCTAATGACTTGTCCTAGCTCCTCATCCTCAACATTATGATGGTAGATTTGAATTTCTTTTTCCTTGATCACAATAGGAGAGATCGTATCATCATGATTAGCTTGAATTCATTATTCCTTTAGTACCACATGAGAACTCATTTCATTTTGACCCAAACATAAAGAAGGAGGGGAAGCCATGAAATTACAACCCCCAAACACTATTTCCACTAATTCACAATTTTCAACTTCCCCCAAATTTTTCGTGTCTATCTCCTCTTTGTTCTCTTCATATTTACTTTCTTCTTTAGATTCTAACACAAGGTATGAATAATTGACCTTATTCTTCTTCCTTTTAGTTAAACTAGTGGAACCCATACCTAATTACCCTAAAATCCTTAAATACCTTTACCCACCTTTTCTCTTGAACTGGCCATTTTTCCACTATGTTTCTCAATCTTCCTCAGAATAGGGCCAGGAATTTTTTTTTTTTGCATAAATATGGATCATCCTCATCAAATACTTATGCAAGATGGGTTTGTTGGGATTGAATCTTAAAGCATTAATACTATGAGACAATGAACACAATAGATAGAAGGGAAAACACTCATTTTTTTATATATCTAAAGTGATTAAGAAGCACAAAGTGATTGGTATGAGCTCTATCATATCCCTTGTCAAGCCAAGTATATTCCATTACAGTAGTAAGAACACACCTCCAAATCAACTTAATAGATGAAACAACATAAATAGGTCCCACTCCCCTTTAACTAGTTTACCATTCGCATCTTTGGAAAATTTCTAACTAGGTTCCAATAATTGTTAAATATTTAAATTTAAAATAAATATCAATTTTAAATAGTTATGTATTTTAGGTATATTTAAATTTTTAGATAAAATATAAAACAACTTATCAATATTGTAGATATCTTAAATAAATTTATCTAAAAAGACTTAAGAAATATTAATTTTGAATTATTTTGTAATATTGCTATCGAGATTTGGCTGTGTAGTTTTTTAGTCAACCTCACTGACCTATGTTTCATGAGTAGTGTTTCATATGAACCCATCTCTCATAAGAATGAATGACACACTTAGCACTCATTGAACCTAAGTTTAGCACTCATTGAATTATTTACTTTAAATGTCTATCTACTATATTTTAAAAAAATTACTTAATAATTATGTAAAACTTTTTAAAATTAATAAAAACATTTATTCACATAAATAAATATATATGTATCCATGTACATACATATAACATATACATATATACTATATATGTAAAGTTTTAAATTTTTATTAGTAATTTCTTGATTTCATTTGTTCAATCTCTCCTTTACTATCATAGAGTTTGGGGCCTCGAGATTCATTGTTTCCATCTCTTTTAGTATTATCTGAGATAGTTAGAAGTTTATCATCCACCTCCTTTACTATACAATCATGGATACGAAATTAAGAGTTCAGAACACGGAGAAGTATAAATCATATGTCATATGAAAATTGAATTTATTTTTTAAAATAAAGGCTTCTGTCCGATGACCTAGAATTTAGCTTCTTCTAAGTGAACCCCTCGTTAACTTTGGAAAAACGTAGAATGAATCTAAAGAGCATTTAACTCTTATTATTTTTAGTGCCCCGTCAGGCAATTGAATTTTTTTCCAATCACACTACAGTCAAAGCACGCCAAAAATATCTTTGACCAAACTAGATGCATGTCATTGTATTTGTGTCTAAAATGCAAGCATTATTAAGCAAGGAAAGAGGAGGTTCGACAATTTAATGTTGGAGAAGACACGTGGTGAAGATTGCAGAACGCTTACCCAACTCGGGTTTATATGGCCTACCATCCAAGCAGCATGCAGTCAGTCCACCACTCTTCTTTGATAAATACATTTTATTATGGATTTTAGTTTCTATACTTCATGCAAAGAAGAATCAATGGAAAACAAGGACAGCGAATGAATAACCAGTACAAATACTAGTATACTTCCCTTGGCAATCATTTCAATGTGTGAGAGGAAATTCATATATCGTGATACTAGTAAAAAGCAACAATATTGAATAGTATCAAAAAAAACCTCCATGGGGAAGGAGATAGCTGAGCATAGAGAATCAAGGGTCAATAAATTAGATCAAAGAAGCAACAGGGTGAATGAAGGGTTGAGATCAACCTTTGGGCCTAAGTTTAAGCCTCCTCTCAAACTGTTTGGCTATGAATTGAAGAACATATGTGAATGCAGTGTAGAGAAAGAGACATCCATGGATCATAGTAAGAAAAGTAAGGACTTTATGAAGGCTTCTATTGGCGGTAACTCCTCTGGATTGACTACAGAGACCCGAAAGTACGAATGCGAATACTGTTGCAGAGAGTTTGTGAATTCACAGGCCCTGGGAGGGCACCAGAAAGCTCATAAGGAGGAGAGACATAAGGCAAAGAGAGCTCTCATTAAGGCCAGTAGAAGCAGTAGGAGATGTGGCAGTAACCCTAATTTATATGGCAGTAACACGTATTTGTCTTGGAGTAACCCTAACTTTTATGGCAGTAAACCTAATTTATATGGCCTGCAACCTTTTCCTGGCTCCGATCTTCATTGTCCCTGGTCTTCTAACATAGTTATTCCCATTACTCAACCCATTCCTGATGTTTTTGGCTACAATGTAGAATACCCATCTTGTGCCATTAATAAAAGCTCTGCAACCAGCCTGCCTGCTAGCAATCCATTGAGTTATGCCACTCCACAATGCAAAGAATTTGGCTCTGGGTTTTCCTCAATCACGTCATCTTCTCCAAAAAGTACTTTTTGGAGTCTCCATCAAATGATTTAGGAAGCTTCTCAGCACTGCCCTTGCCCTTCCAACCAATATACTTGAGTAACTTGCTCAAGATTCGACAGCAGGAAGTCGTTGCAGATGCAGAACAAAAACACAAAGAGAATACTAGTAACAGTAATGGTAATAATAATTTAGGTTCACAAATGTAGGAAGCTAAGCTTAGTTTGGATCTTCATTAGGGTCTTGGACCTTCTACAAATCAATAGACTAATGTTTGACTCTACCAGAATTTTCTATTTGATAAATATAATAAGTACCGTTGCTGGCATTCCACATACTCTGAAATTAGAATTTGCTTGAACTTTCTTTGTCTTCTAAATGCCATATTAATAATAATTTCATGGTTAGAATCCTTTATTGAAATGTTAGAGGATTTAATAGTCACCTTAAGTAACATATGTTAAAGTTTTCTTTACTTGAATCTAAAGTTGATATGGTTCACATTCAAGAAATAAAGATGAGTAAAGATAACTTGGACAAGGAAATGTCCCACGTTTGGCTCAGTCCCTCTTCAATCTCACATGAATCTAATGGTTCTTCTAGTAGCGTGGTGATTGTGTGGAATGTGAACAAAATAATAGGTACTCTTTTACACTCTAATGAGAACTCCATCATTTTAGATTGTCATGATATTATTACTATATGGTAGTGGAATGTGCTAAACATCTGTGCTTCAAACTCAAGATGGAACAGATAGAAATAATGGGATTTCCTTGAAAATATGATGAGTAATAGTCATAACATTAGATGGATGCTAGCTGGAGATTTTAGCACTCGTCTACATCCTTCAAAGAAATTGGGTGTCTCTAAAAAAATCTCTGATAGTATGGTGGACTTGGGAGATTTCTTCTAGTCTACTGGGTTGATAGATTTGGACCTTAAAGGGGTGAGGTTTACTTGGTCCAATAGGAGACAAGAAAAAAGCCTTATCCAAGTTATATTGGATAGGTTTTTTCTTTCTTCTAACTAGAGTAATATTGATGACTTCAACTTGGAAGCTAAACCTCGAACAAGGTCAAACCATAGTTCTATCCTCCTTGAATGGAAATTAGGAAAAATAATTTCTGGCCCTTTTAGATTTGAAATTATGTAGCAATCCAATAGAAAATTAAGAGACTTGATATATGAATGGTGGAAAACTCTAGCTAAGTCTTATCCTTTGATTAATTTAAACTTTAAACTAGGAGTGATTAGAGACAAGGTTAAGAAATGGAACAAAGTGTCCTTTGGTAACATCTTTGATAAGAAAAAGGATTTAGAAGGTAAACTAGTGGTTTCTCAAAAGAAACTTGAAGATAATCCAAATCATATGGACTCTCAAAAATTATTAAGATCTTATAGGGACCAATGGCTAACTATCTCTTCTTAGGAAGAAACCTTTTGGAAAAAAAGGTCTAAGATCCAATAGCTTAGACACAGCGAGAGGAATACTAAATTCTTCCATCTTACTACTGTGAAACACTATCTTGGGCCAAGAGTACAAAAAAAATTAGATCTCTTAAAGTTGTCAATGATATGATGGTTTTAGAGGAAGATGACATTAACACTGAATCTATCAACTATTTTCATCAAAGGGAAGCGATCGATGATGGAGCTAATGACACTTTTGACTTGTTAGGTTGCATTCCTAAGCTTACCCCCCCCTAGAGGACAATATTGCTATGTCTAAAAATGTTGTTAGAGATGAAGTTAGATGTGTTTCCTTCTCCTCCTAGGGTTTCAAATCTCTAGGTCCTGATGGGTTCCCTCCATTGTTCTTCCAAGAATATTGGGATATTGTTGGAGATGATGTTTTCAAAGTAGTTTGTCACTTCTTCAAAATAGGAATCATTGTGAATAAGAATAAAAAAACCTACATTGTGTTCATTCCAATAAAAAAACCACATTTGTATGGAATAATTTTGTCCTATTAGTCTCTACAATACTATTTACAAAATTATAACCAAGGTCTTAGTGAACATAATGAAGCTAATCCTAGAGAAAATCATCTCAATAAATAAAAAAGTCTTTTTTGGTGGGAGGAATATTATGGATGTGGTTATTTAAACTTATGAGATATTACATATTATGAATGTTAATGATAAAATGGTCATGGTTCTCAAGCCCAAAATTTCTAAATCCTATGATAGGGTGAAATGGTCCTTCCATGAAAAAGTGCTAACTAGATTTGGTTTTTTTAGAAAGTTCCACAAGATGATTATGAATTATGTAACCTCTATGAGTTATGTTGTTCTTTTTAATGGAGCTCCTTTGGGGTCTTTACTATAGGAATTGGCCTTAGGAAAGGAAACCCTCTCTCTCTCTTCCCATCTATTCATAATTGTGGTGGATGTCCTAAGTAGGAACCTGAATAGACTCAAGATCTCCATCTTTATTCATGGTGTTAAATTTGTCTTTAATATTCCTCCCACTACTTATGAGCAGTTTTTAGATGATATTTTCCTTTTTGGAGAAGCCATTTTATTTGAGGCAATGGCTTGGTAGTCAAGGATTTTTTTAGTAGCGATTAGTCGCCAATTGGTGAATATGTCCTGATCGAGCTATAGAAATTGGCAAAAAAACACTGTATACTAGTTGACCGGTTTGCCCAAATTTTATAAAATACTTATATAGTGGTCAGAACATTCACCACTATTATTACGTAATTTCAATTTGGTATTCATGTTCTTCACCCATATTTCTCTTTAATGTTTACTCTTATTCACCATGAAATTAATTGAGTGTCTGTTTCAACGATCATCATTCGCCAAATTCCCATTTTCCTATGTGAAATTTTTATTTGTCCTAGGGCCCAATTTGCCATGCATCACACACAATGGGGTCCCAAATTCTTGCCCTATTCACCCACTCAATTACTTGAAATTATGCGGGCTTCGCCAAATATTAGTTCTTATCATTTGTAATGGTCGACCCATTCGCCAAAATGAAAACAATTTATTTGTAGTTGTCTATTTAAGACATGAGTTTCATTATTGAAACATGCCAAAAGAAGGAGCCTTTTTCATAGTATTGTGATCAGTAGAGAACCAGAATTACTACGACTATGAGTCCATAGTATTTTATTGTAGCCTTAATTTGGTGGAGATGTCATAGTCAAATTTAAATAAAAAGAGGAGTAGGACTAATGTAGGTGGAGATTTCCAAGAGAGGCCAACGAAATGCAAAAATATATCTTCATACTTTGGCAGGGGTAGACGCAACAGTGTTGGTCAAAGTAAGGAAGCTACATCATCAAAGGAGCCTGTACAATCTCAACTTGCATAGGAGTCCATTCAACAAATTGGGGAGCCTAATAAATTTGGTGACGGAGTTGCAGAACTTGATATCTCTAATGAAGATGACCTTGAAGAAGAATATCCAGTAAATAACTAGTAACAAGATGAATCAATCGACTTCGATGATGATGATGGTGCAATTAATAGTAACAGTGACACTAAAGCGAGAGGAAAATCAAAAAAAAAATTGATCATCAGTGGGAGCCACCAGTAGAATGCAGATGTGCAATTTGTAGTTGGAAGTATAAAAAGGAAAAGTGGTTGTAGCTTAAACTAGACACCATAGAGAAACATGCTGGTAAGATTTACGAAACCTCAACTGTAGATGGTAAGGAAATAAAAGTGGTAATATATAAAACAAAGGAGCAATGCCAACATAAAAGGAATGCTGAAGAATATTATATGTTTCAAAAATTTCAGACAAAGCCTGGTGAAGTTCAAGGTTCTATTAATGTTATTTTTGCAAAAGCAAGTGAAGTAGAAGAACGTGGAAAAGTTATTCAATTAAGTAATGTTTTCTATATTTTGAGCAGAGGGCGTCCAATGATAGACTATCTAGAAATGAGTGGTTTTTTACACTTTCTTAAAGTTCCTAACTATCCTGTCAGTCATTGGTCGATAAACAATGGATGGGAATGGGCAAGTTGTATTGCGCAGGTTGAAATAGAGGATCTACAAAGAAAAATAAAAGAGTCAAGCTTTATTGCATTGTCCTTAGAAAAAGTTACAGCGATAGATAATATGTGATGGGTATGCATGCATGGTTATATTGTACAAAATAATGTTCGCCAACCACATCTACTATCTATTGCTAAATTGAGAGACAATGCGATAGTAGAAACTTTATTTTAGTTAGTAAAGAGCAATTTTATTGAATATGGAGCTATGGATGAATTGACAATAGCGAAGAAGTTGGTTTGTGTTGGAGCGGATGGAGCTTCAGTAATGCAAGGTCAAAGGAATGGTCTTTGCACAAAGATGTAGGCTTCTTGTTCACCATATGTTGTTGCCATTCACTGTATGGCCCATAGGATGAATCTTGCTTTTAGAGTTGTGAAGAAGTTTCCTTTAGTTACAAGGTTGAAGATTTAGTAAGAGAGTTGTATGCATATTTTTTGTCGAAGTCCCAACCATTTTAGGGAATTTCAACACTTTTTTGATGGAATTACTAATGGAAACAAGCTTCTAAAAGATGTTGATACCAAATGAATCTCTTTGGATGGACCAGCGCATCGAGTATTTTTCGAATATCAATCTTTGATTGGACTGATGTACGAAAATTGGGACAATGTAGAAAATCAGAGATGGGGCGACCTGCTTCGAAGGTTAAGAAATAAAGAGACACTTTAGACTTTGGCATCTCTTCTTCCCATGCTAGAAGAAATGAGGCTAATTATGAAAAAAGCCCAGCAAAGAGCCATGTATATTGTAGAATATGCTCAGTTGCATAAAATGTCATGCCGAGCCCTCGATAGTCTCTATCATACTAACCTAAATTTATCTAATGATAGATTTAATCACTGGCAGAAGCTAACAGATTTGGATGATCTTGATAATTATTTAGAGATCATTGAAAATAGAGATTTATGTGTTTATGTAAGGGGATTTCAGATACCAATGTACTATAGTGCCCCAAAGAAGTGAGCTACAAGAGTTACAAGGGAAGAGTTTACCAAGATCGTCGAGTCTATAGCATCTACTACAAGGGACATAGCCTATAGAGTTTCCTCTGAAATAATATCACGATTCCCATATGATCAACTGATTGAGGCCATGGGAATTGTGTTTCCTCAATATTGGTCCTTCAACAATAAGGAAGATTATTGTAGAAGGCTGTTGATTTTGATAAAGGAATTTTGCAAATCTATAGAATTCAATGGAGTGACTATCAACAGAATATTAGATGAGGGTCTTCTTAGACAACAATCAAGCACCTTTGCAAGGACCATGAAGCATCAATATCAATTAATGTGTAACCCACATGAAGAGGGCTCGGCAACAAAGCTTTGGAAAGAACTAAAATAGAGCACATTGTTGCGTGAAGAAATTTCAGAGTACTTCAAGCTTGTTGATCTATGTCAAACCATGATAACATTGGGTTCAATGGAGGATGAGAGAGTTTTCAATGCTTTGGGCTTCCTAAAATCAAAGCTAAGAAACAAACTAGACAAGAATTTGGAATCATGCTTGAGGGTAGGGTAAAAGCACAAACTTGTGTCACCTTTTATAAAGAAATGTGATATCAGAATGTGACAGTTCAACATCAGTGGCAAAAAAATGGTATTTGTGTTTAAAATATGAAGATGATGTAAACTGATGAAATGTGTAGAATTGGATGAATTTTATGCCTATAATTTTTATAATTTTTTTGAGTAAGAATTTATTCATTTTATTTTATTTTGAAGTCCCTTTTTTAACTGTAAAAAATATAGGGTGTAGTTCCCGTCAAACAAGTATATGCAAATCATCTTTTTTTATTTTGATTTGAAAATATCTTATAGATGACATGTATAGGTAGTGCACAAGAAAAGAAATAATTTTTTTTGATATATATTTTCTTTGTTATAAGTAATCAAGTTCAACCTTATCAGAATCCAACAGTTTTTTCCTCCTGTCAAAACTTTCCTATCAAATCTATACCTTCTTGAAAAAAAATTGCATATTCGTGAAGAGAATTCTTTCCTCTAGAGATAAATATAATTTTTAAATTTTTTTGATATGATTTACTATTTTTTTTCCTTTTTTGAGGGAGCATCTTCTAAAATGTTGAAATATCAACTTATAATACTTTGAGATTATAACATATTATAACTAATCAAAACACTCAAAAATTGATATAATGATGGTATTGAATCTGAGATCTATAAAAGGGTATTTTTAGTTTTTGAAAAAAAATTAGTTTTGATAGAGAAATGAGATTTGACCAAAACAGGTTTTGGTATCACAAACGGTGACACAGATCTGTGCTTTTACCTGGTATACACATCTAGGTATAATGTCAATACTTTTCCTTTTCAAAAAGAAATGAAAATCTGGAAGAAAAGATGCAAAAGAAGAAGGGTGGGACTGGGCAACACCATTAACCAATCTCCTATAGTGACTCCAAGAAGGACAAGTACATTTGGCAATGGCACTGGCCATGGGATCTGGAGTCCGAGTCATAGAAGTGGAGGTCAGAGTGAACTTGAAGTTGAAGAAGACACAAACAAAAATGAAGAGAACAATGAAGCAACTGGACTACCAGAATTGGATGATGATGACTACATAGAGATGAATTGGAAAATTTAAGAAATTTTTGCTAAATTAGCAGTGGCAACCAATAGGTATTTTTTGAACTTATTAACTACTATATGATATCCTATCATTCAATGTTCATTTTAGAAAAGCAAGAATTTAGAATGTATTATGTTTCATCATTAAAATTTGAGAACAAAGAGTATTATTACTGTAGAGTGTAGTTTATATCATGTCATCAATTATCATTCATATTTGAATTTGAAATTCTTGAATGAAATTTTGTTTTCTATTTTATTCATTTATTCAACATACATTGAATTGGAAAACATGAAAATTAGATAGAATCATAGATTCAATTCCACAATTAATAATTATTAATGGTTTTCATTTGCAATATTTAGCTAATATGGTACAATTCTTGTAAGCCAATGACCTTGAATTCCCTTTTATAGAGAAAAGGGAACAACAATAGCTTCAAGTTGATTTGCCTAATGTAAAGTCTCAAAATCTAAATCAGTAAGACATCTACAAGTCTAAAAAATCTCTACAACTTTAGTTGTACATTTCTGCATTTGACAGGTCGATTTAGTAAATTCACAATTTTAGCATAGGCAATAGCATCTGCAAGACTGCAACATTGATCCTGTTCAAAAAAAAAAAGTTCAAACTTGTTACTTTAAACTCAATTCTAGAGTCTAGACTATAGTATGTAGGATAATATGAAACATATTCATATATAGTAAAGATATAGAGATGATTGAAATTGAAAGTACTTTCACATAGAGACTATAAGTTTCTGTAGTATGTTCCATTCTTCTTTGGTTGGAAGGGAAAATTTTTTGATGTTATGGTAAATGACCTGCATTCTCGTCAGCATTCCATACTTGAAAGAGTGAGTTTCATTAGCTCTTTTGGAATAGGTTTTGTAGATGGTTTATCAACTTTCTTGTAGAAATTGGACGATGTCATGCCCTGCACTTTTCCTTTCTGTTTGTGCAATGCCATTATTTGTGCTGACAATTCCTATATTGACATATTATTTTCAGAAGCATATTTCTCCATCTATTTTTTGACCTCCTCCTAAGAGTCCATGTTTTTAAAATTTTCAATCAAAGGCATACTTTCATGTTGATGTTTGCTTGCAGAAGTCCCAATGCCCTTAAGCCTTTCTCCAATTATGTTCAGTGGATCATACTGCTAGTGACTGTCAACATTAAATCGAAAAATTGAAAAAAGGATTCTACCACTTTGAATCCTCTTCTCTCAAATGTGAACCCTCCAAATGAGAATGGCAAGGAGGGAAATATCATTTTCTTTTGTTGACCATGAAAGAGTACATCTGTGCTCTCCATTTGTTGTACATATTCCAATGCAAATACCCTCTCTGTTACATGTATTGGAAGTTTGTAGGGTTCTACCCATGAACCGTAAAACCTTAACACAGTGCACTCTTTCATTAAGTACCAGTTAGCCAATTGTAGTTCACTTTTGAGTTGAATACAATTTGTACAAGTAACAGGCAATCTAGGCATTAGAGTGCCTGTAATTTTATGGTACATTGGTGCCAAAAAGAAGTCTACAAAATTTTTGTAGTTCCTTCTGTTATCAATCATACTTATCTGAGGTGTCCACTCATATATTGGATTTTGGCATTTAGTCTGACTGCAAAGCTTGTTTGCCTCAAATAATGCATGATACTTTGCTAGGAGAAGATAGCACAAGTAGGTTGTGAATCTAAATGTCTTCTTTGAACCTCTTTGAATCATTAGTAATTGATCTTGCATGCAACAAACAATGTGCTCAATAAAATGATATCTTATTGGTTCTTTTTAAAAATGAATATGATAAAGCATTTCAAGAATGTTGGCATCCACTTGTTTGTTACTATCCTATCCCAAACAAAATGCTAGCAAGAAAATATTTTCCTGTGCCGATGGCAGTAAAAATTCAAAAAGATAAGGAGGCATGTGATTTGGACTCAGCCTACAACTGCTTGTTATTCCTCTAATATAAGAATCTCTCTATTCTGCATCTAATTTTTCATAATCATTTGCCAGCTTTCCCAGGTCAATATGTACATTTGACTATTGCTGTTGAAACCCTAGTTCAACAGACTAGCAAATTCACTCTCAGTTATGGAAAAAATTTCCTCCTGAGTAATTTTATTCACAATTGCTTTTCTATTTTCATCATAATTTTTGGCATAGAGCATAAAAATTTTTGGGCAAGGGAATACTTGAGGTAGTGCCATGTGTGCCGACCCAGCTAGCCACGGTGCAATTTTGTTTGCGGTTGCATTTACACTAGGGTTAAATGGACAAAATTTTGAAGCCTTATTTGGATCGTTCCACTTGTTTTCAAGTGCAAATCTTATCTCCATTATACCCTTATTTCCATGAATAACAAGATCATGTATATCATGGAATAAATCACTGAAACCTGGTGTTTTAAGCATATTGTGGAATTTTGTTATTTTTCCCATGTTATTCTTGGTATTTGTTTTGCCCATCGTGGTAAATATTTAAACACAGCTACAAGCCTACAGGGGTGATTCAAAATTAAAACTTTACAGACTATTTTTTTTAATATAATTTAAATAGTAAAGTTGTAAAATTTAAAATGCAGGATGTAAATTTTCAGGATTTTAGTAGTTACAGTTACCCGTTCACATTCACGTTGCCCTTAGTTTCAATTTTTGTAGAGAGCTGAGAGTCTGGAGACTATAGTCTGTTGCTTTCCTCAGACCACAATCCTCAACCTAGAAATTAAGAATCCATAACTTTGTTGCACTGTAACTTTGTAAATTGTAATTTGTAACCCCTTTCTAATTTCTAAATCTGCAGACCATGTATAACTGCAAAATTAAAGAAACTTAATGCGCCAAAATTGTAGAATCTATACTCTATAGTCTATAGTCATCACACTTGTCACACAGTACACTTTCAGTTTAAATGTGAGTGGAATCGTGGACCACTAGTGTTACCTAACCCATCATAATGTATTAATGTCATTCATAACGTCACTGTTAGGTGCAAGTCGAATGTGATTATGTCACTGTGTTAACTGAGCAGTGACATGTGTCATGTTTTAGAGATGCATTTGAAATGATAGGGTTTCTTTTTCCTTTCATCCTGAAACTCAACTTTGATCATTGATCTATAAACATCCAACAACACCGATGAATGGTGTGGTGGCCCCATGGGTCGTGGGTCCCACTCCCATTAACTAAGGTAGTCAGGTATCAAGATGACTCACATCATGAGTCAAGCGTGTCAGTGTCATGTCATCACCAAATTGAAACTAAATTGTCATTTATTGGTCAATCGAGGAGTTTAGTGACACGTGTCATGTTTTCGAGACGGGTTTGAAATGACGAGGTTTCTTTTTCCTTTAATCTTGAAACTCAACTTCGGTCATTGGTCTATAAACATCCAACAGCACAGGTGAATGGTGTGGTGGCCCCGTGGGTCGTGGGTCCCACTCACATTAACTAAGCTAGTCAAGTATCAGGATGACTCACATCACGAGTCAGACATGTCAGTGTCACATCATCACCAAATTGAAACTACATTGTTATTTGTTAGTCGATCAAGGAGTTTAGTGACACGTGTCATGTTTTTGAGATGCGTTTGAAATGATAGGGTTTCTTTTTCCTTTCATCCCAAAACTCAACTTCGATCGTTGATCTATAAACATCCAATGGCACCGGTGAATGGTGTGGTGGCCCTGTGGGTCGTGGGTCCCACTCGCATTAAATTATGAGTATAGTTAGTATATTATTGTACTTGTCGGTAGGCTAGTACTATTGCATTCAGTTTGCACAATAAGTGAATTAGTTTAGAATCAACCAACCAATGAAAATGAACTATTTTTCTTTTTATACAATATTTGTAAAGTTTTTATATAAATTTATTATTATCATATATTATCTATACTATTTATCTGAATGATAATTGGTTCTTTTTATTTAGTGTTATACGACCCCTTTTCTCAGAGGCTACCTCCATGTTCATTTATTTTTGGCTAGATTCTTGCATACTTTTTGACATAAATTTTCTTTTAAATAGATTTCAATATCACAATTTTTAAATTGAATAAGAAATAATTATATTATTAACAAAATTAATAATTCAAGATAAAAGAGTTTATTGGCTTAATCCTAAGCTAGCTGATTTTGATAACATTTTGATATGCAATAATCTATAAATTATACAATTTTAAATCTAGAGAAGGATTGGTTAGAACTTTCTTCACTAACTTCATTTTTTAAAATTAAAATTAAATAATTTATTAAACTATTTTAAATGTATATTTGTATAATTATATATATTCTAATAAAATATTTAAATTATTTTGTGCCTAATTAGAATTTATTTTAATTGAAGTTAAAATTAGTAAATTCTTGTCTTTATTTTAACCAATATTAGAATTTTTATATACCCTTATAAATGTAATGCAAATTTAGAATTTTTTTCAATTTACTATAAAGACATAATATTTTAGTAAAAGTGTTAAATTTATTATTTAAATTATAATTTTTAATTAGTATAAAAACTATAACTTAACTCCATACTAATTCTATTTTTCTAATTTTTGTATAATAACTTTTAAAAAATTAAATTACATCTTAATTTCTAATTAGTCTAATAACTATTAGGCAAGTACATGCCATGACGTGGCACTTGTTAAATTATATAACTACAACGATGTATATTAATTAAAATAGTAAATTAATATATAAATAAACATTAATCATGCTAAATTAAAATTAGATGACATCCTAAAGAACATTTATCATACCAAAGATATTTATCAACTAATTATACATGAGATATAGATAAAATTGTATAATTTTTTAAAAAAAGAGTTAAATTGATTAATTTCAATTATTAAATTGTTTGATATATCTTGTTCAAGTGATAAATTTATCCAATTGCAGAAGCTGGACAATATTCTTAAGATTAAATATAATGCATTAAAAAAACATAAATTAATTTTAAAATAATATTTATGCTTTAAAAAAACCAAACACACTTATAATAAATAAAGTTTATAAATTACCAAGCTAAATAATTTGAACTTTATTAAAATTGATTCAAAATTAATATTACGTATTTTAAAGTATAAATTAAAAATATCAATATAGTAAAGATTATATATGTTAAATAAATGTATAATCTAATAAAATTATATATATAAATAAAAAATAAAAGAAAATTTATTAAAAGCATTGGTTTAGATATGTAAAAATAAAAATAATTAATTTCTAATTTAAACTAATCCACTTGTCAAAAGAAAATATAAGGTTGCAATTAATGCTTGCATTAATAGAGGTGTTGAAAAAATAGTTGTATTTTTTATGAAGAAATTTGAATTTTTTCATTGCCTTTTTCATCATGAACCAATAAAGTTTGAAAAAAATTGTAGTTTTGAATTTCAAAAAAATACAATTTAATAAACCTTTTGCAAACATTGGTATATCAATGAAACTTTTAGATTATAGAACTAATATGGAACTAGGTGATTCCATTAGTGTCCTGCCAAAGGCAGGAACTAACAATATTTTATATTCACATAGGCTTTTATAAACAATTCAATAGAAAATTAAAAAATGCAAAATATTGCAATGTTCCATAAGTAAGCATAAGAAGTTAAAACAATGAAATACAATTTTATATGGAATTGAAACTCGAGAAATTTCATTGATATTTTTAAAAATTTACAAATTTATAAAATCAGGAGAAAACCCTAGACTCTAGAACTACTGTACTATTCATTATAGAAACCACCAGAATTGACCATGGTTGCAAATTCTTGTAGCTAGTTGTTGTCATCTTCCACTTCATCCAGGAAAAACCATTTTCGAAAAAAATTCAACCCAATTCTTGCGCATTTCCTATGGTGCTGCAGCTGCCCAATAGTCAAGCCTAGTAAAAATGGTTGCAGGACCACATTCTGGCTAGGTTCCAGAAGCTTGTGGACTTCACCCGCCCAAGGGATCCCCACTACTAAAATTGCACGAGCGACAATTTCAATGTCATTGCCCAAATATACTACTTTAAAAATCTTCCTCAGGAGCATCAAAATTTTGGCCCTTGCTTCTCCGAGGTCAAGCAGGGAGGCTAGAAATTGTGATGTAATGTCACTATTGACTCGATACCGATTCTCATTCTTCAAAAACTCATGCCCCCATTTTGACAACAGTAATAACAAACTTCACACCAGAGCATGGAACAACCTCATTGCCAATTGTCAAGAGGTTTTCCTCAGGAACACGACCTAGAAAGCCTTCTTCTCCTCTTCCAAAATGCATCTCAGGTGAATAGGGTTGTCCATCTTTACTGCAAAGTTCAAACTAACACCAAACAATTAACAAACAATTAACAAACCAGACCTATCAACTACCAAAAATGAGATCAACAATGATGAAAGAAGTAGCTCAATCACCTATAAATAAGCTTGGCAACTAGGGTGCCAGGGATTATTTATTTTTTTCCATCTGACTGCCAATTCAATTACATTAAATTAGAAAATATTCTCAAATCTTGAACATAATTGCAAGTACATGCCGAAAAGGCCAATTGTAATTAAACACGAATACCCTCCATTGTCCTGTAATGCATGTGAAGCCCCCTAACCGATGGAAAAGGCCAATTGTAATTAAGACTAATAGTAATAGTACTACTGCTAGTTGACTGTGGCATGTCCTGTAATGCGTGCGAAGCTGCTTCGCCGATGGAAAAGGCCAATTGTAAATTGTAATTAACAATGACAAGACATCAATTTACTATCTCCTGTAACTTAAGTGATACACACTAGATAGAAACGTGTCACCATTCCGGACACTTGAACAAGGTCGAGGCTTCATTCCAGACATGGCATGGCATTTAATTCTTTTCGAGTGCACTGTACTCCGCATACAACTTACCTTGATACGTGTCAACATTCTGGTGACTACCTTGACAATTCTTCTTCCTTCAAGAAATGTTGGCCGAAATTAAAACTCGGCCATTGATCTTGGATCATCAGACATTCTAAGTTCTCAAATAATACATTTAACATAATATTACAGTGGTAGTGGCCAATAATTTATGTAAGTTGGTATCTTAGGTTAGGCTACTTATTTTCCATCTTTTGAAAATAGCCATACCAATTATAACTTTCTGAAAACCATTTGCCATAACAAATAAATTAATTCAATTATTTGGAAAATAATTTTGCGACCTTTTTATAAAAAAGGTATCGGTTATTAAAATATTCACCAACCAATATCCATATTTCAAAACATAATTCTCCATCAATATTAATAATTTTATTAAGAACAAAAAATTATAATTGCCATTATTTTATAAAAATTGTCTAAACTATTAAAAAAATTGCCACCAGATATCCATCCATTGACGCATCATTCGCCAACACTATTAATTTTTTTTTCACCCAAATGACATGTGATTTGGCAAAATTTTATAAATTTTGGGAGGGTGGGGTTCCTTAAAGTTATCCCTGTTAGCTAACTATGCCAAGTTATCTAGTCAATATATCAACTTTCATAAGAGTAAACTTTTCTTTTCCAACACCCCACGAGAAATCCAAAGAAATGTCTCTTCTATACTAGAATACCAAATCCAATTTTTATTGGATATATATCTTAGTCTTCCTTTCTCTCTAGAGAGACCTAGTCTTCTATACTAGAATAGTGTTACTGAGAAGTTCCAAAAGAAACTAATTGGCCAAATGGAAAGGAAAATTGTTAAGCTTCTTCTCCTTAAAGCTTGCCTCCAAATTATCCTAGTATACTTTGTGTCCTTTTCCTTAGTGCCTTCGAAGGTCATAGATACCCTAGAGAAAATTCAATAAAAAACTTTCTATGGTTTGGACTGGAGGAAAAGAGAAATTTTGCCCTTGTCAATTGGAATAAGGTGTACAAAGACAAGGAAAATGGAGGCCTTGATATTAGGAATTTTAAAAGTATTAGCAAAGCTCTAGTATCTAAATTGGGTTGGTTAACCTTAGAAGGAGCTAAATATTGATCTAAAATCTTAAGGGCCAAATATTTATCTCATGGTCCTTCCTATTTGTATCTAAGTAAAAATAACTCTAATGGCAGGTTTGTCCTTTGGAAGAACATGTAATGCCCCACCAAGGGATTCAAAGAATTATCCTAGAATCTCACTAAGTTTAGTAGCATTTTTTTTTTCCATGAAAGTAAAAATCACATATAACTTATGCACAATAATGGAAGCAATAGCAATGTCCATCTGAAAATAAACATAACAAACATAACAGATTACATTCTTTAAGATCCCTTAACGTTGAATTACATACATGAATCCATTTAGAACAACATCCATATGAAACAATAATAATAAGTCCAATGTTTATACATTATATTTCAAATACTCAATCATCCAATGTACATGTCACAGGGTATGACAACCTCAAAAGAATATACATACATAGAATAAGGTACATCATCCTATTCTAATCCATGATACATCAAAGTAAAGATAATCACATATACATCCATAATAAAGATCAAACATAATAAACTAAGTGCATGGTTCCTCCCAACCATTAATAGCATCATTAGACCATCGTGGATCCTAGCCATCCCTCTGTGCGTAACATTCCAAATCACCGAAGAGATCATCGGTATTACATAGTAGGAATGTCACTCCTAATATATACAACATCATATGTAGAAAGTAATCTAACATGCAAATAAAAGCATAAGATAACATCATCTAACATATGCTAATCTTCAATGAAAAATGATACATATCCACCATCATGAAGTACGCATCAGCCACGATGTCTCAATAAATCTCAAAATGATAAGAGTGGAAAATACACTACCACCCGACAGCGTGGTACCTAAGTGGTCCACTCCCACTATGCTAAGGAGATAATCTCAAGTCCCAAACAGAGTATCAAAATCACATAGCACAAATCTCCATAAGTCCAAGAATCCTAAAAGTATACTAACTCAAAGGTTCCAAACACAAAACCTGACATCCAATTCCCAAAGGCACACAATGACATGTAGGAACCTACTATGCAAGCAGGAAAGTGTCATCGCAATTATCATGTACAAGTTACCATGGTAGTTATCTAAGCTCCATGGGTCCATACTAATTTAATGCGGCCACTAGTATCCTCTCATACTGATGAGGCATACTACGGAATGCAAGGTCGCAACCATGCGTCTCACTACTCCCATCCTAGCCTGTACAAGCACTCAAGGCATGGGCGAGAACAAAACTCTTATCTTTTTAGGTTCATTCAGTTAGTATTAGGTGTGAATGTTATCAATTATTAATCCAACTTACAATGAGTTACCCTAGCAGCCTCTTAGGGCCCGGACCCCCATTGCAAGCCACTTCCCATCACTACATGAAGATATCCTACCCTAATACTCGTCGACTCTTAAATCTCAAAATTACAAAAGATAATCCATAATAAAATCATCAAATATGCACAAAAGCATCAAATCTCCACGAGAAAACATCCATAGAAAATCATGAACACAACAGCTCTCTATTGGCAACCGAAGTATCACTGATAATCAAAGTATCCAATGGTTCACAATAACCAAAATATCTCAATCAAACTGATCGAAGACTCCAAAAATGGTTGAGTCAAACATGTCACATCATGACATCATCAAGAATAAATCCACATTTTAGTCCCATCATGGCAACTAGAAAATAATCAAGGATAACTGATAGATGACCAAAAATAATGGTTAAGTCAAGTATTTCATACATAAGAATCTCAACTTTAATCAATCAATAGTTACAAACAATGCATAGAGAATTCCATCACATAACCATGGTTGGGTTTATAAAAAATTGAGATTAAAACATCATCATGTCACCACAATCACATAAACCCCAAGCCTCTGGTAGATGTCCTATACTGGTCAACACTAGTTAACCCAAAACCCAAAACAATAGCATAAAGAATACACAATGTAAACACATGTTTTGGGTTTGCCAAGTTTACAACTTAAATTTAAATATAGAGATCTCAGTTTAGGTTTCCAATTTTTGAAGAATGAATGGAGGAACACATATATTGTTTTGGATAAATAAAAGTTTTTCTTATCAGAACTAAAAATCTATTTTCCAATTATAATATTTGTTTGATACATCCCCCACCAAACTATCAACTATTTATTTAAACAATTAAATCTTAATAGTTGAAAATTATTAAAAGTCACCATTGTGAAAATAAACCTTCGATATAACTCATTTATCAAATAATACTAACTTAATTTTATTAATAACATATTTACATATTACATATATACATATATATATATATATTTATATATATATATATACACACACACATACATATGTAAATATATAAATAGTTATTACGTTTTATAAAATCGATTTAACAATTTTGATCGACACCATATATATCATATGAAATAACAATGAAAATCAATTTCATGTATATCGATTGTTTTAAACGTTTTAACATAAACATTTTTGGTATAGCAATATTATTAAATAACCCTCCCCTTTCTCTTTCTGCGGTACACAGTACCTGTGGTCGTAGGCACTGCGTTGACAGTGGGTACGTAGTACCCTTGTCGTCGTAGACCTATGACGGCAGGCCTCTGCCTTCCACAGGCATGGGGTACAATTCGTGCCCACGACATTTCATATATACATTTTTTTAAACATTGTTTCATGCGATATGAATCGTGATGTGATTTATTAAATTTTCCCACTGCGATTTATCAATCACTCATTCAGTGTATTATATATATATATATATATATATATATATGTATGTATATGTATGTATATGTATGTATATATATATATATGTATGTATATATATATATATGTATGTGTATATATATATATGTATGTGTATATATATATGTATGTATATATATATTCAAATTGTATAATAGATTCATAATAAATGTAATATATAAATATATATATATATATATATATATATATATATATATATATATATATGTATATGTTTGCAGATCTGAATATATAACCATGCATATTTTTTTTTCTTCCACAAAGATTATTTCTACAATTTAAGAATAAAATATTTGCATTATAGAATGCATATAAAACTCTATAATAAATTAATCTACCCATATTGAGAATGCATATAAATGTGAAACTTCTCAGAAGACATATGGAAGGCACGAAGAAGATAGGGAATGTGTGATGCGAAAATAGCATAATTAAATTCAAAAGAATCTACCCAGATTCTGATGCTAAATCGCTCTTCCTCAGAAAATTTGCACAGCAAGCACCTCCCTTCTTCAGAATTCTTGAGTCCTCCAATGCTCCAATTGCACTCCCAACGCTCTTCCCTAAGCTTCTATGAATGCCTGAATATAAAGAGCTTTCAGGAAACATCTAGAATGCTTCTAGAAACAGCTAGAAGGTGTCACCAACTAAGCATGGGTCTTTTCCAACCTTCAAGATGAGCCATAGGGTTGTAGACACCATGTGCTTGATTGATGCACTAACCCCTATGTTATTGACATATGAGAAATAGAGAAGTGCATTAATTCCCATGCAAGCTTATAACTCCAATTTACATTTTATATAATTTCTATTTAAATATTTATAACTTTTATTTTGATTTTTGTAACTTTTATTATTTTATTTATTTATTACTTTATTACTATTTTATTATTATTATTAATTTTAATTTCTAATTTTCTTTTATTTAATTCATTTTTCCTCAATAATTCACATTTAATTAATTACAATCAAAATATCAAATAACATGATATTTTATATTAATTTCCTCAAATAATTAATCTATTTATTAAGACTTAATTAATAGAAAATTCACCATAGACCTCCAAGATAAAATGTGAAAACCCATTATAGAGAAAATCACTCAAAATCAGTCTAAAGGGTTAAAAATCATGAATCATGTCATCTGACACATTCGGTGGGTAAAATATCCAGATACTTGTCCTACCTCACTAGGACAATTGGCTTAAAGGTTTGGGATTTGGACTTGAGAATTTATCTCCCTTCTCTTATCATTGAGATAGTATAATAGGGTATGGTCATCCTGGCAATTCAGGGAAGTCGATACCCGGTACCTGCAACTTGCAGAAAAACTATGCATGTACATACAATATATATAATGCTAAGCTAAATAGACAATGGTAGGAAGTGGTGCATCGTGTAGATCCTGACTAAGCAGGTGACTATGACTCCCTTCCTTAACCACATCAGAAATGCCATACAATAAGAAAACACACACACCATACACATGCAAGTATGGGATAAGTATCCATAATAAAACACATGAGATAACAACTATCAACTAATCATCAACCATAGCTGAAAACAATATAATGATCATCTTGTATGCATGAAATGTAAAGTCTAAATGATCTCATCATATAACTACTAAATCCATAACATAATGTCTGATAGTCTCAAAACAATACCACTAATCCATCAACATAATACTAGTCCATCAAAGTCTGATGATAACAACAACAACGTCCAAAAAAGATGTGGAGCGTAGGCACTACATCCACCCCCCCTTGGGTTAGGCTTACTCCTGGAAGCCTACAAACAAGTTGGGATATAACTCGCTCAATCTAGCTGCATCCTCCCAAGTAGCTAAAGAATCATCAGTAGGGTCCCATTGGACCCTTACCTGCTCGATGGTTCAACCCCTAAGGGTCAACTCCCACTTCTCTAGAATACAAACCGCCTCCAAAGCCAGCTGCTCATCCTCTACCTACAACACATTCCAATCAAGAACATGTACAATATCAAGAATATACCATTGAAGCACTGAAACATGGAAAAAATCATGAATGCGAGCTAGGTTGGGCGGTAGAGCAAGGTGGTAAGCAACCGGGCCCATCCTCTCTAGAATCTCGAATGGTCCCACAAAGCGAGGTGCTAGCTTAGAACCCTTTCTGTACTAGATTGGACTCTTTCGTGGATGCACTCTCAAGAAAACCTTTTCTCCCACAACAAACTACTTATTAGTCCTATGAGCATCGGCATACTTCTTTTGCCTATCCTATGCTATAGTCAAGTGCTCACGTATAGATGCTACCTGTTGCTCCATATCACGAAGCATCTCAGGACCCAATAGGATGCAATCCTCAAGACTGTCCTAACTCAATGGTGTATGACAAGGACGTCCATATAATACCTAAAATGGTGCCATGCCAATAGAACTATGATACCCGTTGTTGTAAGCAAACTCCACTAGGTAGAGATAATCCTCCCAATGTGTCTGCCTATCCATCACATACATTCGTAACATATCTTCCAAAACCTAATTCACCCTCTCTGTCTAACCATCAGTCTCTGGATGATATGCCGAATTGAAGTTTAACTATGCTCCAAGCTCATGCTGCAGCGATGTCCAGAATGTAGATGTGAATACAAGATCCCTATCAGAAATGATCTTCCTAGGAATACCATGTATTCTCACAATGTCACGCATAAAGACATTAGCTACAGAAGCCGTTGTGTAGGAAGACCTAATCGGTGAAAAATGCGGCACCTTAGTCAATCGATCAACGGTAACCATGATAGCATCATGACATCAAACTGTCATAGGTAATCCTACAATAAAACCCATGGAGATGATATCCCACTTCCAAGAAGGAATGAGATTAGGCTGCAAAAGTCCAGTCGGGTGCTGATGTTCTGCCTTAACTCTCTGACACTCAAGGCACCTAGCCACAAAATCAGCAATATCTCACTTCATCCCAAACCAAAAGAACAAATGTTTCAAATCAGCATGCATCTTCTTGACACCTGGATGTGTTGAGTAAGGTGTACGATGGGCTTCTGCTAGTATCAAGGTGTGAAGCTCATCCGAAAATGGCACATAAATCCTCCCCAAATGCCTTAAAAGACCATCTGATTCTCAAATGTAACCTGCAAACTTACCTTCTAGAGATCTTCCTGAATCAATCTCTTTACACACTTCCTGATACCATGAATCCGTAGGAAGTACCTGAAGAATCGGGCTCCTCAAATCCACACTAAGAGTCATCGATGATGCCACATGTCTCCTACAACTCAAAACATTCACCACCACATTCTCCTTACCCTGAATGTACTTAACCTCAAAATCATACTCGCATAGAAACTTCATCCATCGCCTCTGGCACAGAATTCAAATTAGGCTAAGTAAAAATGTACTGAAGACTATGATGATCGCTATGTACCTCAAATCTATGCCCCAATAAGAAACTTCTCCATCTAGTCAAATCATGAACTACTGCTGCTAACTCAAGATCATGTGTAGGATAATTTAACTCATGATCCTTGAGCTTGCGTGATTCATATGCAATCACCCATCCATTTTGCATCAATACTGCCCTAATCACTTCAAGAGAAGTATCTGTACATACCATAAAATCACCTTTCAGATCAGGTACAACTAGAATTAGTGCACTAGTCAAAAGTTCCTTGAGCTTTTGAAAAGCTTCCTCACATTTCTCTGTCCATACGAACTTCTTTCCTTTCCTTTGAAGAGAAGTGACAGGATGTGCTATCCTAGAGAAGTTTTGGACAAATCTACAATAATAACTGACTAACCCCATGAAACTATGAATTGTTTACACATTAGTCAGTGTAGGCTATTCTATTATCGCCTAAATCTTTGCAGGATCTACTAAAGTACCATCACCTAAAATAACATGCACTAAATACTGAATCTCTAATTTGAAGAATTCACACTTGGTTGCATTGGCATAAATCTAATTGTCCCTTAAACACTACAAAACCAACCATAGGTGTTCCTCATTCTCCTTCTGAGTCTTAGAATATATCAATATGTCATCAAGAAACACGAGTACAAACCTGTCCAGAAAAGATCGGAACACACCATTCATCAAACTCATAAAAACTGATGGAGCATTAGTCAACCCAAAAGGTACCACTGTGAACTCATAATGCCCATAGCGAGTTCAAAAAGCGGTCTTGTGAATATCCACCTCCTTAATGTGAAGCTAGTGGTATCCTGACTTAAGGTCAATCTTGGAAAAATACTGTAGCTCCCTTGATCTGATAGAATAAGTCATCAATCCTAGGTAAAGGATACCTGTTCTTAATCGTCACCTTATTCAACTGTCTGTAGTCAATACAAAGGCACAAAGAACCGTCTTTCTTTTTCACAAAGAGCACTAGAGCTCCCCAAGGTGATACACTAGGTCGAGTTCTCCCTTTGGCCAGAAGTTCCTCTAGCTGAAGACGTAGCTCACCCAATTCCTAAGTAGTCATGCGATAAGGATCTTTAGAGATAGGCTCCACTCCAAGAATTAGATCAATTCTAAAGTCAATTTCCCTCTTTGGAGGCATGCTTGGAATCTCACTTGGAAAAAAATTTGTGTACTCTTGCAAAATTGGATGAACTAAAGTCTCCCTCATGGGATCTTCCTCTTCAAGATCATTTACCATAACAAAAAATATCTAACATCCCTTATGGAAACTTCTCTTCAATTGCATAGCATAAATCATCCGTAGAGATATAGGCCTCGGTATCCCAACTATCTGCACATCATTCCCTTGGTCATCTTGGCACAAAACAATCTTCTTCCTACAATCTATACTGGCTCTATGAGATCCAAGCCAGTCCATGCCTATAACCACATCATAGGAACCAAGGGGTATGACTCAAAGATCCACTACCATAACCAAGCTACCTAAGCTAAGCCCACACTTATGAACTACAGAATCTGTAGAGACCTTAATGCCTGAGGCTAGTTCCACTTGCCAAACACGATCTTGCTTCACCGCATCCAGCTTACAGTTAGAAACTATAGATGGTGAAATAAATGAATCTATAGCTCCTGAATCAAACAATACTGAAAAAGATATACCTCTAATAGCACCTGTGGTCTCAACCACTATTTCCTGATGATCTGCCCGACGCTGATCAACTGGTGCAAAAACTCTATGAGCTCTACCTACATCACCCACTGTAGGCTTTGAAATGGTAGGTCTAGGTCCTAAAAACTAAGGTGCTCGCTGAGAACACTAAGCTGCATAATGTCCAATCTGACCACATGAAAAACATTTTGTATTTCGACCAAAACCTCTTCCCATAGGTGGTACGTTTGATTGTTGATGACTGTTCCTGCTAACAAAAGACTGGCTACTCTGAACTGGCTAATTGGACTGATTCTATTTATTACGTTGAGCATTGTAGTTGTTCTTGGTGTTAGAACCTTTGCCACTATCTTGATCTTGAGAATTTGAGCCCTTCTATTGTTGTGTCTACTAAGACTATTGCTGATACTGTTTCCCCTTAGAGAAAGAAAACTTCTTGTTACCACCTGAATTGTAGTTGCTTTTAGATCCTAATGCTGCTAGGGCTCCTACAAAACCACCTTGACCAAGGTTGACACTTTTCTCAACCAGGATAGCTCGATGCACTGCATCCTTGAGGATTTTTGGCTCAAATACCTTAACTCCCCCAATAATACGGTTATTCAAACCCCTAATAAAATGTTGTGTCAACTGAGCTGAATTTTCACTAAACCCTAAAAAAGGCATGAGCTCATAAAACTTATGCTCATACTCGATCACTGACAAAGTGTACTATCTGAGATTATGAAATTCATCAGCCCTTTGTTGTTTCCATTCCTCTGGTAGGAATCGTTCATGGAACCTCTCTAGGAATAACTCCCATATAATACTGCACATATTGATTCCCAACTTCTTCTCCTCAATCGTCCACCAAGTGGCCCCAAAATTCTCTAGATTACTGATCGCAAACCTTGCCTTAACATTTCTGTCGAACTCTTGCATGGAAAAAATCCTGTCGAGGGAAATAAGCCATTGCTCAGCCACATAACTAGAACATTTCCCATTGAAAGGCTTAACCTTGGATCTTGAAAGATCCTTCATCTGAGTGGACACAATGGACCTCTAACGATCCTTCTGAGGACTTCTAGATTTGGGTCTATGCTCTTGTTCTGTCTGATGCACTTTAGGCTATTCTTGAATAGGAGGTAGAAATTCTAGAATAGTCTGCATCATCTGCCTCAAGCAAACCTCTTCAGACTTAGCTTGGTCCTCTCTACGGCTCTCTTCCTACTACCTACTAAAGTGCTCTTCCCTGCTCTCTACATGGGCCGATCCCTCATGGGTAGACTCATGGACACTGATAGCTCTTCCACGACCATGACCTCTACCATGGCCTCTACCAAGACCTCTAACAGAAGACCTAGTCCCAGAAACCATCCTACAATAGTACAAGGTCCTAAGTTTAGTTCTATGTTTAGGTTTAAGTAAAATTTCCAATTTTGAAACTAAGTGTTGAAGTATGAAAAATATTCAAGTAATAGTTCAAGTCATGTTTCAGTTCACCTAGATCAAGTTTGGAAATTTACACTTAATAGTTCAAAGTTCTAGTTGTTCTAAAATACCCAGAGCTCCCAATGTAAAAACTTGGGCTCTGATACCAAATGTAATGCTCTGCCAAGGGATCCAAAGAATTAACCTAGAATTTCACTAAGTTTAGTAGCATTCTTTTTTTTTTCCCATGAAAGTAAACATCACATATAACTTATGCACAATAATGGAAGCAACAACAATCTCGATCTGAAAGTAAACATAACAAACATAACAGATTACATTCTTTAAGATCCCTTAATGTTGAATTACATACAAGAATCCATCTAGAACAAGATCCATATGAAACAATAATGATAAGTCCAATGTTTATACATTACATTTCAAATACTCAATCATCCACTGTACATGTCACAAGGTATGACAACCTCAAAAGAATATACATACATAGAATAAGGTACATCATCCTATTCCAATCCATGATACATCAAAGTAAAGATAATCACATATACATCCATCATAAAGATCAAACATAATAAACTAAGTGCATGGTTCCTCCCAACCGTTAATAGCATCATTAGACCATCATGGATCCTAGCCATCCCTCTGTGCATAACATTCCAAATCACTAAAGAGATCATCGGTATTACATAGTAGGAATGTCACTCCTAATATATACAACATCATATGTAGAAAGTAATCTAACATGCAAATAATATCATAAGATAACATCATCTAACATATGCTAATCTTCAATGAAAAAGGATACATATCCACCATCATGAAGTACGCATCAACCACGATGTCTCAATAAATCTCAAAATGATAAGAGTGGAAAACAAACTACCACCCGACCGCGTGTTACCTAAGTGGTCCACTCCCACTGTGCTAAGGAGATAATCTCAAGTCCCAAACAGGCTATCAAAATCACATAGCACAAATCTCCATAAGTCCAGGAATCCTAAAAGTATACTAACTCAAAGGTTCCAAACACAAAACCTGACATCTAATTTCGAGAGGCACACAATGACATGTAGGAACCTACTATGCAAGTGAGAAAGTGTCATCGCAATTATCATGTACAAGTTACCCTGGCAGATAGCTAAACTCCACGGGTCCATACTGATTTCATGTGGCCACTAGTATCCCATCCTAGCCTATACAAGCACTCAAGGCATGGGCGAGAACAAAACTCTTATCTTTCTAGGTTCATTCAGTTAGTATTAGGTGTGAATGTTATCACTTATTAATCCAACTTACAATGAGTTACCCTAGCAACCTCTTAGGGCCCCAATCCCCATTGCAAGCCACTTCCCGTCACTACATGCAGATATCCTACCCTAATGCTCATGGACTCTTAAATCTCAAAATTACAAAAGATAATCCATAATAAAAGCATCAAATATGCACAAAAGAATCAAATCTCCATGAGCAAACATCCATAGAAAATCATGAACACAACAACTCTCTATTGGCAACTGAAGTATCACTGATAATCAAAGTATCCAATCGTTCTCAATAACCAAAATATCTCAATCAAACTGATCGTAGTCTCAAAAAATAGTTGAGTCAAACATGTCAAATCATGACATCATCAAGAATAAATCCACATTTTAGTCTCATCATGGCAACTAGAAATTAATCAAGGATAACTGATCGATGACAAAAAATAATGGTTAAGTCAAGTATCCCATACATAAGAATCTCAACTTTAATCAATCAATAGTTACAAACAATGCATAGAGCATTCCATCACATAACCATGGTTGGGTTTATAAAAAATTGAGATTAAAACATCATCATGTCACCACAATCACATAAACCCCAAGCCTCTAGTAGATGTCCTATACTGGTCAACACTAGTCAACCCAAAACCCAAAACAATAGCATAAAGAATACACAATGTAAACACATGTTTTGGTTTTGCGAAGTTTACAACTTAAATTTAAATATAGAGATCTCAATTTAGGTTTCCAAGTTTTGAAGAATGAATGGAGGAACACATATATTGTTTTGGATACATAAAAGTTTTTCTTATCAGAACTAAAAATCTATTTTCCAATTATAATATTTGTTTGATACATCCCCCACCAAACTATCAACTATTTATTTAAAAAATTAAATCTTAATAGTTGAAAATTATTAAAAGTCACCATTGTGAAAATAAACCTTCAATATAACTCATTTATCAAATAATATTAACTTAATTTTATTAATAACATATTTATATATTACATATATACATATATATATATATTTAAATATA
Source organism: Cupressus sempervirens (assembly GCA_028749045.1). Classification (NCBI taxonomy): domain Eukaryota; kingdom Viridiplantae; phylum Streptophyta; class Pinopsida; order Cupressales; family Cupressaceae; genus Cupressus; species Cupressus sempervirens. The sequence goes on from CM053783.1 coordinate 379,692,734, forward strand.
TATATATATATATATATATATATATTTACATACATACATACATACATATTTAAATATATAAATAGTTATTATGTTTTATAAAATTGATTTAACAATTTCGATCGACACCGTATATATCATATGAAATAACAATGAAAATCGATTTCATGTATATCGATTGTTTTAAACATTTTAACATAAATATTTTTGGTATAACAATATTATTAAATAACCCCCCCTTTCTCTTGTTGTGGTACGCAGTACCTATGGTCGCAAGCACTGCACTGACAGCGGGTACATAGTACCCCTGTCGCCGCAGACCTGGGATGGCAGGCCTCTGCCTTTCGTAGGCATGGGGTACAATTCGTGCCCACGACATTTCATTATATACATTTTTTGAAACATTGTTTCATGCGATATGAATCGTGATGCGATTTATTAAATTTTCCCACTGCGATTTATCAATCGCTCATTTGGTGTATTATTTATAAATATACATACATATATATATATATATATATATTCAAATTTTAAATGTATACATATGCATATATATATATATATATATATATATATATATATATATATATATATATATTTATATGTTTGCAGATCTAAATATATAACCATGTATGTTTTTTTTTCTTCCACAAAGATTATTTCTACAATTTAAGAATAAAATATTTGCATTATAGAATGCATATAAATATGAAACTTCTTAGAAGACATATGGAAGGCATGAAGAAGACAGGGAATGCGTGATGCGAAAATAACATAATTAAAATCACAAAAATCTACCCGAATTCTGATGCTAAATCGCTCTTCCTCAAAAAATTCACAGAGCAAGCTCCTCCCTTCTTCAGAATTCTTGAGTCCTCCAATGCTCCAATTGCACTCCCAACCCTCTTCCCTAAGCTTCTATGAATTCTTGAATATAAAGAGCTTTCCGGAAACATCTAGAATGCTTCTAGAAATAACTAGAAGGTGTCACCAACTAAGCATGGGTCTTTTCCAACCTTCAAGATGAGCCATAGGGTTGTAGACACCATGTGCTTAATTGATGCACTAACCCTCGTGTTGTTGACATATGAGAAATAGAGAAGTGCGTTAATTCCCATGCAAGCTTATAACTCCAATTTACTTTTTATATAATTTCTATTTAAATATTTATAACTTTTATTTTAATTTTTGTAACTTTTATTATTTTATTTATTTATTACTTTATTATTATTTTATTATTATTATTAATTTTCTTTTATTTAATTCATTTTTCCTCAATAATTCACATTTAATTAATTACAATCAAAATATCAAATAGCATATCAATTTCCTCAAATAATTAATTTATTAATTAATCTATTTATTAAGACTTAATTAATAGAAAATTCACCATAGACCTCCAAGATAAAATATGAAAACCCATCATAGAGAAAATCACTCAAAATTATTCTAAAGGGTTAAAAATCACAAATCATGTCATTCGACACATTCGGTGGGTAAAATATCCAGATGCTTGTCCTACCTCACTAGGACAATTGGCTTAAAGGTTTGGGATTTGGACTTGAGAATTTATCTCCCTTCTCTTATCATTGAGATAGTATAATAGGGTATGCTCATCTTGGCAATTCAGGGAAGTTGATACTCGGTACCTGCAACCTGCAAAAAAACTATACATGTACATACAATATATATAATGCTAAGCTAAACAGACAATGGCAGGAAGTGGTGCATCGTGTAGATCTTGACTAAGCAAGTGACTATGACTCCCTTCCTTAACCACATCAGAAACGCCATACAATAAGAAAACACACACACCATACACATGCAAGTATGGGATAAGTATCCATAATAAAACACATGAGATAATAACCATCAACTAATCATCAACCATAGCTGAAAGCAATATAATGATCATCTTGTATGCATGAAATGTAAAGTCTAAATGATCTCATCATATAACCACTGAATCCATAACATAATGTCTGATAGTCTCAAAATAATACCACTAATCCATCAACATAATACTAGTCCATCAAAGTCTGATGATAACAACAACAATGTCCAGAAAAGATGTGAACGAGGGTAGGCACTACAAAACATATTGAAAAAAAAAGGCATGATTAGAATAGGGAGTTGAATGCAAATAGAAAATGGTAGAAAAAGCTTATTTCAGGAAGAGATATGGAAGGGTTCAAGGCTCCCATCAAGGAGAATGGAAATGCAAGATAGAAGGTCTTTATTAGCTTGTGGAAATTTCAAAGGGATACTAGAAGAACTAGGAATATATTTAAGGAAGTGGTCATGTATCTAAAGGATATGCTTCCTAACCCCAATCTCTTTAATCAATCCCAAGATGATAAATCGATCTAGAGATATAACAACAATGGTTTCTTCTTAGTTTTTTCTATTAGAAATAGGGTATACTAAGGGGGGGGGAGGGGGGGGGAAATATCTTATCACTAGCTAGATATTATTAATTACTTTGAACCATGCATAAGGAAGTAAACAAGTAATACTGAATAGTAATAATAACCATGCATAAAGAGAACTCATAACACCATATTTTGTTAACTAGGGAAACCCTAGCCAAGGGATTTTATAAAAGTATTTAGTACATAGGAGTCCCTATTAGGATACTTTGAATCCATGTTAGGAGATCCCAACCCTATTAAGAGTTGTAGTACAATGGATTTGAGAAGAGCTCACTACCCAAATAAGTAACAAAAATTTAAGTTCCTCAAATATAGATGTGTAGATGTTGTAACTTATTCTTGGTTGATCTCTAACCTTAGCTTGATCTCATATCACAAAATTAGGTTCTCAAAAACTTTGCATATATCACTTCACAAAAAGTTTGCATATCACTTGCTCATAAAAAATGCACACTTAATCTCACAAGATTTCCTTTGCATAAATACCATACCTTTTCACAAATTGCTGCTAGGTTGGCTAAGACCACAATATACTTTTCCAACTTAGAGTAAACATCTAGGATGTTGGCCCTAATTGGTCAAGTAATTATTTTGTAAACCAAATAATTCCTTTACTTTTAATTCCATTTTCATTTTTATCTTAATTATCCATCTTTCGTATTGTCTATACTGATGTTTAAGGTTATACACATCATCATCAACATGTATACTATCTCCATCTATCCTTGCTAGTCATAATATGGTGTCAAAAATATTTTACATATAAAACAATGTACTGTCAACAATTTTACATATACCAAAAGCCAAATATCTTTACTTCCAAGGTTTTCTACAACATGTTCATCATGCGTTGTCATTAGTGACAACAATTACATCACTACATATAGCCAATTGTCAACAATCTTCCCCTTTGGCATTGATGGCAACAAAGTAAGAAAAATTGGCTAAGTGACAAAACTTTATCAAAAATTACAATACTTATCATCTATTACATTACATATACTTCATATTAAAAATTCTCAATCACTCCATTGCTCCCCCTTTTGATATGATTACTACATACATAACTCACTGCACAATTTTCTTCTACAACTTCTCCCCCTTTGACATCAATGACAAAGGTTAGAAAGTCCAAAAACTATCAAAAAGTATTATCTATCTGTTGTCAAACACTATCAAATTTATATCTTGTTGCCTTAAGCTGCTATTATCTTCATATAATCATCAAAATTTTCCTTCAAACTATTCATACCTTTATCCCACGTGTCCTTTTCTACTTTGACAATAGTGAGCATTGCACATAAGGCATATGATGCAATCTCAACTGCATTTAGGTCAGAGTAGGTGAAATTAACATAAGTGTCTTTTGCTTTGACACATTATTCCAACTATCTCTCAATGGTTGATATCTTAAGAGCAATAGACTCTCTAAATTCTTATAGTCTTCTCAAATAAAATTCTCTTTCAAGTTGGAGTTTCTTGATGTCTATGTAAACACCAGTAACTTTTCCTTCAAACTCGTCAACTTTGCAAGAGGGTTGCTATATCTGACTAGTTAGAGCTTCTAGCTCACTCAACTTCCCTTGAATCTTATTATCCAAATCTTTGGTCAAATTATGAGATAAAGTACATTTGATGTACAATACCTTTCGAACTTGTTGACATCTTCAGATTTCCTTGATACAAGTATCAAGGCTCAGTAAATCATTCTAAATGTTTTGACAAATAGCACTTAAAATATTAGCATCATGTGAAATTTGAGGCTTAGACTCATAAACATTCAAAAAATTGTAAACTCATAATCAAAAGAATTTATGACTACTTGAGCTCTTTGTTTGGGGTTTGTTTCTATATGTTTGGCTATGAGAGTGTTGTGCAATCTGTCAGTCGCCTCCATTAATGCTCTCTATAGAGTCTTGACTTTTTTTTTCTTCTCAAATAATTTTTTCAAGGATGAGATCAAGTTAGATGGATCATCATCATCACCTATAAGGTTAACAAGAGATATGGGAGAGGATAAGATAGATGCTTTCATCTCATCTTCCCTTTGTTTTTTCTCTACTGCCTTCTTTGATTTTCTCTCTTCTTCCTCCTTCTCCTCTCTTTCTTTGCGTTCTTTTTCTTTCTTTTCTTATTCCAACTTCTTCTCTTTTCTTGTTCTTTCTACTTCTTTTCCTCTTTGAGAAATATCAGCTTGGCTTCTTCAATCTTCTTCTTTTCTTTCTCTTGTTGTCTTTCCTCTTCTTCAATAAGTCTCAACTAATCCTAAACATCTTCAAAATGGGGCTCAAGCTGATCAAAACTCATGAAAGGGTTATCATGAATGTTAACTGTAACACTTGTTTGATCAATTTTCATAGTATCACCACTTATTGATACTTTCAAAGTATTCTCTATAGTGATATGAGCTGCCTCTACCTCAATCATAATTTTATTTATAGCTACAATAGTTTTACTTTTCATTACATTCTTATCACTACCCATAAATAGGATTGGCCCCATTTTGTTCGATAGATAGGGTTCTAGTTTACCCATCAATTTCTTTACATCTTCTTCATCTTTAGTCTTGCACATAGTTCTTATCACTGATTCTCAAAGTTGAATATCTTCTTCTTGAACTAGTGCCTTCTTTGCTATAAGTCTATCATAGACTTTCTAATTGACAAAACTTTAATGTCTTCAAGATTCAAGTTATTAAGAATCATATATCTCATACTAGAGATATCAATCTATTCTTTCTCAATATCAGTATAAAAATCATAAAACTCGTTCATCTACAAAAAATTCTCTTCATTAGCAATGGTTGTGTTAATCTTCTCTACCTTTGTTTTCCAAGGTTGCCCTGTTTTACCTACTAGTTGCTTGGAAACAATGACCTTCTCTAGTTGTTTTTCTTCTTGTTCCTCTTCTTCTTCTTCATTATTGGAGTCTTCAATTGCCAACAATGTCTTCTTTCTTTTCTCTAGTCCAGTAGCTTGTTTCTTAACTCTTTTGGACTTGTGAGTCTCTACTAACCTTTCAGACTTCCTCTTAGGTTCACTAGGTTGCTTGGTTGATACAACAACATATGTGATACTCTATTCTATATGAGTTTCTATAATGGATACACCAAATGCTTGGCCAACTAAAAGAGGTGTCACATACATTACACCTTGTTCACTAGTTTGTCTTACTCTGGAGATTGTTTGTCTAACTGTGTGTGATTCTTCTTCTAACATTCTAGCCTCAAATAGTGATTTGTTCATTATAGATGCAATCTTTTTATGAGATTCTTTCTCTAATGATGCCTAGTAGGATGACTGGTTTATCTCCTCATACATTCCAAATCTATGTGATGCTTGATCTATTTTGGATTTCAACAATAAATCAATATAACCAATAGTTATATCATCACTTAACTCATAACCTAAGGGCTCAAGAAATTTTTCTTGAGATTCTACTACTACAATATAAATTAGGTCTATATACAACATAAAACATATATCACTCTTAAAATTTTCAAAAATTGTAGGGGTAATTCTAAATCTCTATTTCATCTCATTCAAAAATTTCCTCATAATCAGATTTTTGTTGTCCACGATTTTCTTTGCATGATGCCTTCTGCACACATCTACTATCTTATCCATAGTGCATATTTCACTGCTCATAATATCAGTAACTAGTAAAAATGGAAATCTTTTAAGTACATGAAAAAATTTATGATTACTCATAGATTGGAATCTAAATACACTATTCTTAGTTCTCTTAATCTTCTCCAAATTCTCAAGGAGTTGTACTCTTGGAATCTCACTTAAATTTTCTTGCTCCTCCTCAATGCAAATCTTATAGGCTGCATATATAAAACATGTTGACAACTCATCACTCTTAGAACTTGCACAAATAGAATATGCAATGATTCTACTCAAGAATCTTACATCATGTTTTTGATGGTGTTGATCGCCATTGGTTTACAATTATAAACTATTTTAGTATAACTTTAAACCTTTTTCTTAACTATTTTATCACCAATAGGTATACTACCTTGTTTGCTAAGACCAATGACCTCATGAATAAGGTGGAAAAGGTGTCAACTATATTTTCTCCCATCCAAATCTTTCCATTATGAATTTTTCTTAATAATATTTGAGTCCACTCTTCAACACCAAGTTCATAGTAAAAGTGATATCTAACTAAGTCCTTCAGATGCTCATATCTGCGCTTAATAGTCATATCATGTTTAAAAACAATTTCCATATCTCTGTTCATAAAATCACTTCCAATAGTTTTTGTAGGACCAAAAAATGGGTTAAAAGCATAACATACTATGGGAAAATCACAAAACTCAATAATCATACATTAGCACCCACTAGTCTACCATGAAAGCCAAACTAATCAAGAAAGTAATAGAAACCCCCTTTTTTATTTGTAGCTCCCATGTTCTTCTTTCTTCTCCAAATGATTCTAGCTCCAATTTGCCTATAGTGCACACAAGGTTGAAGCCAAAGCCTATGATGTGGATCATACCATGAGAATACTTGAAGTGTGATTTTATTAGAGAGAGAGAATGCAACATGCAAACAAGTAGAGACTCAAAAACTCCAAGATTCGGATTTTCAAAACTTAAACATTCGGATCCAAGGACCCAAAATGGGAGAAACAGTGTTCATTTTATAATCAACACTCAAAGTGAGGGCATTGAATTTGTCACCCATAGATGTGTGATGTGGCAAGAGATTCCTATGACGCATATGACAGAATATGCCAATTGTGAGATTCTATGACACATGCAAGTCAAACTTGGCTAAATGTGGAAGAGAATCTATGATGCATCATAAGATACCTCAACCCACTTAAAGCCAAGAATCTACAACAAAGAAGCCAAATAGAGACATGCGTAAGAGGTAATAATATTTGATTATGAAAAATCTCAGCCAAGTGTCAAAGGAGGATCCACGAGGTGTCACATCCAAGTGTCATGATGATGCAATATTTTATAGAATATTTGAATTAAAAATCCTCTTATTCCACAAAATAAGAATTAGTAGAAAATGGATTTAATGATGAAAAATGGAACTTAGGAAATTAAGAATTTCCATGGTTTGTAGATAATGAATCAATTAATTAATAAAATTAATTAATTGAGGATGATAATTGGGAAGAATAATTAGAAAGAATAGGATTAAATTATGGGTTATTTAATCCTATAGAGAAAATTAGCAAATGATTGGCCAAATTGATTAAATGAATGTGATTGTATCCTTTGATGAAAATGTGACAATGATGGATATGGAATAAGATGATGAAAGGGTAGACCAAATCCATGGTCAAATTGATTGATTGAAGTTGATAACATGCCAAGGACACATGACATGAATTGGTTGATATGTAACATTTAACCAACATTGTAAATGCGACAAGATTGAAATTGATTGATAAGGTTCGATCACAATAACACTGATGGACATTGTCAATATTATTAAAATGGTTGATGATGCCATGATCTAACATTGAAAGCCTCAACAATTTCAAATATTGAATGACATGAATGATATTTTTACCTAGCACTGAGAGCCATGACAGTACTAAGGTCAAATTGATAAGATTGATAAGTTGATAGGTTTCCAAGGCACTGAAAGCCACAACAATGCCTAGGAGCAGATAAATGATGATTGATTTGGGATGATTGATATGTTTTGGGTTGATTAGGACTTATTTTGAATGATTTTGGGTGGATTTGGGGTTATTTCAAGTTGATTTGGGGTGTTTTCGAGTTGATTTGATATGATTTCAAGTTGATATGAAATTGATGTGAAAGGGGATACAAATGATGAAATATGGTCAATCTGGCCAAAAGATCAAAGTTAGTGGAATTAGAAAATGGGACAAATTATTATGAAGAAGTGATAAAGTCCTATATGCAAACCATTTTTGAGCATCTACATTTTGCCCCTCTTTGATACAATGTGATTTAGAGCATTGTATCAAATAATAATTGATGAGAAAGCCACAACATGCCCCAATAGGGATGATATATATGGGTGCCCCATAAATAAATTGACTAATATAAGAATATGATAAGTTAATTTATTGACAACAAGAAGACAAAACCATAGAAACTAACGGAATGAAAATCAGAGCTAAAATGTGAAAGTTATGAGGCCTAGAGTGCAAAACAGGGTCAATCCGTAGCTCGAGAATAATTGCATGGGTTACCACTCAAGAAAGAAACAAAATGGTGAAAATGATATTTCATGTTTTCCATGTCAAAGATTCAAATCCAACGCAATTGATGGATTGCAAATCCGAGTTAAAACGCAAAACTATGGGCTCCGGAGTGCAACATAGGGGCTCCGAGAGCAGTTCTGGGTATCCTAGGTCCCCAACTATGCCAAAAACTCAACCAAGTGTGCCATGATAGTACCAAGTGTGTCAAGGATGCACTTGGGAAGCCCAACTATACCCTAAAAGTGCAGAGTGTGCCCTAAAAGGCTCCGAGGCCTACAAATAGCCCTATTGGACTCGGAATGACCCAAAACTGTGCGTGCATGCCCAAAATGATGGAAAGATGTCATAACATGAGGGAAATCATCAAAATTGGTTGTATTTGGTCAAATATGATGAGACAAATGTCAAACTAAGGTTGAACTAGGTGGAAAGCCATAGAAAGTTGATTGACAGTGTAGGATGATGTAGGAATACATGAATGCGAGATGAAGATGATTTGGTGAATCGAAAGACATGATCATGGTGATGGAGAATGAGATGAGGAGATGTTAGTATGATGGAAATACTTTTTCTTCTGAAAAGTGCACTATATGTCAAATGGAGCTTTATTTTGATATGGCAAATGGAATACAACGCATCATGGCATAAAGGGCCAGAGCGCAAATGCAAGCCTTTTGTGTTAACAAGCACAATACAAACATAGAATGACCTTCTCCTTCCTAAGGCATATGTACATGCCCCAGACTCTCAAAGGTACATTTTAATAGACAAAGAATGGAAAAAGATGACCATGAACCATCCCGACCAGTCTCATAGATTAGTTTTATATCATCGAGTGGCATAGGAACATGATCAAAGAAAAACAAAGCAAAAAATAAATCACTCACTAAACAGCGTGAGCCAACAGCTATCCTTGTCCATTATTAATTGCTTTTTAGTGTGTTAGGTGTTTAGATGGTGTTTGATAGGTTGATAATGTGATAGCACTATTTGTGGATTTAGTTGATAAGTTCTTAGTGACATGTTGGATTGATTGCCGGTTCACGTTGGTCAGATAGTGTGATTATCTTGAAAGTGTAGAGCTTTGAGTTTCAATTTGCAAAGTGCAAGGGTGAATGCAAAAGGTGTGGTTATCCACAGTGAGTATTTACAAGGTTTATTGCATATTTTGATGAGTTTTGTGATTTTTAGGGTTTTTGGGGATATTTGATGTTTTTGCATGACTAGTTTCTTCAGGACATTTTATGATTTTTAGGGTTTTTTTTAAAGATATTTTATGATTTTTAGTGATTTTTTAAGGACATGTTATGATTTTTAGTAATTTTTTCAGGATCATATTTGAATTTTTAAGGATTTTTTCAAGACATTATGTGATTTTTAGGATTTTTTTCAAGACATTATGTGAATGTTTAGGATTTTTTCAAGGCATTATGCAATTTTTAGTGATTTTCTCAAGACATTTTATGATTTTTAGGGATATTTTTAGGATCGTATAAGCATATACAAGTGTTAGCTCCAATCCGTTATGTGATAGGTCCAATGGATAGAAAGTACTTAGGGATATGCCCCCAGTTCAAGTTCAAACTTATGCACCATGTAGGTAATATGCCCCCAGACAAGACACAAATTATGTACAAAGGCCAATGACAGAGTGCGTGTGCAGACTGGTGATGCTTAGGCAAGGTAACAAAGGATATTAACCAGTTTGTGAGCCATGATAAGGGACCAAGGATGTCTTGCAATATAAAGGATATGATCGAGGAATGATGGAGGGGGAAAAGACCAGATGGAATCCTGATAGATGGAGGAGCAACATTGATTACACATGGTGCCTGTTTGCCAGGTTTTCACCATGGTACTTGCCCAAAGCGCCTATTTGCCAAGTTTTCACTTTTGGACAGAATTTTTTTCTTGACTCAAATTTTTGTGCCAAGATGCCTATTTGCCAGGTTTTCATCAAGACATCCATTTTTTCATGACTTTTTTCACTTTTTTCTTTTCTTTTTTTATGACCTTTTACTATTTTTTTGATATTTTTTCAGGACTTTTAGATGGAATCAAGAATGTCACTAACAAATGCTAAGAAGATATCTTTTGTTGGTGCTGCTAGCTAATGACCTCTGAATCCATGACTGGCCATAACTACATAGGATTTGTTCCAAGTCTGTAGCTAAAATCAAACCACTAGAAAGGCCTTGAGAGATACCATCATGTACTGTATGCAAGACAATGTCTATCTCTTATGAATCAAGGCATCTAAGGATAATTGGGTCAATAGAAATGTCATGTGGGATGTCACTGATGATGACATATACAAAGGCTTGTTGGATAAAGGATTGATTTTGCTTATTGGACAAATTAGGTAGTTGGATTGGGGGATAAACAAAGGGATATAAGGGAGGGTTGGGAGGGTTGAGACCAATGACCTTCCGCATGAATGCTGATTGAGAGAGCTCCAAAAGAATTTGTGGCATGTTGAACACTGGAACACTGATATTCATGGCATAATATTTTTCATTTTATATCATTGGGAGCTGCTTAGCTTTTGATTTTTTATGGTCTAATGGTGCCTTTCAGTTTTCACCAAGAGACCTATGCTTGTTATTTCTTTCTCTTTTTGCTTTGTAACTAGAAGGTGGAGTGGACTTGCCAAAATATGCCAATGTGTTCTCTTTAGGAGAAACTGCTTCTTTATGATCTTCAGTCATAATGCCTTCAAATTCTATTATAAGAGTGTCATCATTGTCGAATCGATCAAAAATTGGTGGTCCACGTTGGTCCCAATCCAAAGGTTCAGGATAACTTGAGGAGATGTCATCATTATTCTTAAATGGGCTTTGGTTGAAGGTAGATATATGGGTAACTGATTCAACTGGGTCAATTGGGTTATGCTTAAAGGCTAGAAGATTGTTGGTTTCAGGTGGGATATCCTCAAATGCCTTTTCATCATTCGAAACATCCATAGTCTTACATGTAGGTACCGTGGTACTAGGAGGACCTATTCGTAATGGTTTAAATCCAAGCCCCAAACTAGGAGGTTGTCCTTCTGTAGTGATAGGTTCAATGATTCCTTGTTTCTGAGATCCAAGACCACTATAGCCATCATAGCCTTGTTTTTGCCTGATAGTAAACCTAAGTCCATACTTTCTAGGAGACATCAAAGTGGGTTCTCATTCTACTTTTTCTTTCTCAATACATATGGATGTATTCTCATTGACAAAAGTATCATTCTTTGTGCTAATGGGAGAAAGTGGTGACTCCCTAATGTGAGAGACTTCAGAGATAAAGTACTCTCCACACCCATTGTCTTCAATCTTCATCTTTTCCTTGGCTTTACTGAGTAGTATATCGGCATCCACATAATTAGAGGGATTTGTGGCTTGTGCTTCATTGTTTGTTTGGATTTCGAATGCAGTAGCATCTCTTAGATTAGCACAAAATTGGAAAGGATCTGGATTGCCAGGGATGGTAACCTCCATGTTATTATAGGAAAACTTCAGACATTGATGATATGTAGAAGGGACTACTTTCATAGCATGTGCCCAAGGGCGTCCTAGTATCATGTTGCAATTCATTTCTATATCTAGGACATGGAATAATGTATCTTCAGTAGCTGGACCAACTCTGATAGGTAATGTGATGATGCCCTTAGAGAAGCACTCACCATCATCATAATCTTTTATTGTGATTCTTCAAGAGGGATCTACATCAATTTCAGAATAACCCAAATTGTTGACAACATTAAGAGTACAGATGTTCAGTCCTGCTCCTCCATCTATTAAGACATGTCTAACTTTGGCATTATGGATGAAGAATTTGAGATAAAGGGGATCATTATGGTTAGGTTTTTCCTTAGGAATATCTCAGGGTGAAAAAGTGATATGTTGTGATGTAGATAGGTTCCCAACCATGGCTTGGAACTGGGCAACATCAATGTTATCTAGGACAACTGACTCTTTAAGGGCTTGATCCAAGATCTTATGATGTTTGAAAGATGCACACAATAGGTCCAAAATGGGTATTTGTGTAGGGGTTTTTTTGAGTTGTTCAACAAGGCTATAATCAAATGAAGTAGGAGCAGTAGGTCTACTTGGGGGTGCCGGTCGAGTAGAAGCAGTAGGTCTTGATGGGGCTCTAGGTAGTGTGATCTTGCTACGACGTGTAGTGATAGAACAATGAGGGTCTTTATCCTTCAATGTGAATGTGGATATGTAGAAGTCAGACTCATTAAAGCAATTGGTGGTATAGTCATAGCTAGTGCGTGTGTAATTCACATTACCTTGGGAGTTTGAGTTTGAACTTGAGGGTTTCTCTTTGTCATGATTACCCAAAGGATCTTTGAAAATAGTGTGATCAGAGTTGGATGCTAGCAATGATGGATCAAATGTGATGACACCATCATCAATAAGGTCTTGTATTGCATGTTTCAGTTGGAAGCATGATAAAGTCTTGTGTCCTTTGGTGCGATGGTAATCACAATACTTTTTGTCATCCCACCAATCTACTTTAGTTAATGGTTCATCTTTGATTGGCGGTAGCTGCAGGAAGTTATTACTTAGTAACTATTGTAATGGAGTCTCAAGTGCTATTCCCAATGGTGTGAATTTCCTGTCTTTGGTTCTAGGATGTCTTTTGTCTTGTGTGGAAGTATTAGTTTTCTATTGTTGAGGTGTTTCTTGATTAGGAGTTTGTGAATTTGTAGGGTTTTCACCTTTCAAAGTCAGTTAAAGTTGTGCTATGCTAATCGTGCGGGTGTCCACAATGCCATCATTAGTCACATTCTTGTTTTTGGAGAAAAATTTTGCCTTGTCATTAGATGAGTTGGTATTTGTGTTATCTTTGTTTATCTTGAGGATTCCCTTACAGATAAGAGCATCTTCAATACTAGCCCCTTTTTTCATCAGTTTAGAAATGGTGCTTGGACTCCTAATTTTAAGTTCATATATTAACTCAGGGACTAAGTTTTCAATGCACAAGTTTACTTGTTGTTCTTCAAGAATGTCTAGTGAGCATTAACTAACTAAGCTTCTCCAAAGGAGTAAGAATGTGATGAATGATTCTCCTATCTTCTTTTTAGTTGAGCACAAATTAGAAAGTGTCACCTCATTTGTAATGTTAAAGGAAAAGTGGGAGATAAACTTGTCTACTAGCTCTGACCAAGATTTGATATTGCTAGGAAGTTTGGAGTACCATTCAAGTGCAAGCCCACCTAGAGAATGAGGGAAAAATCTCATAAGGTAAGTGGGCTCATCAATGAGTTTGGTACATGAAGCAAAAAATTCTCGGATGTGATCAATAAGGTTTCCTTTTCCTTGGTATTTTTCAAACCTTGGAGCTTCAAAGTTTTTTGGGAATAGAGGCATATACAGACTTTTATCAAATGGATTAGGACATAGGTCCCTCTCTGTATATAGAGCCTATTTTTTTTGGACTCCCAATGCCTCGACTTGTTTGGAAAGTTGTTTGAATTGTTGTAATAGTTTTTCATTGGGGTTTTGCATGATGGCCTTTCCTTCAAGTCTTTTGTGTCTATGAGTAGACTGTTTGCTATGGTGAGAACTATGTCTACTTGATTCTGACATTTATGTGTCTGATGAGTCTGATGAAGTGTCACTAGGTGGTGGAGGTATGTTGGCACCTCAAAGACAGAAAGGTGGTTGTTGTTGGGGTACTTGTTGTGGTATTTGATGTGGCACTTGTTGTGGGATTGATTGTGATTGTTGTACCATGTGTTTTTGTTGTACCATGTATTGTGGTTGTTGTTGGGATACCTCTGTTCGTTGGATGTGAGACCATGTGTGTGCTTGTTGTTGTAGAGGTATTTGTTGAGGTTATTGTGGCACATGTTGTTGTTGTAACAAATGTTGTTGGTATGCAATTTGTTGCTCAAGGCGTCTTTGGTATTCCATTTGTTTCTTGAGTTGCTCTTATTGTTTAGCAAACATCATTTTTTTTTGTTGGAATTATTTTTGATAAATTGTGTGTAAGTCAAGTGGGTCCACATGGGATTACGTCTTAGGAATATTGGATGTTTTCCCCACTTGTGGTTGTTGTTGTTTCATTTGATGTTGTTGTTGATATGTGGGATGTGTGTCAAGTGGATGTAGACTTGGTTGTGCCTTGGAAGTGTTGAGTCCTTGTACCATTGTAGGTTGTTGATGTCGTGGGGGTTGACTAAGTCCTTGAGAATTGAACATAAAGTTTGTAATGTTGTTTTGGTACCTTTTTGTTTTAGATGTTCCTTCTTGTGACATCATATTGACTTGGATATGAGATACATTTCTATTGGGAATGGGTGTAATGTCAATAAGACTTTTCCGTTTTGTGTCCATAGGGATGGTTGCACTTGATGTTTCACATGTTGTATTTATGAGAGGTTCTATAGTGTTTGATGTCATAGTACTTGGTAAAGTTAGGAGCAAAGGTGTACTTTGTTGATTTGCCTCCAAAGAAGGTATGGTTGGCATTCCTAGAGCACAAGTCCCTTTAGGTGCATCTTTTTGTTGCATCATGTGACTAAAATCAAGTCTTAATGTCCTTCTGGGGTGTTTAGGGATTGCTGGTATTTCATCAAACAAGGGATTAACATTGATGTGTTCAAATGTACTTTGGAGGATTTCGATAGTTGACTCTTGATGGGACCTTATAGGTGCCATTATTGTATTTGAAAACTCCAAAGGTTGTTTTCCCTTGTCTAAGTCCAAATTTATCATGGGTTGGATGTTTTCAATTGTTGTTTTGGTTTGATTTTTGGACTTAGGACCTTCCAAGTTTGGGTTAAATTTGACAATTTCTTGGGCTACCAAACATTTGAAATTCTTGTGAAAACTTTTGTCTTGACATGCCCTAGCCATTTCTTCATCAGTGATGCCATAATCAGTGTTAGAGTCATCACTTATGTGTACAGTACCTTGTTGTATGTTTGATGTGTTAGGTTGGCTGAATTCAAAGGAATGTGAGTGTTCCTCTTCAGGTGAGGTTGGTAAACTTCCTCCTCCTGGTGGCATTGGCACAAATATAGGTTCAAATTCAGGACTCCATTGAACCATCCCATGTGTGGGGGAAGTGTTTGGAGGAAATCTCATGGTAGGTGCACTGTTCAAGGTTTTTTGTGCCATAGCTTGATTATGAGGATCTTGCAGACACATGTTCAAGGGGTCTGCTAGTAATGGTTGTGATGCCTTGATTTGGTCTTTGTCAAAGGTTTGTTGGATTTTCTTGCTCTTTCTTTGTCTTGGATGAGGTTTTGGTTGTTCTTGTGCCTCAAAAAAAAATTTTTGATAGAGTTCTTTGAGTCTTTGAGCTGATTGTGCCCTAGTAAGTGCTGGCATGATACCTAAGAGTGCAAATGCAATGGAATTTTTGAGTGTTTTGGGTGATTTTAGAGTGGTGGGTATGCAAGATATGAGTGTTTTTGGGATTTTTAATTGTTTAGGAATGTTATGAAATGTGAGGACATGCTAAATGAATTATGGTTTTGATGTTCAAAGTGAAAATGTCCTAGGGATATTATGAAAATGCAAAATGCAAGGTGATTTTTTGAAGTTTGACTAGAGGGGATGAAAATAACTCTAAGGTATGCAAAATGACAATTAGGGTTATGTTTTGGACTTTTTAAGGATGCTAAAGGTTGATGTATGCAAGGTAGATCATGAAAAGGATGATTTTCTAAGGTTTATAATGACGTTTGGGACATGCAAAATGAGGGTAAATGCTCAAGAAGGTAATTTGGTTGATGGACAATTTGATAGGGTTTGGTAGTGAAAGTGATGTTAAGGATTTTGATCAATGCAATATGAAGGGGATATACCACTAGGGTAGGTAAAAATAAAATTTGGGGATGCTAGGGATATGATTATGCTATGACAAGGGTATATGGAAAATTTTGAACTTAGGCAAAACCTTTTGAAAGTATTTTTCCTAAGAGTTTAACCTTGTGATAAAGGACTTTGGATCTTGACCAAAAACTGATAAAAGACGAAAAGATCAAATTGATAAAACATGAAAAGGTCAAATATATCAAGTAATAGATATATTTTGACTAAAGAAAATGATAAGAAAAGAGGTAAAAAGACTATTCAAGACCCATTATCCATCAACACTAGGAGATAGTCTAAGACTTATACTTTGACTAGATTTTTGACTAAATTCAAAGGTTTTGGGGGTTCAAAATGACATTTTGAGGACTCAAAATGATGGTGATGCTGAGAAGATATGTGATACGGACAATTCCTATGATTCAAAAGTGGATTTTGGGTGCAAGATACTGTTTTGGGTCAAGTGCAAAACGGGTAGGTGTAGAGGCTCCTAGATGCAGTTTTGGGGTCCTAAAGTGTAGTTTGGAGGCCAAAAATGGTCATGCAGGTACCAAAGTGCACCCTAAAAGTGCCAAGTGCACCCTAATAGTACCAACTATGTCATTGACACACTTGGAGCTAGTTTGGGCATAGCTGGTAGTTTCTAGGTGCAGTTGGTAAGTCGGAATGAAGGTTTGCTGATTTTGAGAGGTATGGATGTCAAACTGATATGTCAAGAAGCCAGAATGTTGGGGTTGATGTTAGGATGGGTTGGGAGATGAAAAATGAAGGTTATTATGTATAGAATGATGTCTTAAGTGAAGGTGATGATGATTAGGTGTTGTAGAATGCAGATTTGGGCAAGCTAGTGCAAGGGGAGCTAACCATGTACCTAAGGACACTGTTGAAGCCCCAAAATGTTATCTAGAACCCAACTGGATCTCAAGACCACCAAGTGTGCCCAAATAGTGTAGATTAAATCAATGACATAGTTGGGGCCCAATTGGGCGCAGTTGGTAGTTTCTAGGCACAGTTGGTAAGCTGGGTTGAAACTGAGGCAATTCTAGCAGCTATGGTTTCAGGATGGATGTCACAGAGAGGTAAATGGTAGAGGACAGTGTTAGGGCCAGTTTGGTTGCTCAAAATGATGGTTAGGACAGCTAGAATGATGGATAAAGTGGTCAAGATGATGAATAGGTATGCAAAGATGCAAGGCAGTGAATGTAAAGTGCTGATTTTGAGATGGGAATGCAAAAACTAAGTAAAACTGAACCTAAATGGATGCAATATGAAAAGTAATAGATACTAAATGAGGACTAAAAGGTACAATATGAAGTCTATATGATGCATGAATGAGGCCTATACTAGGGTGAATGTGAGTGAAATCTATGCAAGTGTGAGATCTACATTTTGCCAAGCACATTTAAGAGCACAAGTCGCCATGTTTTCCAAGGTTTGAGTGTGTTGAATCAATGTTTGCAAAGTTTGATAAAGGTTGAAATGTTTTGGCAATGTGTGAGGTTTTGACAAGTTCAAATGATATCCAAGGTGTAAATTTAATAGTTTGGCTTTTTATCTTAATTATGTTTTACACACACGCAAGACACATTAAGAGAACAATAGATGTTGTAAAAAGTTAATAAACACACCACAACCTAGGCTTTTAGGACTGTATCCACTGAATTCCTACTTGAACTGAAGTTCAGCTGTGCTTATCTAGAGTGTACAACCTAGGATCTTGGCACCACAGGCTCCCCTTTACAGTGCACTCACTTCTCGGGGCTACCAAGATCTGCTTCCCAAGGGGCATGACTTCCCAAGGGACTATTGCCTCTACTAAGGACCACAAGAATGTAGGATGTCTTCACAGGCATGGGAGACCCCTTGAGCTAGTGGATAGAAAGGATTTTGGCCACTAAAACACAATTTTTAGTAAGGGCATTCCGTTCGGCAAGTGAATGATAAACTTCCACAGAAGGTCTCCCAGCCCCAAGAATCGGGGTTTGACGCACCACAAGGGTACTGGAGGAGAGCTATCATGCAGCAATACCACCAACATAGCTTTCACCATAATCAAATTTTATATAGTGGCTAGAATTTTGACCTGGCTTTGGCCCATTACCGCTTTGAGGTCATCCCCTGGCATACCCAATATCGAGTATTTTGGTCCAAGGCAAGCCTCCTATAGAAGTTACATGGATTTCTCTTACACCCAAGATCCATGAATGGCGAGGGGAGAGGATACATCCAATGCAACTCCTAGTGATCTAACACTGTAGACACACTAGGAAAAAAAGAAAAATGTTCTTTTTAAGCACCAAATGAAATGTTATCTAATCTAGGAAATCCACACACATAGTTTTGAAAGACAGACAAAGTCTTCGACAACATCTTGCAAAGCACACACATTAGTAGTTTGTTATGATCATATCTTCATCCAATGATCGCCGCATGCTACAAATAGATCATTAGTAACACAAAATCACCTAATCTATGTCCTAGAGAGTGATAGGAACTTGAAATGCAGATTTTGATTGGTGCATGGCTTACTATGAACCTAGGTGTACTCCGATAGTGCAAATTGCTCCCCAGAAGGCCAAAATGGCTCTAAACATCCCCAAGTGCACCCAAATAGTGTAGACTATGTCAATGATGTAGTTGGGGCCCAGTTGGGAAAAGTTGGTAGTTTTAGGGCGCAGTTGGGAAGTCAGGTGCAGGGTGTGGGGAAATGGGTGCCTAGGCAAGACCCAAAAACTAAAATTTTCAAAGCTACACTCTCAAGTGCACCCAAATAGTGAAAAATACATCAATGATGTAGTTGGGGCCCAGATGGGCATAGTTGGTAAGTTGGAAATAGCAGAAAGAGGTTTTGGTAGTTTTTGGGCTCCTAAAACTGCTCCTAGGGGTCCCAAGTGCGCCCTGATAGAGCAGAGTGTGCCCTAGGACAGAAAGCTAATAGAATGCATGAAAAAATAGCATATGAGAATTTTACTAGACCCCCTAATTAATCTAAGTGTAAAAAGGAAGAGTAGATAGTTGTTATACCCTTCCAAGTGAGCTCCTTCCTTGCACCTGCAAGCACAAAACAAGAAAACACAAGTTAGATATGCATGTTCACGTTGGGTTCACCAAATGTAGGACTAAAAACATGGGTCAAAAGCATAACATACTATGAGAAAATCACAAAACTCAATAATCATACATTAGCACCCACTAGTCTACCACGAAAGCCAAACTAATCAAGAAAGCAATAGAAACCCCCTTTTTTGTTTGTAGCTCCCATGTTCTTCTTTCTTCTCCAAATGATTCTAGCTCCAATTCACCTATAGTGCACACAAGGTTGAAGCCAAAGCCTATGATGTGGATCATGCCATGAGAATACTTGAAGTGTGATTTTATGAGAGAGAGAGAGAATGCAACATGCAAAGAAGTAGAGACTCAAAAACTCCAAGATTCAGATTTTCAAAACTTAGGCATTCAGATCCAAGGACCCAAAATGAGGGAAAGAGTGTTCATTTTATAATCAAAACTCAAAGTGAGGGCATTGGATTTTTCACCCATAGATGTGTGATGTGGCAAGAGATTCCTATGATGCATATGACAAAATATGCCAATTGTGAGATTCTATGACACATGCAAGTCAAACTTGGCTAAATGTGGAAGAGAATCTATGACACATCATAAGACACCTCAACCCACTTAAAGCCAAGAATCTATGACAAAGAAGCCAAATAGAGACATCTGTAAGAGGTAATAATATTTTATTATGAAAAATCTCAGCCAAGTGTTAAAGGAGGATCCACGAGGTGTCACATCCAAGTGTCATGATGACGCAATATTTTATGGAATATTTGAATTAAAAATCCTCCTATTCCACAAAATAAGAATTAGTAGAAAATTGATTTAATGATGAAAAATGGAACTTAGGAAATTAAGAATTTCCATGGTTTGCAGATAATGAATCAATTAATTAATAAAATTAATTAATTGAGGATGATAATTGGGAAGAATAATTAGAAATAATAGGATTAAATTATGGGTTATTTAATCCTATAGAGAAAATTAGCAGATGATTGGCCAAATTGATTAAATGAATGTGACTGTATCCTTTGACGAAAATGTGACAATGATGGATATGGAATAAGATGATGAAAAGGTAGAACAAAGCCATGGTCAAATTGATTTATTGAAGTTGATAACATGCCAAGGACACATGACATGAATTGGTTGATATGTAACATTTAACTGACATTGTAAATGCTATAGGATTGAAATTGATTGATAAGGTTCGATCACAATAACACTGATGGACATTGTCAATATTATTAAAATGGTTGATGATGCCATGATTTGACATTGAAAGCCTCAAAAACATCAAATATTGAATGACATGAATGATATTTTGACCTAGCACTAAGAGCCATGACAATACTAAGGTCAGATTGATAAGATTGATAAGTTGATAGGTTTCCAAGGCACTAAAAGCCACAACAATGCCTAGGAGTGGGTAAATGATGATTGATTTGGGATGTTTGATATGTTTTGGGTTGATTAGGACTAATTTTTAATGATTTTGGGTTGATTTGGGGTGATTCTAAGTTGACTTGGGGTGATTCTGAGTTGATTTGATATGATTTCGAGTTGATTTGATATGATTTCAAGTTGATATGAAATTGATGTGAAAGGGGATACAAATGATGAAATATGGTCAATATGGCCAAAAGATCAAAGTTATTAGAATGAGAAAATGGGACAAATTAGTATGAAAAAGTGATGAAGTCCTAGATGTGAACCATTTTTGAGTGTCTACAGTTTCAAACTTACTACACAAGTAGCTTCCGATGTTTTCCAATTAAACTACGTTGTTTGGAGTAATTGATAAATATGATTTAGGGTTTTCCTCTAGGGGTTTCATAAGAATAACCTTTAATTTGGGTCTCTCAACATTTTCAACATTTTGAACAATTGGCATATCCATAATTACATTGAATATAATTTATTGAAGAATTTCTGTGTGAAAAATGATACAATACCTTTTTTAGGTAGAAGAGCTTTTCTTGAAATCACTTTGCCAGTTTTCTTTTAGGTGCTTTAAGCTTCTGAGATGATCACAATGTAGAAATAATTAAGTTCATACTCTATTTATTCAGCTAGAGCTTGCATTAATTGTGTACTTTGCCAAATCAAAAAAGCTATTAATTTCATTTTGAGATCAAGTATCTGCTTAAGATCTTCTCTCTAATCTTCTAATGCTATCTGAGGTTCACCATAGCTTCCTTTCATCATGAAAATGCTCCAGAAAACTTTTCTCCATGAAGTTTTATGTAGAAACATAGATTTCATCTTCTATCATATAATAAACTTTCTCTATTATAACAATAAATCTTATTTTCTTTGTAACTTATTTTAATAAGCTCCAAATTGTAAGTGATCTGAGCTATAATCCAAACTCATCAAGATACATCTTCTCTCAACCTCTCTACTCATAGCTTGATCTCTAGATGAAGTTTCAAATTTTGGTGTTGTGAACAAGCTTAATTCAACTTGGTTGAATCAAACTCTATTGCTGACTTCAATTTTCCTATCTTAGCATCGTCTAACTTTTCCTCTGAAATATCTAATTGTTAGATTGTGGTGACTATACATACTCCATAATTTTTGGGCTGACATGTAATTATTAATTGTAACCCTAAAGTGGTAAAACTAATTGTATAGAAGGGCTTAGGCTTGTGGATTATTTCATAAGGTGATGAAAAAATTAGCTTGTGGTGGCATTGAGCAATAAGGGATTATGGATTGTAATCAAGTTGTAATCACTAGATCATAAAAATATTGGACTTGTTTTTTGGTGGATGTAGCCCAAGGTTTGTAACCACATTACATCTTGATGTCTTGTGTTCTTTTCTATGTGATCTATTATTTTTGATATTGTTTATTTATGCATGCAATTGTTATTTCTATCCATGTTTTAATCCTAACACTAATCCCTTTACAAATAGCTCATTGAGTTCGAAGTTCACTTACTCCATTTGTTTGATCTTCATTGTCTTTCTTAGTTCCAAAGTTACTTTCATGATTCCTTTTGTTATTTCCAAAGTTCCTTCCATTGTTCATTCTATCCATTATGCAATACTTTTTTGTATGCCCAAATTTTTTGCATAAGTAACATACTGGGGTTCTACTTCTAGGATTCTACTGATCAATAAGTGCTTGACAATCTTTGGCTATTTTTCTGAAGTTGTTACACTTATAACACATGATCTTCTTTCTTTCTTCATAAGGTATTTTTTTCTCTTGATGTCCTTTCATTAGATCTTCGTCTATCTGTAGGGTTAGTGTTTCCATACATTCTAATATTTCTTCTATCATTATCATATTTAGGTTTCTTACAATCAATTACTTTATGGCCAATACCATGGAAGTTATGACAATAAAAGTTTGTAACATGATAAAAATGACTTATTTGTACAATCTCTTTTCATATGACCTATTTCATTACATGAAAAACACTATCCTCAAATTTCATACCTGGTTTCCTTAGGAGATTCCACCTGCTTAGGTTCATCCAATTTCTTAGTTTCCTTCTATTGTCCAACTTCTTTGGATTTATCAGAAGATTGACTAGATTTAATCTTATCATCAAATTTATCTTTCTCTTTTAGATCTAATCTTCTTTCAAGTTTCTTTGTACACATGTTGAATAGATAACCAAGACCAGTCTTATCATAGGTAGGTCTTCATATTGACATTGATTCATCAAGCTTTTCTTTGCTAGTATAAAGATTTTCAAGTTGTATCTTGCACTAAGTTTGTTCACCTTTCACAATAGTGTTGTACTTATGAATTTCTTCTTGATCTTCTCTTAATGTTTTAAATTCAAATATTTTTCCACTAGAATTTCTCTAAGATCTACATTTTTAGTCTTCAAATCAGATTCAGCTTTTCTAGGATCATTCTTCAAACTCAACTTTAGATTGGTAATCTTCATTTCATGCTTCAAGATCTTATACTCTATTTTTAGTTTTCAATATTCATCATCACTAGTTTCAGATTTAGTAGATTCAGGCTTCAATTTGAGATGTTCAATCTTGTCCTTCAATTGTCTAATGTATACTTTGGAGTCTTTATACCTATCCTTCAACTTATCTCTTTCTTCACCAAGGACATCAATTTGTTCAAGTGCCTCTTCAAGGTTCTTTATGAACTATCTCATATCCATAGGGATCTTACTCAGGCTTTTAAGCCTCTTCTAAGTAACTGGGCTCTAATACCAATTGTTGGAAATAGGGAATACTAAGAGGGAGGTGAATCAATATTCTACAAACTTTTTTTGCCAACTAGATATTATTAATTACTTTGAACCATGCATAAGAAAATAAACAAGTAATGTTGAATAGTAATAACACTAGTAAATTTAAGCTTGAATTTCGATGTGAAAAGGTCGATAAGGAAACCAAGCTTGCTATTGATTTTTCACCACATACATTCTACGTAAAAATTTTAACTTCATAAAGGTGGAGTTATTGATGTGAATTGCATCGATTTCCCTAGTCCAAGCTGAACTGTTATTTCCTCATTTGCAGGTACCGCTGGTCAAAATTTCAATGTAAACTTACACCAATTTGGCATTAAAATTGTGACAAAAACACCTTACTTTTCTATGTCGATGCCACACATGCGACGTCAAAGGTGACCAGTTTGGTGTCAAAATTGTGACCAAAATACCAATTCTAATTTGTATTTGTGTCGAAATTGAGACCAAGATATGTAGAAATTTCAATGAGCTATCCCAATTATTAGAAAATCTTTTCTCTCATAGGAGCCTTCTAAACTGCACAAAACTTGATTCTAAAGTGTAATTTCTCAGTGCATGAGAGTTAGGGTATTGTGCCCATTTCTACCTCCAAACTATTGTTTCATTTGTCACATGATTTATTTCATACAAAACAATGGGAAGGAGGAAGAAATTTTCATGATATCTTGAGCCTTCACCGAGCAATTATGCTTTACAACTCAAATTTTGTGCAGTTTAAAAGGCTCCTATGAGAGCAAAGCCTTTGCAATAATTGGCATAGTGTGTCTAAATTTTGGTTCCTATAGGGAAGAATAAAATTAGGAAAGAATTATTTATCAGGAATGAAAGCCAATAATTTCATCTATTTTTCAAATAGATAAACATGACAAAAAAACTTATAGTCCCAATCACATCATCATATATAAGAGCGCATATATAACTATAACTATAACTATGTCTAAAATCAACTTAATTTACAAATATCCACAATACAAATATTTTCCGTTGATGTTTTCTTTAATGCAAAATTTTAGGTCAACTATGTTATTGCCCTGGATGTAATACCAAACTGTCATTAGGCTAAAGGCTATAGAAAGATTTATGATTTACAAATTCAAGGAGAACTACCCAACCAAAGTAGAAAATGACATGAAAAGTTAACAATCTATCAATTAGCAATCTAGATGAAATATTTCTAGCAATTGAACTGTACATTATAGAAACAAAAAATTGCCTTAAAATTAACACCTCACCAGTTGTTCATTTGCATCTGTAATGGCTTCACAAAAGTTGAAAGCTTACGATTTTTCAAGAACACAAAAGGCACTCACAGTTCAACTACATCAATAAAACTAAAGTAGTTCAATTGCACGGTGAGGGCAAGAGATTGTCAATATTGATTGTGGAGTTACAAATAGGTAAGCGATAAACATAAAAAGGTAGTACAAGATTTTAATAGCAATTGTGACCTTAACAATTTTTCTTAGTAGTTTTGGGTCATTAAATTGGATAGAAAATTGATAGTAAAATGTGAAAGAGAGCATACATAATGTCACATCAAAATAAGTTTGCATCCTACATATGAGTATGCATCAAAACTGAATTTTTACCTCCTCAATCTATCTATATCAATAAAGAAATAAGACATTTCTGTAATACAAAATTCTTGAACCCTATTCCACTATAATCTTTCAAACCTACAAAATAAAACAAAAGCCACAAGAACTAAAATAAAAGGATTTATTTCTAGCAAACTATCACAGATGCTTTGTATATATCTTAGGACATGATACAAGTTGTTTCATAAGCAACACATAACATTCTAGTTTTTTTCTCGTTTGCTAGAGTGATGATAAACTATATGCAAAGTAGAAATAGTGTAGCATAATAGATGATTATTATCTAAAATTTTTAATACTGAAAATTATAAAGAATGTAATACTCACAAGTTTCACTGCCTAAGAGAATGCAACCCAAGTTTATCATGATCTCTACAACATTCACTGCATTGGGAATATTCTACTTATTTTCAAACACTAGTAACACTGCATCTCATAGTTCATCTTGCAAGAGCAAGAAACTTAAATGGTTAAAAAAATTCTACAGATAACATGAAAATAATTATTAAAAGAATGAGGCCAATTTTACACATAATAACTAAAGTTTCCATTAGAAAGACATGAAATCTTCTTGATCCTTTTTCCAATTTTGTTTATACAATCCTAAAAATTCACTTTGATAGTTCTGACTAATTATTGTTTGAAGGATTTTATTTGCTTCATCAAATGAGTGTATATTGTAGTCTTGGCTTCTTGTATTTTTCAAGATAGTATCATTACTCGTCTAGTATTGTTCAATCTGAAAGGATGATATTGATATGTTGTTTTTCTATAATAGCCAAAACAAGGGTTTGTTAACCTTTACACAAAGAAGGGATGAAAGCATAAACATAGGGCATCAAAAAAACAACAAAAAAACCTCTTCCTATGCACTTGGACAAAAGTCTAAGCAATGCTATTGTTAGGATTGCAACAAAGGAAACCCCACTACAACCTGTCAACAAGGCCCAAGAGTGATTATTTAAGTGTCAACATTATCAGTAGAATTTTGTTCAAAATAGAAGTGGGATCAGTATTTTCAACAACATAGGCCACAAGGCTAGCAGGCATCACACCTGAAATACGGTCTAACATTCAAAATTGTGACAGGAATGGAAACGATAGAAGTCTAGCTCAGACCAACAGCATGAGAAGCATCAATATAATCAAAAAAAGTTTCTTCTTTATTAGAAAACAAGTCCTCAAAAGGAAAATCTCATATAGAATCAGAAGCTCTAATTGTCAAATGGTCATTTTTCACGGCCCTCCGTCAAGTGATAGCACCTATCCAACACAAAATGGCAATCATTAGGCATGTATCCTATAGATATGCAATCTCTACAAAAAATGGAAAACCCTCATATTCAATGCTTCACCCATGGCCTCTCATTAACCATGATTGAAGTGAAGAGATCTCTATTTCAACTACAATACAAACATTGAATAGCCCAAAATTGTACTAGATCCATTCAATTTTAGGAACTAGCAAAGGGAATTTATAATGGCCTCAGGAAAAACAACTCACAAGAGTGAAATGAAGATGAGGAAGGAAAACCTAAACATAACTTACATAGGTATAGCTTAATGTCACCAAACATTAGGGAGTTCAAAGAATTAACCACCCAACGGTGTAAATCTTAGAGGCACTAGAGACTCTAAGAATTATAGACCATACTTCTGCACTGATAAAAGTCCATGTTATCAACACACAATAGGAAAAACTTTGCATAAGACTTGACAGCCCAAGCATAGCTCCTTCAACCAAAATTTGGCAGAAAATTATCTAGAGCATTTAGTGGGTCTAGAACCACTAATAAGAGCAGATATCCTAGCACCTAGAAGCCTAGCTTAGTGCTACACCAGGAGAGTCAAACCCCAACAAAAACCATCCAATGGATCTCTTTTGATGGGGTGTGTTATGAGTATATTAAGTTCCCCTCTTTCTCTAGAGTGGAAAACATCATGAATTTTGAGTTTAGATCTACGTTATGTAATACTGCTTTACTCATGTTTAGAGATCCTTACAGTATATTTAGAGATACTTATGATATCTACTCTATAATAAATGGCAGTGTAATAGCATACTAGCATCAGAGTTCATAACCCACATCAAAAGTGGTTAGTTACACAAGAAGAAGCATCCAACATGGGACATGAGAAACAAATTCAGATTGATTTCTCCTCTATTGTCAGAGGATCATAGTAAGGCACAACACAAATTCTCAAATATAAATAATAGTCAACTGTCATTTTACTTAGATCCCTATGAAAATGTAGTACTAAAATACAATATACATTGGAGTTAGGAATTTGGTTGACAGCCAAAATCAATTGAATTGAAATAAGAAACTTCACCAAAGCATCAACTAAATATGTAATTTTAACCATATTTTGCTACTCAAAATGTTATGACTTCTTCCTTCTTGACCTTAAAATCATGACATTTTCTAGTTTTTCGAGGGGAAACATGATCTCTCCAAATATTAGTTCTAAATGGCTTCCACCTTAGGTGCATAGATTCTTTGAACTAGATAGATAAAATACACAACCATGCTGAAGACCATGGAAATAGAGGATAACATGGAAAATACTAAACAATAAGTTGGATGATGATGAAGACTACAGTGAAGGTAGAAGATCCCAGACATCATCAATTAATACCAAACTACCAAACAGAGTATACAAACTTGAAAAGATAACACACACCTTACAACTAAATGAAACTCTAGAAGCTACCATCAAATGGCATGACATTGAATCATTACCAATAAATGAATAATTCAATAAATGAATACAACATAGAGAATCTACTAGATATGGTATTTCTATTTATTTTTCAAATGAAAGAGTTCAGTAGGTATGCAACCACAACTAAGGAAAGTGCAATTTTACACCATTTTCCATGTTGATGTTGAGATATAAACTTGTACAATCCAATCTCCCAAAGAATAGATAGCACCACATATCGCCATCTTTGTCAAAATAGGATTTGTCATAAAGCAATGTTAGAATAGTTAATAAAATGGTCATAATTTATGTTGTTATAGTAAAAGAATACTTTAACTTACGAAAAAAAACTATACAATATTAAAACATGATTTCGTGCTTTAAAAACTAAAAAGGTACCTGCAATGAAGAACTTCATTTCAACTTGCTAATTGGTTGTCACTATTAACTATAAGCTTATTTCTAAAGTTTGAGCTTCACTTGGTTTCAAGAATAGTTAAATATTCTCTACCTAATAGGGCCAACCACATGAAGGTGGAAGCTCATTTTGTCCCTTCCCCCCCCCGAACATCACTTCCCTTTTAACATTTAATAACATTCAATTCATCCTTTTTTGAAATATAACATTCAATCATTATAATCACATGATAACATTCATTAACACATAAAATTCATAAACACACAACATTCATGAATAATTAAAGAGTAAGTCATTCATGAATAATTCATTAACACAATATTCATTAACACCCAACATTAATGAATAATATTCATTAACACAATATTCATTAACAATATTCAAGAGTAAGTCATTCATGAATAATCATATCTTTTTTGCTTTCTTGCCATTTCTTTTTTTCATAAAATTTCTAAGAGGAATATCAATGTCCTTGTCATCCCCATTAACATTTAATAACATTCAATTCATCCTTTTTTGAAATATAACATTCAATCATTATTATCACATGATAACATTTATTAACACAAAATTCATAAGAACAAAACATTCGTGAATAATTCATTAACACACAACATTCAAGAGTAAGTCATTCATGAATAATTCATTAACACCCAACATTAATGAATAATATTCATTAACAATATTCAAGAGTAAGTCATTCATGAATAATCATATCTTTTTTGCTTTCTTGCCATTTCTTTTTTTCATAAAATTTCTAAGAGGAATATCAATGTCCTCATCATCCCCCTCCTCTACCAGTTCTAACACATGTCTCCTCCTCATTCGTTTAGGAACATCATGAGGTCGTTGCACCAAAGGGGGGTCCGCTACAATAACAAGTACTTCATGAGTTAAATTTGCACCATTTTATATTAGTTAATTACGAGTTTTTATTTAAGCAAAAGAACTATAAATCAAAAAATTAATTTAAAAGAACAAAACATAGATTTTCTTTACCTGAATGTGTGACATGATCTACCTGCTGATCAGTCTGAACATCCTCTGGCACTTGTTCAGCACGACATGATTCTATATCCTCAACACAAAAAGGTTACACCAAGTTCAATTAAAGATGCTAAATTGTATTAATAATTATATAATTAGTTTTAAATAACAAATGAGCACCTCCATCGATAGTACAATGCACATTAAGGGCTTCATGATGCTGTGTATGATATGTGTCACGATTAACAAGCTGCATTACAATGTCATGCACATTATTATCAAATAAATTATTGCTCAAGTATTCAATTTCTAATATATATTTTGGCATATTTACCTATGCACATGGTGTAGGAGACTATTTGGTTGGGGCAATGGAAGTTTGCCATAGGCATTCAACCAGCATTGCATAGCCTTGCTTGAAGACAATTTTTTTGTGTTCTTCTATGGCCTCTAGATTAAAATCAGTGCCCTACATTTTTATTAATTAAAAAAATTATTTGCATTTTATAAATCATTTTTCTTTTCAATTCATTTATTGCTACTTACAATGCGTGCTTTGATTTTTGAATATCCCCCAGAGCCAAGTTTGTGCTACCCAACCTTTTCTAGCCTCACCTTTGTTGCCTTTGATGTGTCCTGCAACTTATGAAAAGTTTGAAATATGTTAGATGATATAGATATAAAGATCAGTACTAAATAGTGGATTATTATATATTGCTATGAAGGTTTTAGCATAAAGTAGCATGTTCCACCTAAAATATGAAAAAAGGGAAGAAATTATAGCATCATACCTTTAATTCACATGTGTAATCATGTTATTTATCCATGGAGTTCATGCTAAGTATTTATCCATATTCTGACATGCTTCTCCATAAAATTACACATCAATTTTGACAGTCTATATTATCCATTGTCACACAAAGTAAACGAAAAGCTAAAAGTTCAAACAGCTAGTAGATTTTATACATTAATTTTTTTTTCCATCAAAGATAAGTCAATTTGGTTGAATGGGATGTGAACATATTTGGTAAATTGGGGGTGGGGGGGGGAGGGCCTTCATGGAGGAACCACTGGTTCAAACTGCAGTTTAGAGTCTATACGCTTAGTGGAAAGGCATGAGTCCGGTAGCATTACCTTGGTATCATTAGTTTCTAGTTCTTGATGTCTTGCAGAGTATCCATAGGTTCCACACTCATAGTGTTTTTATCCCCAAGGCTGCAACAGGTATAAACTTGAGGGCAAATGTTAGATTTCAGATTTTTTTAGTAGCGTTCCTTTTTACCTGTAGCTGAAAAGTAAGTATTTTTTTTTTTCAATTTAAAAGACATCACCTTTGTGCATCAAGTGCTTCTTTAGCCTCCACACTACATGGAACTGATTTTATAAATGGTGCTTGTAACTAAAATAAAATCCCCGCTGATTTGCTAAGATAACTAGAAACTAACAGGAACTACCTAGCATTGTTCCAGCAAAAGACTCATGACTTAAAACTTGTCTTAATCTACGTTTATTTTCATTGCTTCTAGCAATGGAGCACCATTTAGAATGTTTGAGAAGATTAGAAATGTTACATCATAGTTTGGACAATGTTTTGTATAGTCTACATCCACAACAAATGATTTCAAAGCTGACAGTTAGATAGAAAACTGTTTAGATAAGCTTCAACTATTCTTAAAAGTCACACAATAAAAGAAGAATTAAGGATAGAAAAAAATAAAAAAGTCAACTTTAACACTTTTACTATAGAAATTAAGAAAACTAGTAAGTGATCATGTTTAAACCATTCGCTTTAATAATGCCACATAATTTTGATCCTATAAATGAGGTATAAGAGTTTAAGAAACATTAAATTTCATAGAGTTGAAAGAAATAGCAAAAATTATCATCATTATTTATAAGAATGAAATTTGGGTTAGATTTTTCCAAAAAAGAATTCATAACTTTAAATGCTTGCAAAAAAATGCTTTAATGTAGATTAAAATAACATAAATTCTTACACATGTAGGGGACACGACCAATAATGGAGAATGCACACACAAATCCTCCAAATAAGGAAATAATTTTAGAACTTTGACATCAACAAAATCTTCATCATCAGAACAGGTGATTTTCTTGATCGATTTCACTTATGCAAAATGTTCTAAAAGTTGAGTGTTAGTTTCCAAATAGAGACATTTAGGTAAACAGAAGCTCACCATTATCTTACTGGGCAAACTACAATCAATAATTCTAATGCTTTCTAAGAGTGGACAATTCACATCCAGTGTCATATATATATATATATATATATACATATATATATATATATATAATCAAATATACAATGAATCTCATGATCAATATAAAGATACAAAAAGGAACAAAAGATAGCATGGACCTTGCTACAGCCTTCCCCCTCATCACCAGGAGGAGGAGGAGGAGTAACATCTACATGTGTAGGAGGCACTACACTATCAAAAGCTTAAGCATAATCAAAGAACCTTGAGACATGTTGAGCTAGAGGTACTACATTTTCATATACTACATAATAATGAGCAGCTTGAGAGGTCTGATGACAGGTCTCATCTCGCTCTAACTTTATCTATCTCTTTAGCTCTATGATCTCAGACCATAGATCTACTATCTCATAGTTCCCCTCTTCTAGCTAGTCATGCATCTCTAACTATAACTTGAACCTATAACTTGCTCACCTACCTCTGAGAAGTCCTCAATCTCTCCCTCACATGTCATAGAGAATCTTGAGTCTGTGCTAATACATCTCCTATGGGTGAAACTTGTGGAGGATAATTTGGCATGTCATCATCCCTTTCTCCACCCACATCCTATTTTGGTGGCTCCTCTACCTTATGTCTCCTGGCATCACTTCCTACTACACCCATGGTGCTCATCTCTCTGTGAGTTCTCACATTAGTAGGCCTATGTGCCTATTTATTGTTGCTCGATCTAAGATACAATCTAACAATATGAGAAGGAATTGTAACAAGAACTACCAGTGGCCACTATAATGGTCTCTCCTCCCTCAAACGATGTTCTTGTGGTTGCTGAACATCAAGGTGTGGTGCTTGACTAACTACCCCTATAGGATCAGTTATATGAGGAAATGAATTTGTGGCCAAATGCTTTATGTACTAGGGAGTGACACCATCATTCACTACATCTAGAAAGTAGTCCCACCTATAAATGGTAAGGCCACTAACATCTTCCATACATCTAATTGGGTCCAATCTAGGAGAACAACCTTTCTTTACCTCCTTGGTGAAGCAGGTGTAACTACAATACTCTTGTGATATACTGTATTGATAGTCAAACTGTCTCTATACATGGGTTAGCGGAAATCTCTCTATCTTCAATGAAGAATGGCTATTCAGTGGCTAAGATACCAACATGAATCCTAGCTAGGAGAATACATCATCTTATGGCTCTATGCCTAGCCATGGTCTATAGGTAACATACATCATGTCATCCAAATGAAGTCTCAAATAGTTTGTCTTACCTAGTGTAGGTTGGATCATCTCTCCACAATACCAATAAATATAAATCTACAAGGGTTGTTAATAGTCCTCAAAGATAGGAACATGATTGTTATCATTAACTTGTGCTTCTAGCATTGAACATGATGTTTATTACTTTTAGGAGACTGACCATTAGCAAAATTCTTGCAAAGTTTTTCAAAAAAATTGTACTTGTCATTACAATTATTGAATATCATTTATCACCTACATTGCTAACACATACAACTATGGTACATGTAGTTGAGCACTACTATATTTTCAAGACATAATATAGCTATATGTGAAGTTATAAGCGCACTATTTATATCTTATGTAGGATTTGTGCCCAGATTGAAATATATACAGTTGTGTCAGCATTGAGATTGAGATTTATAAGCAATTGTGTCAGCATATGAATTTAGGATTTATAAGTAGTTGTGTTAGTTATATCTTATGTAGGATTTATGCCTAGATTTAGAATGAGATTTATAAGTAATTGTGTTAGCATATGAATTGCATACCTTTCATCAATAGATAGATTACATTGAGCTAGTTGAAATTGTTGATACTTAAGTTGAACCCTAAATTTTCTCATTAATGTACTAGAAGTTAATACTATTGCATACCTTTTTGGATTTTCTAGTGTACTTTCTTTTGGACATTCCTCTTTCTTCTTTGCATCCAAAATGAGCTCATTCTAGTCCCTCACTAAAACAAAGGGAGGACGCTTGTACTTCAAGTTTAGGATGAGGCTCTTTCTATATGTGTTCCTCACAACCTTAAGATGTCTGGAAGCTTTTTGAAACAATTTCTTATGATAAAAAATATTACTACCAAACTCATGCTCTATATCTTTGATGAGCTCATCTTTTAATTTTTGATCTTGGTAGTTCCACCTTTTAAGAAAAAACACAAAATTGTTAGATATTGCTAGTATAAGAAAATACCCAAATGAAAGGGAAAATGTTGCACCAATTAATGATATGAAAAAAAATAGTGGGATAAAATTAGTTCAGTTATGATGTTCCACCTTTTACGTATGGTGGGCTCGAATCTTAGTAGCATGAGGTCATAAAGCCTCCTATAAAATGTATCGTTTCCTGCAAAAAATGTCATGGGATAATTAATAGTAAGAACCATTAAAATGAATCATGCGAAGAATACTTTTCATAGTGAATAACAAATACATAAAATGAGATACATTTCATCTTTTTAGTGATCTATTTCAGGGTTGGAGGATCGACTTGACCAAAATTGACCAAAAAAGAAGTTTGGAAATTTTTTTAATTTGTCTAAAACTAGTCAAACTCTACCAAGGTTCTGTTGCTGATGTTCTAAAACTAAAAAATGTATTGTGACTATATTAATCAATATACCTTGAAAACAAATATAGTGCATAATGCATATAACTTGCCATGACCTTCATTTTTTGTCATTCTTAATTGATGTTGTCACTGATCATACCTAGGATATTATGGAAAACAAATATTGCTAAAATAGACAGTGAAGATGAAAGTGAGCACTCTAAAACTCTAATAGGCAATAGCAATGATGTGGGGAAAACTAAACACTGAATATGAAAGAAGACTCCCACTTTTAGTTCTCTATAGAAAAATTGGTTTGTATCTTCTACTGAAAGCATGAAATTGCAATGTATCGAATTACTAAATTAGAGAATTAATGGTATAGAGAAAAGGTCATTGATAATTCAGATGATCCTACCAAACCCCTAATAAAAAGGAATTCCAGAATAATTAAACAACTTGCGCAATATGACATACTAAAGAAGGTCATGAGGCATCACACCACATCAAAAGCCCTTGCATTCACCACTTCCTATCATCTTTACATCTTGCAAGAAAATACTTATTACAATATAAAAAATAATTATTTAAAGTACCTAGAATCTTAGGACATTTCAAAGGCATTGATTCGTTATCGTCAGTCAACAATGATGTCTTCATAGCTTCTGTGCTAGAAATACGGGTAGCTCCAAGAAATGATAGTGAATTATCACCAATACATGCACTATGACCCGCATTTGGTGGCATACCAAATGGTGCATCTCCTACCACAAAAAAAAACAATACACTATGTGATGCACCCAAGATTAAAGTACATATTATCAACTCATAATTAACACAAAACCAAATATAGCAAAACAAGGATTTACTAGCTAGACATCCCCTTATTGCCGATATTGCAGTCAACAATCTCATATGGGCATCTATCAACCTCATAGGAGTCTCCTGCGGTGGATGATTTGAACAATACATTGTTAGCAAAGACATTCTGAAATAATAAAAGTAAGAGTTAAGAAGTTTTGAATGTTTGAAATAAAAAATTCCTTCTAACTTGTCAACTAAAAGATTATTTTACCATTGGTAGTCGGAGCTCTGCTACTACCGGCCTCACTGCGTTGTCCTTGACCAAGTTGTGGATTATTTGCCAAAAATTCTTGTATAACAAGAATTTAGTAGTTAAATTTTCTTACAACTCTTTAAAAAAATTGCATCAATAAAGTATTTTTGCACATATTACATATTTTACTTCACCACATAAAAGATTATAAAATATAAATCTTTATTGAACTTTTGTTATAACTAAATATTCATTGGAGCTTACTTCATAACGACAAGGTTGCGCTCTCAAATCTAATAGCCTCTTCATCATCTCCTCGGATTCCATATTTGCCTCATCCAAAATTTTCATTGCTTCTAAATTAATTTTTAAAAATTTTTTGTTCAACATTTTTATTAAATTGGGAGTTTTAGCAATATCCTCATTAGAAGGCGTAGTTAGTGGCTCGGTACTTATTGATTCTACTTTACCCTTATCCTAAACATCAAATTATGAGAGGAATATCAATAAAACTATCATAAAAACTAAAAAATTGTAAATAAAATAATGTAATAATATAACATTTTTCAATTATCTAATTTGTACAATTTCAAAAAGGTTTACCCTCGCTAAAGAAGGGGTGGGAGTAGCATCCTAGTGGCCTCTATCATCTGTCAAATCCATATCATCCTGTCACAAAGATTAAACATAAAAAATTCAGCTAACTGAAAGCAATAGACAGCAAAAAAAACTTATTAACAAAATGGTAAATAGTACTTACACTGTAATAATATAACATTTTTCAACTATCTAATTTGTACAATTTAAAAAAGTTTTATGCTCACTAAAGAAGGGGTGGAAGTAGCATCCTAGTGACCTCTATCATCTGTCGGATCCATATCGTCCTATCACAAAGATTAAACATAAAAAATTCAGCTAACTGAAAGCAATAGACAGCAAAAAAAAACTTATTAACAAAATGGTAAATAGTACTTACAGCCCTCATGATAGTAACTTTGTTTGTATCAATGCGATTTAAATGGTAATCGATTAGCAGTTGTTCCCCTGCACTTATTGATTTTATTGCACAAACAAAAGCTTCATTCCCCTCATGCACCTCAAATATGCAATTGGGTTGCTTACTAGTTGAAAAAGGTCACGTACTATTTATAAAACCTACAATATTACCTATTGCTTTTGGTCTCCCATCAATGTACATAGCAAATCTTTTACTTTGATCATTTTCTTTCTGTTGTATATAATTAGCTGATACCCCATACCTACGCATACTTTTTTTATATCGAACAATCCATATCCAATCATTGTAATTGTAACATGGACTGACATACTTGAACAATTCAACAACTTTTTCGTAACATACCTTTATCCCATCCATGGAAAATTGGCCCAAACCATGTAATAAGGATGGAGCAATGTGATATATCCTCTCATTAACACAAAAATCTGTGTTAATTGGAGGTAGCTCATTGCATATCCATTCTTTCTCAATGTGTGAGTACCAAAAGGGCACCTTGATGTTTCTTTTGGTCTCATCATTATAAGAACATGACCCCCCATTAGCAAGGAAAAATTGCATGCATTTATCAAATTTTTTTCTATTCTTTTGACCTCTAGTTGATCTCCCTATTTTAGTCATACTACATGTAGAGCTTTCATCTACTAGTTCCTCATTTCCCTCATTCAATGTAGATAGATCTAAGAAGTACCTATATGGTGGGTCTTGCAATCCATCAAATGGAAAGTGAAAGTGACAAATATAAAATGTAGTAAGTTGAAAGTGATTATACAATTATATTTCTATATAGAGCTTCTTTGTCTATATATACATTATATGATTATATAATATGTCTATTTATAACATATGTGCTCAATGACAAACAAGAAGAATATAAGAAAATTATGGCTATTTATTGACTTATACCTACTGATCCATGTCATTGTGCACAATCCATGCCAAACGGGTCAAATTTCTTGTAGTCAATTGACTGTTTGCGAAAAGGGTGACAGCCAAACACAATATAAACATTTGTAATTATAAATAACTTATGTTGTAATCATTAGAAATGAACACAATAAATATGTAATCAAATTTCCTGAATATGTTAATCATTTAGCTTAAGTTAGCTAAAAATTACATGATACACATTTGCTACAAATAACTTAGAAGACAACATGAACAATAGGCAACATCGCAAACATGAACAAATTTCCCTTATATATGGAATGCAAGATCGTCAACAAAAGGGGTGACGATGTACCTATAGTCAATTGACTGTTTGCAAAAAGGGTCATAATCAGACACAACATAAACAATGGTAACTATAAATAACATATGTTGTAATCATTAGAAATTAACACAATAAATATGTAATCAAATTTCTTGCATATGTTAATCATTTATCTTAAGTTAGCTAAAAATTACATCATATGTGTATGCTAAAAATAACTTAGAAGACAACATAAACAAATTTACCTTATATATGGAATGCAAGATCATCAACAAAAGAGGTGACGATGTTTGTAGTCATTGATTATCTTCTTCTTCATCATCATCATCATCATCATCATCGCCATCATCACCATCATCATCTCCATCATCATCGTCATCATCACCGTCATCATTGCCATCATCACCATCATCATTGCCATCATCACCATTTCCATCATCATCATCATCACCATCATCATCATCATCATCATCATCATCATCATCACCATCATCGTCATCACCATCATCTTGATCTTCATCATCTGCTTCTTCATCATCTTCAATATCTTCTTCTTCCATATCATTATAATTTATCGGCCTTCCTCTTGGATCATGTCTAACAACAAATGACCAACCCTATTTATGTGGAACCTTTTAGTAAAAAACTTGCTCACATTATCTTGGAAGAACATAGGGCTCATCTCCAACTGGCTCAAACAACCTTGTATTGATTATTGTATATCCATTATCATGTTGAATAACTGTTCTATCTGGATCATTTTGATTTAGTCGTAACCTATACCATTTGACAACAAATAGAACTACTTTGAAGGTGTTAAATTCACACTCAATTATATCATCCAAGATGCCATAGTATTTATTTTGAGATTGTTGAGGATGTATGTCATTTCTAGATGATATATTGGTGACCTCAAAAACTGCAATTATCCCAGAATCACAAGTTTTCTTTCTGTCATCCAACCTTTTTATGGGAAATTTTTGGCCATGATAGTACATAGCTTTGTGGTACTTGACCTATAATTTTTGAAGTGTTTGTAAATTATTTTCATCGTGAGTTGATACAAAACATACGTCGAGTTATGATCATTAATAAATTTCTACATACCTCTCCACCTCTTAAACCCTTTACTGGATCAACTACCATTGGCATAACATTGGAATCTCCATTACGATGAGCTTCTATAACCAATGAAGCAACACCTTCCCATGTTAATGAGAAACCATTTTGTTGACATCGTTCAATCCATTTTGTCATCCAATCAAGGTTGTTTGCAATATACAAATGTATTACACCCCACTCTCGACCACCTATTTTAAAAAAATACACCAATTAAAAAAAACTTATATTGAAGATTTATAAGAATTAATTAACTAAAATAAAATCTTAGATTTACCTCTCACTTTCCTCAATCTACCTTTGCCCATCAAGTAATCCCCTTCAAATTTGTTAATTGAGTTAGGATCCCAAATACGATCTACATGAATCTTTGCTGCAAACTTAGGAAAACATTCACTAATGTACACCATGGTCTGGTATACCATATATCCCTCCACCATAGAACCCTTGAGATGTGCTCTCTGTCAAACCAGGCCTTTCAAAAATTTCAAGTGCCTCTCAACCATCCACATTGACCTGGTTGGTACAGGTCTACACAATTCAATCTCCTCGACTTAATGTATAAGGTAGTGTTCTTGTGCATTGAAAAAACTTGGAGGTAGACACTTTTACATTTCACACATTATAAGAGAAATTTTTCTCTTCCAATATTTTATATCTTCTTTATTGATTTCTTTAGATGAAAACCACCTCATGTATTTTCCAAGATCATATATAACATGTTTGACATTGTTGGCGAAGTAGTGTGGGAGAGATAGAGGTAGAACGTACTGCAATATTTGTAAAATGATCTTGTTAATATTTTATAAAAGAATGCAATTGAAACTACATGCAATATATAAATATATAGTGAATACAAAATAACATGAATTACCTTAATAAATGTATGCCAATCGTGTGTTTTCAACCTTGGCCCAAATTCACTTTTATTTGATATGACATTGTTTATGTTCGCAAAAAATCTTGTGGGAGATCGTATTTTTTCTATGACTTCTTTTATAGCATTGCTCTGCTGCTCTGATAATAACCAACTAAGGGTGCTTGTATCAATCCGGTCTCCATTGTTACTTGATCAAATATCATTTTTCATTGAATAGTTGGATTCTTCAATGTCACTACAAGTTTTGACAATTTGATCTTTGTCACGCCTTCCATCCAAGATTTTCCATAATGTCTCTGCTACATTCTTTCCAATATGCATAGGATCAAACAAAT
This sequence comes from Cupressus sempervirens, assembly GCA_028749045.1. Lineage (NCBI taxonomy): Eukaryota > Viridiplantae > Streptophyta > Pinopsida > Cupressales > Cupressaceae > Cupressus > Cupressus sempervirens. The sequence goes on from CM053783.1 coordinate 379,732,583, forward strand.
ACACAATTGGGAGTTGCTCATAGTATGGAAACCTAGTAAATTGCATACGATAAATTTTTAGTCCTTTTGGAAGTTGGTGATTGATGTCTTGACAACCTTCACAAGCATCAATCACATCATCAGTAAATAAAACACAATATCAAAATATAAATTTGAAACAAAAACCATCAAATGGAATGACATTACCTCGATGATTTATTTTATTATATGCCAACTTCCATAGGTGAGGTGTCATTCTCTATCGCTTTAATGTAGTCTCTTCTAGACCATTGAAAAGATGTTTTTCGATAATTCAATACTTATGATTTCTGTGTAGAAAGTGTCTATTCTCATCAAACACCTACTTTCTTAAACTTTTTTGATGGCGAGATTTTGTCTTTGGACCACAAACTAGACATGCAAATTTACCCTTTGTCTAAAGACCTACAAGATCATGTATAATTGGATTAAATTTGTTAACTTTGATATACCAAAAACGAGGTGTCAAGAAGAGTACATACAACAAAAATGTGTTAGCCCAGGGTCATCGTGTATTGTCCATACAAGCATTGCATGAAATTGAAATTGTCTTTGTCCTATTGGTTTACAAATATCATACATAGTAACCCCATTCCATAACACCACCAACTCGTCGATAAGGGGTTCAATATATATGTTGATATCTTTAACTTGGTACTTACCTAGTTGAATGAGCAAAAATATTACATAATTATTTTGACCATTTGATGGATTAGTAATAATAAATTAATTTAGATGACCACTAAATCAAAAAGTACCTGGAACAATCAGTGTTAGCATTATGTGCTCTCTCTTTATGGACAATCAAGGAGGTATGTTATTATTGATATCAAAAATAGGCCACACCGAGTAAGTAGATCTCATCTCTCCATAAGGATTGACACCGTCTGCTGCCAATGAAAGCTTGAGATTATGAGGTTCTTCTTTAAAGTGTGGCCATTTTTTCTCTATTTCCTTAAATGCTAAACCATCTGTAGGCATTCGCATAATGTCATCTTGACTTCTATTGCGTGAATGGTAATCCATAAATTGTGCCAAGCTATTGCACTTGAATAATCGTTGTAGACGTGGAATAATGGGAATATGCCAAAGAAACTTGTGAGGCACTTTTTTTGTTAATCGATCTGATTGATATCTACTGATATGACAAGTAGGGCATTGTGTTGCAAATTCATGCTTTTTATGATATATAATATGATCATTTGAACATGCACATATTTTTTGATACTCCATTCCAATATCTTTCATAATGGTAGATAATTCTTGCTATGAGCGAGGTAGAATGTTTGATGGTGGTAAAAAACACTCACCTATCAACCTACGACCAAAAAATATAATTTCTTAATTTAAAGAATATTAACTGCTACATGAACCCAATGTTAATTGTAAGGGAACTAGGAGTAAAATAATGAAATAAGATGGCATACCTTAACATATGTGTCATTGCTATGTTGGATAAACCATTCATAACCTTAAAGTTCACCAATAGCAATATAGTGGCAAGAAGAGTTGTTTTGAAGCCTTCATATAGGGACCAGTGTGCCTTCTCAAGTATAGGTACATCAAGCTCTACATCATCATCATCATCATCTTGATCATCATGCTCTTCATCATCCTGGTCTTCTTCCATGGTATCATTACCTTCTACTTCAATATTCACACCTCCATGTTCCCTCGTTTGAAAATCCACATTCTCCAAATTGTCATAGTCCATAACATGAAACTCAAGGATGTTGACCTATATGAAAATGATGACCTTATATTAACCATGACCATGATTTCATCATCAAATCATGTCTTATGTAATTTATAAACTATTAAAATAAATACCAATGGGCAATACACATTTCCCCCTTCAATATGACCATGTTTCCTACATTGTTGCTTAGCTATTATGATTAGATATCTTCGAGTCTTTAAGCCCTTAGACATTTTGCAAGGACAATAACATTTTCCATCACCTTTTATTTTTAAGTTAGACCATAGTCTAGCAATTATCTCTCTATTCTTTTGTGTGTTGATATCGTCAGACATGGTCTTTCTTGAATGGAATGACTCATTGGTGGAAGAAGGATGATTTGTTTGCAACCTGCAAATGGAGTAGTAAGAGGAAGACACATATAAAAAGGAGTTAGGTCTCTGAACCAAGTAGGAGTTAGGACATGCTGGAGTGGGGTCAACCCAAGATATTTTGGAATCTTGAAGAACCTAGTAAATGGTATCTAGAAAGCTAAAAATAAACAAGTATTTTGACAGCTACAAAGGAGGAATTGAGAGCATTATAAATAATGAAGAAGAAACTTAAATCCATACAACTTCACCTCTATTTACAATTTGACCTTTCTGCAAGTGAAATATGACAATATACAAAATTTCCAATCACATTTTCACTTTAAAAAGAACATCAAATATACCTTTGCTACAATATCTTCTTCAAATTCTTTGCTATCAGATTCTTCAGAACTACAAGTTCCTGTGCAAAAAAAAGATTAGATGTACTAAGTAATTTTTGATGGGCAATATTTAAACAAATCAACTATCAATTTTTTTTTTAATAAAATTCAGTTGCTTTATTATGTACTGAAGACTTGGCAAGATGTTCCCAAGTCTATCTATAGAATGCCTATCTGCATGGTTGTTTGCAAATAGTCTAGTATGGTGCCGCTTTTGAACAACAACAAATGTCACTGGGGCTAGTAATTTTTCTCAAGAGATGCACAAGCTTCTTGACACCACAGAACTTTTAGTTCATATAGAATTTAGCTATCTTCTTTAACAAAATCCAAAGAGAATACAAACAAACTAATGAGCCGTGTCTATATAGCAAGTACTATAGTGAGTATTAGGAAACTAACCTTGCGAATAGCATCTAGTTCATAAAGTATTAGGAAAGTGACCTTGCTGATTAGTTTAACATAGATTGGTGAATAGAAAATTCATAATAAAAATCTAATTTTTTTCCACACTTGTTCGAACCATATAATGAAATGACAAAAAATGAATTGTAGACAAGTCACTCCAAATCCTTAGCTTTTAATATGCTTCATAGATGAGATTGCATTATATGTTTTGAAAAAGATGTGCAAAAAAATCAAATGACATAGATATAAGCATTCTCACACAACGAGTGAAGCAACAATTGCATAAAGCTTTATTGCAAAAAAATTGTCAATATTATTTACATTGTACATGTTTATATAATGCTTCAATTTCTAAACTAAGAAACTATAGCTAGTGTTCTGACCATGCATAAAAATAAAATTACACTACAGATGTATGAAATTATATGCATAACTAGTTACTCCTATACTAATTTATAACTACCATGGAAGCACAACACTACAATCACAATACCAAATCCAACTCAATAACTTAATCCCAATCCCACTATCCATTATCGAATCTCCATTATATATTTTCTGCTACCAACTATAGTCTTATTCCATTCTACTTGATGCTCTCTACAACCTGAACCACAACCCAGTGTTGTATTTTCAAGGGGAAACCCATGAAGGTTGGGGTTTCCTAAAAATGAGGAAGCCTCAAATGTTGTGAATAGTTTTCCCTGTGGTATTAATCCTGAAAACATGTTGTTTGAAAGATTAAATACTTTGAGGAAGGTTATAGTTGAAAATTTGAAAGGAATTTTTCCTGACAACTTGTTCTCTAAAAGATCTAGAGACTCTAAATGAGCCATGTTTGCCAAGGATTTAGGAATTGAACCACATAGCTAATTATTTTAGAAGTTGAGAGAAATTAAATGTTGGAGGACTCCCAATGCTGGAGGAATATTTCCTGAGAGGTTGTTATGAGAGAGATCCATGAACTTGTCTACATAGATTATCTTCTCGTATGTTTGAACCCTTCCTTTTACCCAAATTGTTACTTCATCCTCAAACTTTGATTCATAAGGAGAGTCCAAATTTAAATTAGTGAAATAAGAAAAGGTAAGTCATTTATCAATAATTTGAGATTGATTGACCATAACATACAACTTTGGATTTCAGATTGATTGACCATAGCATACAACTTTGGATTGGGCTAGATGAAGCTGAGAAAGTAGGCTTTGGATTATAGCTTATCAAATTGGTTATCAATTTATGTTCCAAGTTTATGAAATTACAACATTGGCATCAAAGACTATTATAAGAACATTTCCTATTATTTGAATACAGTGTCAATAACACAATCTTTAAGAGGCGCAATCTTTTTCTACAATGAAAGACTTTATTGGAAAATAACAATCATTACAAAAAATCCTCATCTGAGATTTAGAATACAACTTTAATGATAAGCTTGAGGCTTTTGTGACCTAGACCAACACACAAGTTGATGGAATAAGATGGTCACATAATAAGAAGAAGAAAGAGGATCAAAATTTTAGAGTTACTAACTTGAAAAAATTTAAAATGATCCCCTTGAGGTCTTGTATGAGGGACTCTCATGCATATTAAAAACTACACATGCACCCATATAGCTAAAACTTCAAAAGATGAAAATAAAAAGCCTGCATGTAGTTTGGCAGGCACTCCATGTGGGAACTATTAGTTAAATGGCACAATTCCCATCAAAACATGAAAAATTACCTACTAATTATTAAGAAGCAACACTTTGAAAACAAAACTCAAGGGGCATATTGCGAAAGTGATGAGAGGATTGCCATTACTAAGGGAAGCTGACTCTTTTTTCTCATCCATATTGGATCTAGCAGACGAGATCCAACTTTAGGATACATCCTAAGGATTTCTACTTCTCATCCACTGAAGAAAAGTATGTCTGATAGTAACAACGTATGTCATTTGGTAAGCCAATAGAATTGCTAGAAGTCTTCACAATCTACTCCTTCCATGCTACAAGGCTTTTGAATGATCTCTATCAATGCCTTATCAATGGCTTCTCTTGCCTATTTACCCTTGGATAGTTAAAAGCCTGATGGTGAGTGGAAGATACAAAACTCTACTATTGCTACTCTAATAACAAGGTTAAGAAATGATGACCACAACCATTTTTTTTCTATTTCATAATCCTAAATATAATTAAAATTGATTCATACAAACTTCCATTGTATTTACCTATTTTCAATGGTCCAATTTTGAAAAAGTTGCTCTTGGTTCGATTGAGAAGTTGAAGAAGGCATACAGTGTTTTAAGCACTTTCTAACTCTCCAGCACACATCACAACCTGTCAGGCACTATTTGACACCCTACTATACTGATGCCCACAAAGATCTTGCTTGCAGTACTTTATGTTGCACCATGTCTATATATATTCCATTTGCACATATTGAAATATAGAAACAAAAATAATGACAATGAAAATAATTGGATGACACACAGCACAAAAAGGCCTAATTTGGGGAAGACTCTCTGATAGTAGACAACTAAAGACTCTCTGCCAGTGGACTGAATCCTTTGGTAGATACATATCCAAATTGGAGAAGATTACAGTGTCAGGTTTTATTATAAATGTTTTTTTTGTGATTTGACTTCCATATCCTTGAATCTTGATCTTAATGTTTTATTTTAATTTGTATTTTGATTATGTAGGTATAATGGGAGAGATTTGGGATATGTATAATTTCTTTTTTTCCTCGTAAAATTGAGCTTCAAATGAGGTTCAGGGGTGGACCCAATATCCATTTGCATTAGATTTTCTGTAAGGTTTACAGTTTTGGCAGGTTCAAATTTCATTTTGAATGGGTGTCATGGGTGGTGGCGGCATTGCTCTATTCCAACATTTCTTCAAAAATCCAAAGGTGAGTCATTTTATCCAATTAGATTGGATTTTTTGAATAACATTCTAGTTGATTGGAAAATTATTTTATTCTTTTAGTTATCATCTTTTCTTAGTTTTCAATCTTATCCTTAGTAGACATGGTTTGTTACTCTTGTTAATTGAGACTTTCACTCCTTTATTAATATTGAATCTCTAGGTAATCATTTTGTGTGTCATTACATTTTGCAATACCCTTTTCCCTAAGATGTTTTGGATATCCAGGCATTATATCAATCCTGGCCATGCATCCACATGGAATTTCATTTTAAGCCACTAAAATCTATATATTCAATGATATACTCCTCTCTAATTAGTTTATGAGAAAATGGATACTAACAATATAATTACGCCATGGGATTTATCCTTCTATGAAATACAAAAATTTTGAAATCTTGGAACTTAGGAAAATTTGACATATCTATCTATGAAGTCTTCAAAGATAACTGAAAATATCATGACTTTATCTTTGATGGCTTCAAAGATCACACAAAGTGAATTGTTTTTTGAAGCCCTTGAAGATTACTGAAAATATTGTAAATTAATCCATGAATCCTTCAAATATTAGTAAAAAATAATTGTAAATTTTGATCTATGAAGCCTCCAAACATGACCAGGATCTCAATGCTGAAGAACAATGTGGCTGCATCATAGATCATCTGCTATAAAAAAAAAAAGAAAAAAAAAAGAAAAAACATGTAAACAAGGTTATAGTAGTATATTAGTTCATATTAAGGGTTCCAATATCTATCTTCATAAGTCACACAATATGATCATATCCCCCTTATTTAATTAATTTTCTATATCTGTTAGGAATTATGTTTGAATTTTTATGTGCATTGATGAATTTTTGTGTGCATTGACTCTTTTCTAACAAAATGAATATGTTGAGAAATCTTTTCTAATAGTGCCTTATCAACCATGAACATGGTTGTGAGGTAATATGTTTGGTGTCCAGCCTCAACAAAAATTGGTTCCATAGAATAAGAGCATAGCATAATTTCATAAGCTATGTCAGCTTCTTCCCCTGCATGCTCCAAGAGGCATGAAAATTATATTTGGAAAATAAATGTTGATGACAGTCCTCATTAATTATAATCCACCTTTTCCTATTCTATTTAGAATAATATTTACTCTGTTAGATCTAATTTGTTAGTATATCAAATAAGATTTGGGGACATTACATTGTGACAGAGGAGTGAATCTAAGAAAAAGACTAAAACTACACTAGCAACCAAAGTAGGTCATTGAGTTACAAGCTCAATCAAAATCACAATCACAAGAAATAGCTCATGGATAGATAAATGAAAGGGGGTTTATTTTTTGGATGATAATAGCTCACAGAGATCGTAAATCAGACTTCACAGTCCATCAAGCTTGAGTTCCCTTCTAACATCTCAATGTATCGTACCTTGAATACATAGGATTAGTAGCACATAGATCAGCAAAATGGAGCAATTCCAATTGATAGATGTATAAGTTTAAGTTCATTTCCATCATCTTGGTGTATTAATGCTATTACAATTAATGTTGGATGATGAGGTTGGTTTGTTGGACAATGCTTGAATGGCTAAGGACGGCGAATGGCGACTGCTTGTCTGCTACTTTTGGTTGTTTGTCTATAGTTTTGAATGGTAGGTAGGTGGGAGAAATTACTCTGCCAATAGTTTAGGATGTAGTAAATTTGTTAAAATTATTTTGATTTTTATTTAGAAGTTTAAAATGTGTTTAGTTTTAATTAGATAAATTGGGAGGGAGCTGAATTTTTATATTAACTAAAAATATGAAATAAAAATGAGCTCACAAGTAGTGAATTTAGGAAACTGAAAATTCAGTAATTAAACCTACCCTAAGATCACCACACTCTAATATTTTAAAAATAAAAAAAGAATATAAAAAAATCAAATCAAGAGTAAAACTAGAGGGAAGGGACTTTAACCTTTTGCAATATTACTTCATCTTCTTCAAAATGTTCAAGAAAGAACATAGCAGAATCTAGATGAGTTAATATTTTATCCATCATATATTTGTGAAACTACTATCGATATTTGACAGTGTATTTTTTGAGTCAAACTCATATACCTATATTACTAATAAGAATAGTTTGAGTGACAAAATCAAAATAGGAAAGTCAGTAGAAATCCTTATCTTTGCTCATTTTGCCTCAGCTATTCATCTTCCCCTATCCACACTGCTTGAGGATGGCTCTTTCAACATTTTTTTGGTTAATGTGGAGAGCTAATATATTATTATTAATATATTACTATTAAATATCTGATCAAGAGGGAAAGAGGGAAAGAACCAATAAGAAAACCTTCTATCTTTGATGAAATGCATCTTGAAAGATAATTTCTCTAACAGAAACTCTTTCTAACATTTTTATATAGAAATAGAATAATCTTAAAAATCTTTAATTTAGCTTCCTATTAGCATCCTCATTGATCTCGTCATAAACAAAACCTATGCTAAAAGTGATGGAATCAGTTGTAAGAAAATGCTTGAACTCGTGGTTCAGAATCTTTCAAATCAACTAACTGCTTCAAAACCACTCTTTCAAAATTATCTGAGGGTCTTCATGGTTATTTTTCACAAGAAAAATTACATATAGAATCCCTTCATTTTCTTCTTCAGAGGGCACCAATAGTATAGTCTCTTAACTTGTTCCTCAATACAGATTATTTAGGATGTTGTGCCAAATAAGCTACAATTATTTTTAATTATTTTATATGATGTATAAAACCAATTTAACTAATTCAACACAAGTCAGATATATAGAGTACATTGAAAAGACCAAAAGATGCCCTTTAAAATTATTTATATGCATATTGTGGGACACCACGTTTGTTTGATCTAAATAGACAAGGAAACATATTCATTACTCTGTAGGGCCTGCTCAAAGTTAGTGATGAGGAAGTCTCAATTATAACTTTTTAAATCAAAGGAGGAAAAATCAGGTTGGTTATGGGCTTTCATTTATACTAATTGAAAGCTCAATACTTAATATCTTAATATCTCACTGTTGAGATAAATCCTTACAAGGAGCAAGCACTATGTTTGATGATTTGGTGTTTTCAGACTTGTTAATGCAGTTGTGGAAAGTAGTGATGGAAATTTATATTTCTTAGATGCTAGTAAAAATTTTCCAAATAGCCATTCCATTTTGGACTTTCTAGAAGGAGAACCATATGGACACCTTCTCAAATATGACCCATAAATGAAAATGACAAGTGTGTTGCTTGATGGCCTTGGCTTTGCAAATGGAGTAGCCCTACCTCCATCTGAAGACTAGGTGGCTATCTGTGAGACTTGGAAGTAAGTTTTACATAATAATTATAATGGCATATTGTAATAATTTATTTTATAATGGGTGTATGTACATACATTACTCTAGTTTTTCTTGATAGCTTTTAGTTTTGACTGTATGATTCATTTTTCATATCTATGATCTGTCATCAAAGATTGCAGAGAAAAACTTTGTTCAAAATGACCTAATGGGTGTCATGGCTAAGATTGAGCAAAAAATGGCAGAAAGATGTGACAATACCTTGATTCCTTGCCTCTTCCTTGATTTCTGCCTCTTCTCCTAAATTGCTTGTGTAGCTCCCCTACGCGTGCTCCGTAGAATCTTTGAAACCAAGGGAGATGAGAAAGATAGGAGCAAAGGTTTAGTGAACAGAGGCAAAGATACAATTTTAAGATTGGATATAGATTTTGTTGACCACATTTCCCAAGCGTATTTAAATCCAAATCGAGATGCACATGCCCTACGAGCCATATACCTCCCACCCTCTACATGTACTAACAAGCGCTAATCTACTGCCTCTTAATTTAACAAAACAATGAAATGGGTGGCCGAAACCCTTTTTCATTTTAACATGTTCAACTAAGTGTTGGTTGAAATTTTGACCAACACGGGCATGGATTTTTAAAAAAGAATTTTTTCCTTCCATATTTCGACCAATCTAAAATATTTTAATAGATGATCAAAAATTTTGGTCAAAAAATGACCTCAAATGTACTAGTGTAATAATCATGCATAAAGAGAACTCATTAAACCATATTTTGTTAACTAGGGAAACCCTAGCTATGGGAAAACCCTAGTGGGGATGATACCCACTAGATGATGTACTACTATAAATGTTCCTTGTTAGAGGATGTACTTTGTTAGGAGTCTATAAAATCATTTAGTATATAGGAGTCCCTATAGTACAATGAATGTAATAAGAGCTAATTTCCCAAACATACACTTCCAATTACAAGAAGAGCTCACTGCCCAAACAAGTAACTAAACTTTAAGTTCCTCTAATAAAGATGTACATATTTTGTAACTTCTTCTTGGTTGATCTCTTACCTCAGCTTGATCTCAGATCACAAAATCAGGTTCTCAAAAACTTCACATAAATTGCTTCACAAAAAGTTTGCATATCACTTGCTCATAAAAAATGCACACTTAATCTCCCAAGATATCTTTTGCATAAATACCATACCTTTTCAAAAATTACTACTAGGTCAACTAAGACCACAATATAATTTTCCAACTTAGAGTAAACATCTAGGATGTTGTACGTAATTGGTCAACTAATTATTTTGTAAACAAAATAATTCCTTTACCTTTAATTCTATTGTCCTGTTTATCTTAATTGTCAATCTTTTGTACTATTTGTACTAATTTCTGAGGTTATACACATCATCATCAACATGTATATTATCTCCATCTAGTTTCACTAGTCATAAAATGACATCAAAAATATTTTACATATAAAATAATGTACTGTGGTAAACCATTTTCATACTTTGACAATTTTCTAAGTACCAAAAGCTAAGTATCTTTATTTCTAAGGTTTTCTACAACATGTTCATCATGTGTTTCCATTAATGACAATAATTACATCACTACATATAGCCAATTGTGGACACCCAAAAATTTGCGAAGACTTGAATCAATCAATGCAAATTAAGGAGAAAATCAGAAGAAACACAACAGACTTTCAAATCAAAAATCACATCAAGTCATTAATTATCTATCAAATTGACAAGACCTAAATCAACTTTAATAGAGGAGAAAAAAAATTCAAATTCATAAAATGAAATTCAAAAAAGGAGGAATAAAATGACAAAGTATTGAAAATAAATAAGACATTCATTAAATCAATAAAGTCTTTTATCCTCACAAAAATGAAAATCTCCCTTTTTCATTTTAAAAGAATTAGAAATATGCTCAATTATCCTCAAAACCAAGTCTATTGGACTCTTCCACCTGGTCTCTTATGAGATATTTTTAGTTTCACTTTCACCCATCAGTCAAAGGTGAAAATTCTTATTCTTACCCCAACCCCTTCCAAAATCCTATAAATAGGAGGGAAATCCAAGAGCCAACGGACCCAAGTTTTTAGGCATCTGCACTATAGGGACATTTTGATTCATCATATTAGCATTACCATTCTAGCAAGTTCATAGCATTTTAGCATTGTTTTTATGTTATTTGGCATCATTCATTACTTGTTTAGTTCATTTGCATGACCATTTTGAGAGCATTCTAAGAGTTATGTTGTACATATAATCTTCATTTTTAGTCATAGATCTTGCATGCATTCTTGTAGATCTACATTTTAAGCATACTTCCATTCTAGACCTATCACTGAGATGCTATTCTAAGAGTTGTCTTAATAGTTGTAGTTAGGGAAACATGAGACACTCATAGAGATTACATTCTGACGATGATATCTTGGGTTTAGTCTAGTTTTTTGTCAGTCTATCTACATTCTACATTAAAGTTTCATGAATAGGTGATTACACCATGTACAAATTGGCACCCACCATGGGGCTTGAACTCAACGCCTCTCTATTTTCAAATCTTTTAGTCTAATCTTTCATTTTTAGTATAGATCTGTGTTTCTTTCTATTTTCTTGTGCAGATCTGATTGATTATAGGTTCTATAGCATTCGAGAGGCCTCATATCAGTGAGAACAATGTCTCAAAGCCTTTCCCAAGAACATAAGGATTGGATCTAAATCTTTTGACACTTTTGAGCTCTATTTTAGCACTTCCAAGAGATATTTAGATGCTTCTAAACTCTATTTTAACACATTTAATCTTTCTAAAGTGCATTTGAATAGTTCTGTAATGTAGTTACATCTTTTAGCAACGCTTTTGAATTGTTCTATAATGCATTTACATCCTTTTGCGGTGCTTTTGATTTGTTCAGTAACACATCTAATCATTTTTGAAGTAAATATAAAGTGTCTTATAGTGCATTTGATTTTTCTATATTGCATTTGCCAGATTAAATAGTGCACACAAGGCTTTCTGTAATGCATACAAGTATTTCTATAGTGCATTTGGTAAAAATTACAATTTCCTGAATCTAACTTGAGATTTGAATATAATTTTCTTACAGGTCCCTTTCAACTTAGTGAAAAGCTCTCAAATTGCAAATAGCTTGCGATAGGAATGAAGACCATCATAAATGCACCTAGCCTTTCCTTGCTTCAAATCAAGTAAGTGGACCTCGGTCCTTGTTGATTTAAAGTGCAAGATTTGGGTAAGTGCACCAAGGTTTGGTGCCAAAACGGGGGTATAAATGGACACTTTTTTTTTGAAATCAGAAATTTCTAAACTTCAACAAGAATTTGAAGATAGTTATGCTCAAAATTTTAAAATATGACAAAAAAAAAAGTACTACTCCTTTGAATCTAGTTTCTAAACTACTATTTTTTTTTCAAAATAGTTTAGTTTTAGGTCCTAAAAATAGGGGGCCATAGAAACTGGTACTATTTATTCCAAAAAAATATAACACAGTACAAAGTGTGAACCCCCTAAAATTTCAACTTTTTTTTTGAAATTCTTTAATTGATCTAGTCAAAAGTTACTTAACACTATGTAGTTATATAACATCCAAAGTGCCTCAACAGTATTAAGAAGAAGCATAGTTATGTCTTGAAACATCTCACTTGGCTTTAAAAAATCTAGCACAATGCAAATAGCAAAAGAGGTTTCTACAAACACCTCTTTCTCCCTCTTGTCGAGAAAAACAACTCCTAATTGATCATTAGTCTTATTTATGTGCAGTGGCCACGATTGGTCTGACCCCCTTCAACAAATATATCAATGCTATCTTGAAAGCCTAGATATTCATTGGACTCTTTCATCCTCACCCAACTAGGGGCACAGAATAAGTAAGCATAAGCGTGAGAACTTGGCTCCCCCTCAAGTGCCTTTTTAGGCACAAATGCCTTTTTCAAGCCCCTCAAGCACCTTTTTAGGCCCAAACACATTTTTAAGGGCTGTTTAGTGCCTTTTAAGCCCAAACGCCTTTTTTAAGCCCCTCAAGCACCTTTTTAGGCCTAAACGCCTTTTTTAGGCCCCTCCGATGCCTTTTTAGGCCCAAACGCCTTTTTCAAGCCCCTCAAACACCTTTTTAGGCCCAAACATCTTTTTTAGGCCCCTCAAGCACCATTTTAAGTCCAAATGCCTTTTTCAAGGATTTATTTTGCATTTTCCAAGGCCAGATGCCCCTTACACCCACCACCCGCTCCTCTCCCCCGCTGCCAATGCCTTTTCTAGCCAAAGCACCTTTTTCAAGACCCCATTTCACTTTTTTCATGGCCCAGGCGTCCTTTTTGGGTCAAAGCACCTCATTCAAGGCCCCATTTTCCTTCTTGAGACCCAAGTGTCCTTTTTGGGCCCCCAAACGCCTTTTATAGGCCGTGAGAATGTTCATCTCGACACATAGCTAGAGGAATATCCCAACATTGGCATTATAATCATTTGTAAGGGCTATTAATATATATAGAATTATGCCTTACACATCACAACTCCCCATATATTACATAACTTTGTATTCCTCTTTCATCATGAACTCACACGTATATTCTCACCTACTAGTAAAATTTATCCTTACTCTACGGATCATATTGTGCCCACTTTTATAGAGATGAAAACCTTTCGAACATTTGTGACAAAACACAAAAACACTTGAATAGCTATCAAAAATCCAAAAAACATTTAGATATTCCTCAAAACACTAAAAACATCCAAATATATTCCACAAAATACCAAAAACAAACATGATAATGCATTACAATCAACATCACCTGTCCCTTTGATTACCACAACAACATGCACAAACTTTTATTCTACTATGATGGTAACAACAACATTACATTTAAATAGTATATGGCGGGTTATTTATTTTGGCCTCCTTAGGGGAGGTGGCAAAATATGGTGCCTAGCCAACGGTGTTTCTTCTGACCCAACTCTAGAAGAAGAAGCCCCTAGTGTAAATCCTCTACATACCCACACCACATCCATGGGAATCAGAAACCTCCCACTACGTAATTGTGTATTTAGCAGCTATGTAAACTCCCTATCTACAAATTGTGTCTCTTGTTGATCCTCATTTGGGAATGCCTAATAATAATGTCTCATGTAATAACGGCTTCTCAGTGTACCTTCATCATCTAATGCATTTCCACTAACACATTCTCCACCAACTTGTTTACTCTCAATGTAGTGATAATTCATTGGGCCACATCCCACTCCTACTCCATTTTATTAGTCACCATTTGCCAACACTCCACATCCACTATTGCCTCCTTAAATGACTCGGATTGCAACTGCAATAACACCAATTCATTCTAAGCACTCCCTAAACCCACTTGCACCTTCTTCAGAGATTCCTACAACCATTGAGCCTATGACCACTCTACCCACATTCCTACATCATTTCCATCCACCCGCAAGTGCTCCACACACAGCTCTGTTTCTAGTGATTGCACTTGTGCCTGCTCTACGTCCACCATCACTTGCAGTTGTCTTGCCTCCATTTTCACCCCATCTTCATGTGCCTTCTCCATCAATCCCAGAAAAAATGTGACCTCTTATTCTACATTCTCTTCTTGGACTCTCTATGTAGCTAACATTCTCCATAATTCCTCTATGTCCTATGTTGATTGATCTTTTCCTCCTACCTCTAGCCATGGCTCCTCCATATTTACACCACTCATTCCCCATTCTATTGACCCTTGTCTCGGTGTCCCAAGGCTAATCGACCAACACATCCCACTTATTACCTTACCCCCACTAACATGTCATGTATCCTTCAGAGCTTCTCCCATGGACTTTTCAAGAGATTCTATCTCCCCTGCCTCCTTGCCCACTCTTCACTACTCTTCGACCACCCAAGTGGACTATTCTCTTCCTACATCATCAGCTCATCATTCAATACCACCTACAACACCTATATCATTGCCATACCTGACAACATCATTAAATCTAACAAGGGCATTTCTTCTACCTTGATCCCCACCTCTTTGGGTTGCACTGACCCTTGTCCAGCATGACTTGCTTCACCTAGCCCCAAAATTAACCTTGTAGTTTTGAGTACTCCACAAAATCCTTAGAGGTTCACCAAATGTGCTTCGCTCTTCATCCTTGCCTCATCCACCTTCCCTGGCTAGCCTCACCCTCTTGTTGCAACTGATCTGATGAGCTTGACATACTTTCACTTGAACACTTCCTACAACTTATTAATATATCTAATAGAAATGTTCTACTCTTCACCTCACCATGTTCCATTCCCATGTTATCTACTTAGTTATAGCTGTCACTCACCCGAGACTTGTTCTTTACTGGTCTTACCATGTATCCGCTCTCTACATCCAACTGCACTGGTACTAGGTACACTTGACCCTTGGCTCTGACACTTAGACACCCCAATTCCCACTGACGCACATTACTTGACAAAATCTATTGCTAAATCACTACTGAAACATCCCACACTTTCTTATCTACCTGGTACAATAGTTGCTCCTTGATAGAACTAAACAACCTCGACACTATTTCACACAACTGGAAGCATGCCTGGTCCACAAATAATGGTCTTCTACTCTATCATGTACTTCTAGTGCCTCGATGATGTGCTTTACTAGAGGTACCAGGATGAAGTCATGCTATTTTATTGGTTTTTCAGTGTTTAACTCTAGTGATCCTTTGGTTTTTGTGCATTATTGGTGTTCGCTTGTAAGTGCCTCCTCTCATTTGGAAAGCCATGTGTACCTCAACTAATTTTGTGTGCTATCTTAGTTGAGGTCTTTTATCTGAAATGTGACTGTTTGCATGCCTGTTTTTATTCTTCTATGGCTACAACTTACGTTTTTCTAGTAGTTTTCATATTTTCATGTACATTGTTCATCTTTGCTGGTACTTCTTGACGTGACATAGTATTCATATCACTATAACTAAGCTAGTGGTGGTTGTACCTAGTCACTTTTTATCACACACTCTATGATGACAATTAGTTTTCATCTCTTTATAAATTGACAGTTCGTTGCATTCATCTAGTTCTCATTTTTCATCTTGGGTTCCTTGAAAACAAACGGTTGGCACATAAATCATGTTTACACTAGATGACCTTCACAATATCAATCAGCAAATTCACGACTGGTTATCCAATAATAGGCAATAACATCAACATCAACATCAAGATGAGCTTTTAGCACCCAACTATCATGGACTTTGTCTCTTCATAACACTACTACCAACATCACACTACATGGTTTCACTTTTTCACTCTGCTTATTACATTATGTTGCTTTCAAATTTTGGACAATTCTAGTCACTATCAAATTCCACCACATCATCCACTGCATCACATGGCGTTCAAATCTCAAACAAATATCATTTTTGTCTATTTCATTCTATGGCTTTTGAATCTCAAAAGTTGACATCCCATCTCATAGCTTTCGAATCTCAGACAATTCTATTTCCTTCCATTTTTCACCTTCATTCAGATTTCATTTTTCACGTTACATTTTATCACATTTTCATTTATCATTTCATATCATTTCATCCCATTTTCATATTTTTATTTTATTCTCATTTTATCATGTTCCATTCCATAACACTTTGCCCCGCATTTGTTCATTTACATTTTTATTTTACCTTATATATTCATTTCATTACATATCATTACATTACATCACATCACATCACAATAAATTTCATTTCATTATATATCATTACATTACATTGCATTACATTAATTTTTATTACATTTCATACAATCCTATTTTATCATACCTCATATCCTATTTCCTCTCATTACATCATATTAATTCCATTTCCTTGTCGTTTCATCACATTCCTAATTCACTTACCAATTTCTTTTCATTTCATTACATTAGCTCTAATCATTTCATTACCTATCATTTCATCACATATCATTTCTTTCATTAGACATCTCATTTCATTTCATTACCTCACATATCATTTCTTTCCACATTTTATCAAATTTTCATTACATTACCACAACATTCATCTCATTACAATTCATTTTTTACGATTCATTCCATTACATTACATTACAAATCACTTTATAACATCACATTACATCTCATTACATCATGTTACATTACACCAAATGTCATACCATTATATTCCATTTTATTACATCTCATTTCATTAAATCCAATTTCATTTTACCATATTTCATTTCACGTCATCACACTCTCATCACCTTTCATTACATCATTATTGCCATATCATTTATTATAATCATTATCCATAGCTCATGCTACACTAATCATTCACACACACACACACACACACACATATCTACTACCATATCCATCAAATCAAACAATCCCATGCATACATAACTCCATGATATAACAAGTGCACACATTTGAACATCTATAAGCTTGAATATCTCATAAAGCAAAAACAACAATCAAACAATACATCCACAGGCCAAAATCCACATGAATATCAGATAAACTACATCAACGAGAACATCCAACAAATCAAATAAACATGAATGTTAGTAAAGCACAACATCTATCCACATGAACATCCAAGGATCAACCAAGTACATTAGCATGTGTATCAACTGAACATCAAAAGAAGAATCATACATAATGAGGAGTAACGACACGACACATAATGTACACTCATCCCTGTGTAGGTGCCTGGCCTGAAGGTCCCTACTCATTGGGGGAACTTGTATCCTCTCGAGGTGCCTGCCATGTCATGTCTATCATCGGTACAACATCAACTGTCTAACTGGTCGATGCCCCATCAATCCTCAATGGTGGCGATAGTGGCCTTGGTGTCATTACAACTATAAATTCCTGTAATGTACTTAGCACCTCACCCATTTGAGCCTCCATGGTACTCATCCTCACCTCCAAATCAGTTGAGCTCCCTGGCCTCACTGGTGGCGACTGTGCATCTTGTGGCACTAGATGTTGTATCTATGGTTGTTCCTCTAGTAGCACTTAATGTGGACCCTAAGGCTAGACATATTGTCAATCGCCAATAGGTTCCTGCACTCATGGTCTCTGTCGTTGAACAAACTAAACATCCTCAGGCAATCTGGCCTTCACCTACTCTGCTCTGCCCTTCTCAAAACCTCTATCCCACTACCCAACTCCCACACCACCAACCATCCCTCCTCTCACCCTCACACCACCCTAGCCTTAGATCCTTCCAACCCTTCTTGCACCCACTAGTCCCTACATTGGGCTTTGTGTCACTCCCCTCTGCGGTAGTACCACAGCTACTCGACCTCACCTCCCCCATGATTTGACCACACCTCTCACCCTAACTCCGGCCTGCCATCTCCCTTTGCCTCTCCCCATACCAACCTCATCATCCTCATCCTCTCCCCCACTTGATGGCTCATCAATCCCAAGAATAGGCTCTACTAGATCTCTATATCTAGGAAAGGGATGCTCCTAAAACAATCATGCATAATCCCACTCCATCCCTGCATTTGCCAACCCATGTTGCAATGCCCATGGCTATGGTGTGTTTATCATCTACAAAAAGGCCTCCAAACAAGCCTCATAGTCCAAATTCAGCCTCCACACTACTCTCTCTGACTGCACCCGAGCATAATGAGCTGATCCCTGTGGCATGCCCTATTGCTGACCAAACTGTCCCACCACTTGCCTGAAACAAAACTACTCTATCACTGTAGGTAGTTGGCCTAGAAAATACCTCGGACCAAAGAAATATACCATCTCATCATCATCCTCAACCCATGGCTCTATAAACCTGTAATGTCTCCACACAACCTCATCGATGTCATCTAATATTTGCCACCAACACTTTGTCATGCCCAAATGGGGTAGCATGATCACACTAGAATAAGTATACATGTATGGCATACCCTATGGCCTCTATCACACACACATCAAATTAGTAATAGGAAAATGCTCCCATGTCCATAGTTGTAATAAAATCACCCCTACTAATAGTGACGAGGCTCTAGAATACACAACTTGATGTAAATCATGATATAAGTGGGCCAAAATGCAACTTTTCTGCTCCTCAAGGATATTTGATCCTTCTCCAAAATTCACTCACACTTCTTCTTCACACAATTAACTCATTTGCATGCTTGCTCATTCATCTATACATTTGAATTCACAACTTGACCTTTTATTTATACCATACAAATTATTAAGTTAGCTCATTTACAATTTATAGTTATCAATAATCATTACAGATGAAACAATTAAACTTTATCTCCCAAAACAATGAAATCCTTCATTGGTCAACCCTGCTCGGTAACCACTACTCTAGAAATGATTTCTAGTGTTAACCAAGTGAAGCTTGGTAAACACTACAAACTCTACAAAATTCTTTGGAGACCAAGTGAACTTGGTAGACATTAACTTTCCTTCACTGACCTTGTGAGCTTGTTAGAAACTGACTTCTGCCATAGAATCCTTCAATGCCAAAGTGAGCTCGTTAGAAACTATATCCATAGTGTAATATTCAAGAATGCTCGGTAGACTCTATAATTCACTTTGTTGACCAACTAAGCTCGATAAACTTTTTTCTTTTACTTTGCTGACCAACTAATCTTGGTAGACTCTATCTGATAACTTATATGACATTTGTGTAACATCAAAGAAAATGCACAATTGATTAATTGTATCCAACGTAAAGTATATTTTCCTTGAAAGAAGTTCATTTCCATAGAGAAGCTGGAGATCATTCACACATATCTGAGTGGTTCTTCAAGAACAAGAGGATTCTATAGTGAAAGGTACTTTATGAATTTTGTTGATGATTTCAATAAAAAGATGTGGGTACGATTTCTTAAAGATAAATCTAAATCTTTTGAGAATTATAAAATAGTTAAGAATAAACTTGAGAATGAATCTAGTGTTAAGATAAAGTGGTTGATGTTAGATAGAGGAGGAGAATTCACCTCTAGAGAGTTTAACATAATTTGTGAAGAGAATGGAACCAAAAGGTAGCAATTTTCACCTAGAACACTTGAGCAGAATGAGATTTTTGAAAGAAGAAATAAGTTTGTAATATAAGCAATAAGAGAAATATTGTTTGAGAATGATGTTTCTAAGACATTTTGTAGAGAATCCGTCAATACAAAAGTATACACTCTGAATGGAGTACAAATTAGAAAAGATATGAACAAGACACCTTATGAACTATGATTTGGTCATTCACCATCAGTTAAGTAGTTCAGAATATTTGGGAGAAAATGTTACACTAAGAGAGATGATGACATTGGTAAGTTTTATTCAAGAAGTAATGAAGGTGTGTTTCTTGATTCTTCATTGAAAAGCAAGGCTTATAGATGTTTTAACTATAGAACTAAGACAATAGTTGAATGAAAAAATATAAGGATTGATGAAAAGTTTGGAACTAAGGAAACAATGGTAGATTATAATTCAGATGAAAAAGAAGATAATTCTGGGATTATTAGACAGAATGCTGAAGTTTTCTTTGAGACAAACAATGATTTGCAAAATGATGTGATAATTGTTGAGGAAAGATGAGAGAATAGATCTAGACCTAGAGAAGAGATAAGAGTTGAGATGTTAACTCCTACTTCTAATAGGAATCTGAAAAATAATCATCCTCCTAAGCAAACAATTGGAAGCAAAGATAAAGGTGTGATGATAAAAAATGGACTAAATGAGGAGATATGTTTAATATCTCAAGTTGAACCTAAGATTGTAGATGAAGCATGTAGAGATGATCATTGGATTCAAGCAATAAAGGAAGAATTAGATCAAATTGTGAAGAATGAGACATGGGAGTTAGTTCCTAGACCTGAAGACAAGAATGTGTTAGGAACCAAATGGGTATTCAAAAACATGATGAACAAGCAAGGAAAAATTGTGAGGAACAAGGCTAGACTTTATGCAAAGGGTATTCACAATAAGAAGGCATAGACTATGAGGAGAGATATGCACCTATAGCTAGATTGGAAGTAGTAAGGATTTTTCTAGCTTATGCAGTGAATAAGGAGTTCAAGGTTTATTAGATGGATGTTAAATCAACCTTTCTAAAAGGAGAACTTGAAGAAGAGGTATATATTGAGCAGCATAAAGATTTTCCTTTATCAGAAGACAAAGACATGGTATGCAAACAAAAGAAATTTCTATATGGACTAAAGCAAGCACGTAGAACTTGGCATGCAAGGTTGGACAGTTATTTGGCTAAGCTTGTATTTGCTAAAGCTACGACAGACAACAACTTGTATTTGCAAGAATTTGAGAATGGTTTGTTGATAATAGTAATATTTTTTGATGGCATCATATTTGGAGGTAATGATGAAGCAACTAATAAGTTTCCTAAAAAGATGAAGAATGAATTTGAAATAAGCATGATAGGAGAAATGATGTTTTTCCTAGGATTGTAGATTGTGCAAAATATTGAGGGTATCTTCATTTCACAAGCTAACTACTTGAAAGACTTGTTGAAAAGGTTTGGTTTAGAAAGTTTTAAACTTGTTGGTACACCTATGATAACTAGTTACAAGTTATCTAGCAAAGATGAGACACCTCTAGTAAAGTGGAAAGAGTATAGATCTATGATTGGAGGTTTTCAGTATTTGACTCACACTAGAATAGATATAACAAATGTAGTTGGAATTGTAGCTAGATTTCAAGTTGATCCTAGGGAGTATCATTATGCAGCAGTAAAGAGAATATTCAGATATTTGAAAGGGACATCTAACTATGGAATTTTGTATGACAGATCAACTGATTTCACTCTATGTGTATATACCAATTAGGATAGGGTAGGATATATAGATGATAGAAATAGCACTAGTGGTGGAGGATTCTTTCTTAGAGGAAGATTGGATTCGTGGTTAAGCAAGAAGCAAGATTGTATTTCTCAAAGTTATGTGGATCAAGCCAATCTTGAAGGTTATCATAATTGAGTTTGAAGAAGTTGTTATCATTTATTGTGATAACACAAGTACAATGAGTGTGTCTAATAATATTGCATTACATTCTAAGACTAAGAATATATCTATTAATTATCATGTACTGAGAGAGAAAGCAATAGAAAAGAAAATTAGATTGGAGTATGCGAGTACTAAAGATCATATCGTAGATATATTTACAAAGCCTTTTCCTAAAGATACATTTGAGTATTTGAGAGGTATGCTTCGGGTTATGCCCCTACCTACTTTTGAGTAGATGATATAGAGAGTGCATCAATTCAGTGGTATAGAGATCTATTGTTCAACTGAACTGAATGTTGATGCTTCCCATATGAGGGAGGATCTATGATGAACTAAGTCATTAAGGACTCTTGGTATTCAATTTTGAATAATGCCTTTTGACACTCGAGCTTGTTGAAGACTTGTTACAACATATTAGCAATTGGTATTTAATAATTGGTATGTTGTAACATTGAGATTGAGAACTTTGACATTGATGTCAATGGGAGAGAGTATACATGAAAAATATCTCCTAGGTTATGGGGGATAAGAACTCCTAAGCAATGGGGGAGAGATATCTCTTTAGGGAGATTTAGAAAGATTCATGAAAGGAAGCACAAATATGAACCTGATGTATTGTGACTTATTTAGTGTGAAGTAAAAAATTGATGTCTAAGAAGAAGGAGTATGCACCTATTGTGCACCCATTATGTTGAGATTTATTTATCATGTGAACAACTAATGCTGGTCCTAAAATCCAGAGGATTTCAAAATTTCTTGATGAAGAGGATTTGATAAGATGAGAACATCAGCAATAGTAGAGTATTACTTGGTTTTCTTAAAACTTAGATATTTTGCATCTATGTTGCCATCAATGACAAAGGTGAAGATTGTTGGCATGAATGTTGATGATATTAATTTGGAGGAGTGTCCTAAGCATGGGAGAGTATTGACATGTTGCATTCATGACTATGTTTTTCATTGATGTCAATATAGCATGGGTTCTTTAAAGATTGGTTGAGTAGTAGACATAGATCTTGATGGTACAAAGAATGGTTTGATTTTCTAGTGATACATAGTCATGGACATGTTATTCATAGTGTCTTGATGTTGTGATCAAGTATGCAGAGTCTAAGTCAAAGCCATACAAAAGTTGTACTTGATTTACAGATAGCAATTTAGAGATAGCGTATTTTGAAAGTAGTTCCTAACAATTATTAGCTATCTTACATCATAGATGTAAGAAAGTGATGCACATTTGGGTAGTAATAGAGGGTAGTCTATTGGTGATGTCAGCAAGTGCACAAGCCCCAGTATCACACATGTGAAGTATTTTATAGACTATGAGCTAAGAATGCTATTGTAATTGTAATTAATTAATGATCTTATTATAATTAATTGGGAAATCCTCAAGGCCGACTCAAGGATTACAAAGATATGGTATAAAGCAAAGATGTTTTCCTTGATTGTAAAGTGTATCCATTGTTGCAAGAAGTGCAAAGTGCAAAAAGGAGTAGAGTACTTATAGAATGTGTGTAACTGATCCAAGGGATAATTGGATTCGATATTTTTGATCTAGTTACAAGATCAGAATTAGTAGAAGTCTATTTGACAAGACAAATTATTCTACAAAGAGTAATATAGAGATCATTTGGATAGTGGGTTCGTTGATCTTGCCTTTGAAGTTGTTTAGGTAGCGGGTCTAGCTATCTTCCACAACTCTTCACTGTGTTGAAATATTCTAAAAGGGATTCAAAGTCTCCTAACAAGGACTCATATGTACTAAATGTATCCATAGACTCCTAACAGGGTCCATCCTTTAACAAGGAACATTTATATTAGTACATCATCTTGTGGATACCATCCCCACTAGGGTTTTCTCTCTGATCAATGGTTTCCCTAGTTAATATATCTGGTGTTATTATGTATGAGGATCAGTGCAAGAAGTTGGGTCTCACTTTTCACCAAAAAGTGGAAGTGTTTTTTACTATTTTTGAAATATATTGTCAATTGATGCCAAAATTTGAGCATTTAGAAATTAAATAGAAAAAAAAAATTAGAAATAAAAATTTGTAATGCTTGAAATCTTCTTTTTGAATATGTAATTTATTTGTATACACATATGATAGATTATTTTTTTGGTATGGATATTTAAAAACTACTTTTTCAAAATGCCTATTGTAGGACCATACTACACTCACGTACAAACGAAATAATTTAACATAGCTAAATGAATTTTTGTGAATCATTTTAGACGAAGTTACCTGACACACCAAAGATTGATGAGAATAATTTTCTTGAATTTATGAATTTTTTTTATTAATTCTTAATTGATGATTAAGCTAATTTCTAAAACACCTCGTGTATGGACGCCATAATTTTATCAAAATTTATTTATTTTGGATTTTTTTAACTTCAAAAGAATTGTGTGAGGATTAATAACATGCAAATTAATTTACAAAACACCAAAAATTAAGAAAGTTATTAAAGTTTTAGTGAATGTCACTATTTAATGTTTAAGAGATACTTTTGATTAATAAATAATGGAAAAATAGAAAATAAACTCATAACACTATAAAATTTACATTTTTAAAATTAGAATAGTAAGACATATAATGCATTTTTGTTTTTTTTAAAAAATCAATGGGGACGATAGAATAAAAATTACGACAATCCTTGAAATTATCGATTAAATGCCTTCGTAAAAAATTGGTTCATAAAGGAATAGGCTTGGTTCCATTAAGCCTACTCCATGCCTTTCCCCAAGGAAAAATCCAATGCAAATCTGTGCCCATGGAAAATTTGTGCCCATGGCACGAGAATTGAGGACCTGATTTACAATTCAAAAATTGGGTGCCTGATTCTGATGTACCAATTAGGCCCCAAAATATTCCCCACAAAGAATTTTTCAATGATTGTAATGATTGAATGACAGTTTCAAATTGCAATAATGAATTTTTGTCATAGTTATTACTTTTTGTTGTCTTCTTCTACAATTTGCAAGTTGTTGATTCAAATTCAAAACTGGTGCAAACATGGGATCAAAACAAGAAAGAAAGAAGATAATAAAAGTTCTGAAAAATGAAGAGATCACAAAAAATAAATAGAATGAAGTACAACATCAACAAGAGAGAAGACAAAGAATTAGAGAGTTGTGCAATGTTTTAGAGGAGAAAGACATTGAGGTTACCATGAGGGATGAAGAGGCTAAAGAAGAGAACCCAATACAAGGAGATTCAGGTGCACATTCTAATAGAACATTCAATAGAGGTGTGTCTCCAAACCCTCATTTTCTCATGGTGAAATTGGTGATTTTTTAGAAGTAAGTTATGATTTAAATGATTTAGATTTTCTTCATGAGAATAGATTGCTAAACAATCATGCACATCAAACTCCAATGGAAATGCATGCCTTGAAAGAAATACTAAGAAAAATGAGAATGAGATTCAAATTCCAAATAACATTGAAAATGAAATGACAATTGAGAATAACACTGGTATGAATGTAGACATGGAAAATCCAAGTACTTAATAGACATGTCAAAATGATACTGAAGTGGATGAACATAATTTTCATTTTTCTAATGATGTGCTAGATAATCTTCAAGGATTGGTTCCATGGAGACAAATTAGGACACATGCTAATAGATTATATAGACACTTTTTTATAATAAAAAAATTGGGTTTCAATGTCAGTTGATGTTGCAACTAATTAAAATGTCTAAAATGAAAAAAGTAATGAAAAGCTTAGGAATGTATGCAAAACCCGAGAATAAGAATGAGTCTTTAAAATAAGTTGTATCCACTATTACTATTGCATTTGATGTTATCAGAAAGAGAAGTCACTCTAAAGATAAGAATGCAACACAATGAGAAATAACAATAGCTTTCGTTAACAAATAAACAACTAACAAAAGATTGATTAATAACATAAGTGGATATCTTGGAGTTAAAACTAAGACACCAGGCATAAAGAGTTTAAGCCATACCATTCACGAAGAGGCTAGAAGGAATTTGGCTAATGTGAGCAAAAGGACCATTAAGGAGGTATGCTCTATTAAAAAGAAATGAAGATAATATCCTAGAATATAAGGGGGCTAAATGAAGCCCACAAACAAGAGGTAGTAAGGAATATGATTAGAGATCATAGACTTGATTTTATGTTGATCCAAGAAACTAAAATGAAGGACCTAGTGGGTAAGATTTCCTTTAGTAACAACATGGATGGAGAGGCCACCAATGTAGAGGGCACTTCTGGAGGGTTGCTCACACTCTTCAATAACAAGCATTTCCTAGTCACTACCATTCATAATGAAGGTAACACACTATTATGTAAAGTCTTGCATATTAATAGTAAAGACTCCTAGTTTCTTTTGAATGTGTATGCTCCTAGCTCTAAATAGGAGAGGAAGGCTTATTAGGTGAAGCTTTATTCTCTCATCAAGAATTGCAACCTTAATAAAGGTATCATAATGGGATATTTCAATACTCCCCTTTTTGATGAGGAAAAATCTGGGGGTTTGGCCTTGGACTTGGATATCAAGCTGGATCATTCTAATTTCATACAATATGGTTCTCCTGGATGTTGATCTCTCTAGTAGGCTTTTCACTTGGTCCAACTGGCATATAAGGAGTGAATGTATCCAGGTCCACCTTGATCAAGCCCTTATTTCGCCTGACTAGTTAAACCCCTTCTCTTACAAGCTTTCCCTTCTCCCCAAAGTTGGGTTTGACCACTCCCCTATTTCCCTTTTGATAGCCCCTCTCTCAATAAAGTGAAATTTTCTTTTTCATTTTGAAAAGATGTGGATTTCCAATCTAGACCTATTATCCAAGATCTCCTCGTGGTGGAACATTGAGGTAGAAGGGAATGCTATGTTTAGAGTTGCCAAGAAATTGAAAAATGTTAAACTTAATATCAAAATCTAGAACAAGTTAGATTTTGGGCATATCTTCTAGGCCAAGGAGGAGGTCTAATCAACTTTGTTCCATTTAGGACATCATTCAATAGTAAGGATACAATGAACACAATAGGAACATAGAGATGGCTATTCTCTCTAACCTCCACAACATCATTAGTAGAGAAGAGAACTTCTAGAAACAAAGATCTAGAATTAACTAGCTCAAAGAGGGAGATCAAAATACTAAGGTTTTCCATCTCTCCATGCTTAAGTACAAAGCAAACAACTAGATTTTAGGTATCAAGAAGGGCGAATCCCTTTTTTCTAATAACAATGACATTTCTACTGAGGCTATTAATTTCTTCTCTTCTCTCCTTTCCTAGGACCCCACTTTATTGGTGGAGGACTAGAAGAAAATTGTTTCATCTCTACCCCAGATGATTTAGCCTCACCATAATGTATTGATGCAAGCTATATCAAACTATCTAGAAGTAAAACAACCTCTATTAGCCCTAGGGCCAAATGGTTTTCCAACTTTCTTCTTCTAGGTTTAATGTGAGCTGGTCAATACAAATGTTGTCAAGGTGATGTAGGAATTCTTTGGGGCTAGAAATCTTCTGAAAGAGCTCAACTCTACCTTTCCCAAAACCTTTGGAGTAGATACTATGGACCAATTCAGGCCCATTAGTCTCTGCAATTCATTCTACAAGATCATCTCAAAAGTTCTAACGACTAGAATTCTCAAGGTTCTTCCTTTCATCATTTCTTCATAGCATATAGGCTTCATCCTTGGTAGACAGATCCTAGATTCTATAATGCTGGTTTATAAAGTCATTCATTCTTTAGAGGCTAGGAAGAGGGAGGGTCTTATGCTCAAGTTGGATCTCTCTAAACCTTATGACCAGGTGGATCTCTCTAAACCTTATGATCCAACTTGTATCCACCTCTTTGCTAGCTATCATTATTAATGGGGCTCCATCTGAGTTCTTCAAACCATCGAAAGGCTTAACTCAGGGAGATTCCCTTTCTCCCATCCTCTTCATCATCATGGTAGAGTGTATTGGAAAATTGATTTAGAGAAAAGGATAGGAAGGGTCCTTGAGAGGAATCAAGCCTTCTTCAAGGCATTTATCTTTCACTTACCAAAAATTTGTGGATGAAATTATAATGGGAAGAGAAGATTTAGTTAGGGAGGCCAAATTGATGAAGAGCTTACTAGATATGTATACCAAGGGAACTAGCCAACTTATTAATTGAGCAAAAAGCTTAGTTTTCTTTATTAATACTCCTGTAGAAAGACAAAGGAAGATTGTAAGTATTCTTGGTTGTAGAGTTTTAATCTTGCTTATGAGCTATCTTAGACTATCATTGGGGACTGAGCCATTGACCTCTTTTTGGAATGGGCTTATTGACAGGTTCAACAAGAAGCTGGAAGGTTGGAAAGGAACCACTCTTGGCCAAGCTAGTAAATGCCTTCTAGTAAAGTACACCCTTTAGAACCTTCCCACATATGCCTTGAGTCTCTTTTGGATCCTAGTCAAATATTTTGAGAAAATGGAAATGATCTAAAGAGTTTTTTGTGCTTTGTATTGGAGGAACATAAAAGATACCCCCTATTGGCCTAGGATAATGTTTTCCTACCCAAGTGTTATGGGGGCTTGGAAATCAAAAAAATTAGGCATCTCAATAGTGCTCTCCAAGCTAAGTAGGTTTGGTGAATATTTAAAAGCACTAGAGAATGGAGAGATATTTTGGTGGATAAGTATATAAGGAGACCTTCTCTAAGATATTTGATCAATTATTTTGACATCCTAATTAGCTTGGTTATATGGAATAGGATCTTAAAGGTGAGAATCCTAGCTAATTCTAAGGCCAAATGAAATGTGGGAAATGAAGAGAACATTCTCTTCTGGCATGACAATTGGTTGATTCAGGGCCCTCTCATTAATAATCCCACATATGATAACTGGGCTAATACTTGTATAAGGTTTTTTGGAATGAAAGTAAGTGACTATAGAATGGACCAAGGATGGAGAGACCTATCCTTGATATGAAATGATCTCAAGCCGATAATGGTGACACTAAATTCTTTGATTCTGAATAGTTACAAGGATGAACTAATATGGGAGGGTAATCCAAGTGGATTCTACTCAATGGCCTCAAGGTATAGTTCCCTTTGGAGCCTAAAGGAGAAACCTCTTTGGGCTAAGGCCTAGCTACCTACCCTTACCCCTAAAATTAACATTTTCTTCTAGTTGATGCTTCAAGATAAAATTCCTACTCTGGACAACATGGAAAAAAAAGGTTAGTATATCCCTAACAAATGTATCCTTTGCAAGCATCACTTGGAGATGGTAAACCACATCTTCATTAATTGCCCCTATTCTATGGAGGTATGGTAATATCTCATCAAGAGCTATGGGGTCAATTGGTGTAAGCCAAGTAATATTCTAGACTTTTCTGTTAGTGGGATAGCATGTACAAAGGCATGAATATGCATAGTATAAGAATATGGACTTTTCCCTAATTTTGTTGGGTAGTATGGAAGGAGAGAAAAAATCAAAATTTTAGAGATAGATAGCCTCCTACTAATGTGCTTGTAGATAAAATCAACAACAATTTGAGCGAAAATTTTCTCATTAGGAAGAGCAGAGATCCTAATGAAGGGGAAGGATAGAGAGAAAGACGAGAATGAAAAGATAGTGGGTCAAGTGGAGACTCCCCCTTAAAGGTTGGAAAAAAGACAACTTTGGTAGGATGTGGGGGCATCATTAGAAATAGCCATGGTGTAGGTATTGTTGCTCTCTTCTACCCATTGGAAAACCAGAAAAATCACTATGTTGAAGCCAGTGCTTCTCTCCAAACTGCTAAACTGGTGTTCAAAGTGGGAGTCAAACACTTATGGTTGGAGGGGGACTTAAAAAATATCATTAAATTAATAAAGGAAATATTCAACTTTCTTGGACCATTGTAAATATAGTGGAAGAAATTTGCACTACCCTTGGAAAATTTGAAAGCGTTCATGTCAACCATGAGTATAGGGAATCCAACTCGGTGATTAGCTAGTTTTCCGATGAGGTAGTCAAGAAAGAGATGGCGAGAATATGGACCACCAGAGGGAATATTCCATCAGTCATGAAAGGCCTAATTGATAAAGAGAAGATCTAGGGAGGTATGGGTGATATCCCTAGTTAATATGGAAACTAATGCAAAAATGTGTGCAAGGCAATGAATTTATGGAAAATACAAGGAGAACTAGTGGATTACACATTTGACATATAATTGCCATGCTTTATGGGTTGCTTATTTTATTTTCCTATTCTTTGGAATTTAAAAAAAAAATCCATTTTGGATAGAGTAAATAGAGGAAAAAGAAAGGTGAAAAAAGAACTGTGTTTATGTGAACAGAAATTACCCAACTGATTGAGATGGTGGGAGAACAAAGTAGAAGGGAACCAGTTGGAGAGGTGGAAAAATAGAAATAGAGAACCAAGGTCTAGGAAAAACTTGAAAAGGAAGGCATTGCTAGCTACATTGCTATGCTTCACATGTATGACTCAACGGTCACCAATCTCATGGTTAATTCTTGGAAGGATAGTAGGGTTAAGATTGGTGGGGTGTTGCATCATGTCAATGTGGAGATCATCACCCATGTTACTAAAATCCTTGATGAGGGTTTGAAGTGCTACAAAGATTAAAAAAGTTTTTGTGAATTTAGTTAAGGATTTTTCCAAGAACATAGAAGAGAAGATGGAGCTAGTGAAAAGTGAGACTTACTATGAGATGGACTTGATAAAGAAGCTCTAGAGATATATGTTGCATGCCATCATTAAGTTTATTTATTTGGATATGAGGTTTGATAGGGTTAGAACCCATCATTTTGTTCTGCTTAACTATTTTCCTTATGGAGCTAAAGTTTTGTTTCCTTTTTCCTTGTATTCTTCCATGAACAAGAATATTTTGGGATATAAGAAAAAATCTAGTGCTAACCCTAACTTGCACAAGGATTTACTTTTTTTTCTCTTTGAATATTTTAAAGCCTAGTCCAGGAGTAAACCCCTACACCAAGCTGTGGTTTCTTTCAAGGAGACAGGGAGCTCTAATTTCTTCTCAAACATAGAGGAAATTCATAGCTTAATTTTAGAGGAGGAGGAAGACTATTAATCTTCAGGGAAGAAGAGCAAGGGGAGAGACAAGGAGTTCCCACTCCTAGTAAAGCTCCTTGTATGAAAAGCCCTAGGTGCCATATGCCTAAAATGATTGGTCAAGGGGAATAGGAGTACAATGAGGAAGCAGAAGATATGGACATGGATGAGGAGGCCAAGGGCATGGATGTTGATACTAGAGAGGAGTTAGCAGGTAACCCCAAAAAAAAGTAGAGGAAGATCAAAGAGGAGGCTATGCCATTGGAGGGGCAATATAATGCCCCACCAAGGGATCCAAAAGAATTAACTTAAAGTTTTACTAAGTTTTCCAAAAAAAAAAATTTTTAAATAAGAAAGAGTAACATACACATCAAACACATAGTAGTGGAAGCAATAACATACAATCAACTAAAGCATACATAACAGGTTACATTCCTTAAGGATCCCATGATGTCGAATCACATTTAAATTTAACTAATACTACTCTAACAACTACCACATCCATATAAAAGAATAATTAAAAGTCCAAAGTCCATAATATACATTTGTCTTGAATGCCTCTTGGAAAATTAAATTCAAAATGCTCAATCATCCACTATACATTTCATAGGGTATGAAAGACTTAAAAGACTAGACATATGTAGAAATAGAAATACATCATCCTCCTCAGATTCATGATACAAAGTACAATAAAAATAAATGAAAATATCCACCATACATGATACATCCATCCATTGTAAAAGATATAACATCCATCATGAAATATAACCATCCATCATAACGATACATAAAAAGAATGAAAGTAAATGCAGGCAAGGAAGCTCTAGCCATGGTGACTACAGACATATCTCAATGGTGAGAGTGAAAAAGCACTACCACTCGACTACGTGGAACCTAAAAGGCCCACTCCCACTACACTGAGGAGATAGTCTCAAGTCCCAAATAGGATATCAAACCAAATATCAAGATACTCTCTAAGTCCACGAAATCCTAAAAGTATTCTAACTCAAAGGGTTCCAAGATAGGTCGAAATCTAATTCCTAGAGGTAAAAAAGACATGTAGGAAACCTAATATGTAAGTGGGGAAGTGTCCTCACATGAATCACACTGGAGTTACCCTTGCAGCCTCTTAGGACCCTAGGGTCCCTAGTGATCCCTATGCGGCCACTAGTATCTTCTCGTATTGGCAAGGCATACTATAGAATGCAAGGTCACGACCAAGCATTCTCTCTACTCCCATCCTAGTATGTACTAGCACTTAGGGCATGGGTGAGAACATAAAAATACTCTTATTAGGTTCATTTTACTCTCATTTAGTGTAATATTTTCACTTATTAAACAACTTATAATGGGTTACCATGGTAGCCACTTAGGGGCCCAACCCCATTGCAAGCCACTTCCTGACACTACAAGTAGATAACCTACCCTAGGCTCATAAAAGTACAAATCAATAATCATGCAAAAATTACCTCAACCCTATACAAGCAACTGGTAAGCATCAAAAGATAACCATAATAAGCACATCAGTTGTGCAAGCAACTGGAAAGCGTCAAAGACAAATCACAATATCCATCGGTTCTCAACGAGCAACCAGAAAGTATCCCAATAATATTGATCAATGACTCAAAATGGTTAAGTAAAACATGTCACAACATGACATTATCAAGAACATAGCAAACACTTCAGTCTCATCAAGGCAACTGGAAAGAAACTCAAGTATAACTGATCGAGGACTCAAAAATGGTCAAGTCAATTATGTGATAACATGACATCATCGAGAACAAATCATTCAAAACACCTTAATGTCACACAAGATCACTAGAAAGCAATAATGAATAGTAAATACAAACATATCATAGAGCATACCATCGCATTACCATGGCTGGGTTAAAAAATGATTGAGATCAAAACATCATAACATTCACATTTGCATAACTCCCAAGCCTCTTGTAAATGTCCTAAACTAGTCAATACTCTAGTTAACCCCAATCCCCAAACATAGATATCACATAGAAAACAAAACAATCTCATAGTTGGGTTTGATTTTGAAAACACACAGTAGAATTAAAATGTAAGGTTTGAATTTGTGTTTCAATGTACGTTTCAAGTGTATAAGATTCTCAGTTCACTCTATATATTAACCCATTCATTTATTCGACTCAAATATAAAATTAGAACTAGTATTAAAGTCAATTTCCTAAAAATAATCTAAGGATAAACATTTATTAAAATAATCCTTATTGATTTCAAATAAAATAATTGTTAATTTCATTAAATTCAGAATCATTAAAAACTAAACAATTCTATAACTCTTATTAACTAATTCCCATTATTAATAAATTAACTAAATTTTACTCAATTAAATTAATTGATAATTACACACACACGCGCGCGCGCGCGCGCGCACACACACACACACACACATATATAACAAAAATATTTTAATTAATTATGAAAATATTTAATAAAATTTAATTCAATAAATATATTTAAAATTAATATTGCATAACACTTATATCTTTTAAAATAAAAAATAAAAATCCAATTCACTAAAATTAAATCATGCAAGTTTATATTTATAAAAAAGGGGGCACTTTTAAATAAGCCGCCGACTCTTTTGTTTAGCCATGTAGCCTCCTACCCGTTGCTGCTATACTTACGACAGTGGGTATGGCTGTCGCCAATGGTTAAGGTAAGTGGTGGGGTGGGGTAAAACTCCCTCCCCAATGTTATACATATTTTTTTGTTTAATAATTCTTTTAATTTATAATTTAAATAAATTTTTAAATAAATTTATTTAATAAGATTTATAAATATATAAAATTTATAAAAGAAATCCTTTCTTTAAACAAAAATATATATTTTTTTAAAAATTGTTTTCAATGTTAATGTGATAGAGAAAATTTGACCAACCAATCAATTTTTCTCTTTAAGTTTCCTTTTAAAATTTCAAAACCCTCCTCGATTAATTTTCTCTTTGACTTTCTACCCTTCCTAGCTTAATTTTGATTCTCCAAAATCTAGAGAATGAGGTTTTCCTTTACTATATTTTAAATCTCCATGAACATGTAGAGGTATTAACATGCATTCAATAATTAAAATATTGAAATGTTCAATGATTCTTCACAGAGAAATTTGAATTCACAATCCAAAACATTCATCATAAGAATTATCTAGACAACCATTTAACAGACACAAAGAAGACAGGAAAGAAAAGAGGGTATTAAAATATGCAAAAATCACAAGTGTCTACTTGGACATTGATGCTAATTGCGATGCCCCAGAAAACTATAGAGAATTCCTCCTCTCAGAACCTTCTCCTTTCTGAAAATTCCTTCCTCCTCCAAAATTCAGGGTCCAAATTCGCATTTTTTAAAAATGAACCCTCAATTGGTGATAATAAGTTCTCTCATTAATTTGGGGCACTAATTGTGTGATCCCCTGAGTGCGATCACGTGAGAGGACTCCTTTCTCACAACCCTTAACTCTAAATTAACTTTCCTTAATCTTTGCTTTATCTTTTCCATGCACATTAAATGGAATATTTAAATAACTTTATTTAATTTTTACTTGACTCCTCTTTCAATTAATTTATTAAATTTAATCCCATGCGCACTTTATGCAATTAAAATATCTTTATTAAATTCACTTGTTTTATCTTTTTAATTAATTTCTTATATTTTAATCTCATGCCTGCATCATGCAAACTTAAATCTTTTAATAAATTAATATATTTTCACTTTTTAATTTACTTTTGAAACTTAATTGATAAAATATTTATCAACTTAAATAATAATATTTAGCATTTATTTAAAAATGAACTCTAAATATATTATTACTAAATTAAGTAAAGATTATCACATTATAAAATTATCCTTATAACTTTTATCTTCAAATTTAATTCTTTTTATTTAATTAATTTTCCAATTAATTAAATATTAAAATATCATAATAACTTTTCATTAAATTAAATTATTAATTTAATCTTTTAATTATACTTAATTAATAGAAAATTTACCAAAGACTCATAAAACAACATACTAAAACCCATCAAAGAAAAACACATACAAAATCAAACTAAAGGGTTGTAATCATGAATTAACGTCATTTGATGCATTCAGAGAGTACTCAACTCAGATACTTGTCCTAATTATCTAGGACAAATGGCTTAAAGGTTTGAGATTTGGACTTAAGAATTTATCTCCCCTCTCTTACCATTGAGATAATGTGATAGGGTACACTCATCTTCAAAATTTAGGGAAGTTGATACTGAGTACCTACAAACTACATAAAATCCACACATGTACAAACACAATATTCTAAGTTAAACAGGCAATGGTAGGAAGTGGTGTATCGTGTAGATCCCAACTAGTAGGTGACTACAACTCCCTTCCTTAACCACATTAGAAATGCCATACATAAAGAAAACAAACATGCACACCATACACATGTAGTATGGGGTAAGTATCCATAAGAAAACAAATATGATAATCCATCTAACTAATCATCATCAATAACTAAAAGCACTATAATAATCATCATGCATACATGAAATATAGAGTATTAAGTAATCCCATCATATATTCGATTGAATGTAAAAAAAATTCTAATAATCTCAAAAGAATACTACTAGTAATCAAGTATAACACTAGCCTAAAAGAGTTCAACAATGATAGCAAAAAATGTAACTTAGGGGCAGGCACTAAAGGCAAAATGATATGGTGTCGGAGCTCTCTATTCTCCCTTCCCTTCCCAAGCCTCCACAGGAGCAAGAAAATGAGAAAATGGAGGAGGGAAGCACAAACAATGTGGTTGTAATAAAAGATATGCCTATGTCTTGGAAGAACTTCAATGCCAGAATCTCTAAAATGGAATTGTCACAGAAGTTATGAACCCCCAAATCCTTAAAGAAAAAGAGGGTAATATCCAATTGGAAGAACTTATAGAATCGATGTTGATGGCCATCACTAACAATGCAAGGGAGGAGGGTATGAACTTTCTCAAAAATTCAAAAAATAGAATGATTGACAACTTTTGATCTATGAAATAGCTTTTTCATGAGTTGGAGGAGGTAACAGAAAGAATGGGGTAGATGAAAATCCAGGTGAAGTAGAATGAACAAGGGAAATCTACTGACGTAGGGGATCGAATCAAGATGGTTGAAAAAAGGATGAAAATATGGAGAAATTCAACCATAGCATGCCTAACCAGATGCTCACTATTCTTAAATCTCTCAATAATAACATTGTTAGTCTAAGTGGCAAGCTGAAGTCCACGACGTTTGTCACAAAGAAGGATGGGAAGGAAAATGATGAAGACAGGATGGAAGAGGATGCCATAATGGGCATAACCCAAAGCCATGTGGATCAAAGTTGTGAGAAGAACTAGGATCTCTTGGAGGACTTTCAGGGAGACAATGAAGTGGTAGAGACCATCCAAGACCTTAAGAGGAAGGTGGGGGAGTAAGCAAAGAAAATACAAGATCTTCCTTTGGCATTTGATGTCTTTGTAGGTTTTTTTCTTTCTGGCTTTTTGCTTGCCTATTTGTTCTGGCCTTTCTATTGGCTATTGTTCTATTGTTGGGCATTTCTTGTTAACTTGTTACACTTTTTTATGTAAGAGTTTTTTGGGTTTCAAGATCCCTGTAAAATGTATTTCTCTCAATCAAAAAATATAAGTGGATATCTTAATGTGAATTGTAAGGCTTTAGAAAGAGTTGTAAAGAGAAGGGTTAACTTTGAATGTGATCCAACAAATATTTTGTGAACTTCTTTTGGTAGACTCCTGAGATGTGATATGAAACTTACTAGTGAAGTCAAAATTTTGGTTGAAAATTTTTGCCATGATACTACAAGTGTGTCACCTAATTCAAGAGATGTTCTTAAATTGAGATTTGGCTCAAGAATAAATGATCCACATCCTAAACATGTTTTGGACATGACTCAAAATAAATAATTCAAAAAATTTGTAGATGGTAAGGTGTTAACTATTACCATTAGTCAAAGATCTTTTGAAAAGTGTAAACCATGGTATGTAAGGATAAACAAGGAAAGAATCACATGTTGTTGTAAAACTCATGTTCAATTTCATTACCATTATGATGTATTTTGATCTATACATTGTACCATGCATAGTAAAGAAATGTTGCAAGAATGTGGTATAAAAATACCACCCCAAACTATAAAGGATTTCATATAATGTTTGTTTTGTAAGCCACTTAATGATCAATACTTTCTTTTCAATGCATGTCCTTCTGGTACATGTGATATGTGTGGGAATATTTCTTTGTTAGATGAATGTTTGCATGAAAATGCTTTGACTAATTTTGGACAACAATTAATTGATGTAAAAAGATTCAAAACTATTAAATATCCATTGAAGAATGGGAAGATTGGAAGAAGGTTTGATCTAGTTATAGATAAATTTAGTTGTCATGCATTTATGGATGAGTTTAAGAGTGTGATCATACCAAAATATGTTAGAAACTCTCAATATGCTAGATGGATTGATGGACAATTTCACATATGTAAGAATACATTTCCAATTGGTACTATACTTTCAGTTGTTGACTTTGCAAAATACTACACAATTGCACCACAAGATAAGGTACAACCACAATATTACAATTCAATGTAAGTAATAGTTTATGTTCATATAGTTTATAGGCATGCACTGATAGTACAAAAGAGGATCAAAAAATATTGAGAGAGTACCATTTCTATATGAGTGATAATAAACTTCATTTGTCTAAGTTTGTCCAATATTGTTTCAAGGTCTTTTATGATAATTGAAAGGAGAGACAAATTCAAATGATACAACATTGGATATGGTTAGATAATTGTACAAGAGAATTCAAGAATGCTAGAATATTCTATTGGTTGAGTAGGACACATAGGAAAACTAATATCCAACATTTGTGGAGTTTTTTTAGGATGGACATGGTAAAGGAGAACATGATGATGTTGGTTCATGCATGAAGAAAGCCCTTAGTAAAGAGCAACTACAATTTGAGGAAAAATCCAAATTCAAAACTGCACATGATATTTTGGAATGGTGTAACAAATATTTATACATAGGATCAAGTTGAAGAGAAGAATATCCTTTTAAGATATGACGATGACACAATTAGCAAGTTAGCTAAATTTCATTCATTTAGGAGTGTAAATTCTAACTTTTGGACTATATGGACTAGGGAGTTTGCTTGTTTTTGTTAGTTTTGTCTTGTGGGTGAATGGGAAAAATGCGAGAATACAAAATGGGTTGAAGATTGGCAACAAAAATCATTAGCATCTACTAACACACATTTTCAAGATGATATAGTAAATGAAGGCTAGAATGTTACTTTTACATCTAAAGACTATGGTCATATTTCAGACCTCATGCAACCTGGTATGCACAATTTAATTAAATTTTGTTGTAATCATGCTTTAATTTATATTATTTATTTATGTACATGTCATTAATATAGTTTAAGTACACATCTTTAATATATTATTTATATATATATACACATGTGATTAAAGTGTTTATGTACTTTATCTTATCTTGTAGGAGATGTTTATGTTGTTATTGCACCTAATAATAATGATGAATAAATTGAGTATTGGCTAGCTAGATGTGTGGAACCTAAGAAAAAATTTATATGTCATCAAGTAGATGATGATGGTTTTGAGTATCTAATTGGGTCTGTCATTGTAGTTGGCACCTAGTTACATACACACCTAACAAGAAGAAATGGTTTACCAACATTTGATGACTACCAATCCAAGAAGAAGATTTTAGACTATTCTCATTTTATTGTGGCAATGAATATCAAATTAGAAAGATACAAAGGGAGACTTGTCAATAAGGTATTATGGACAATTTCAATGGATGAGCATGAGACAATCATAGATGCATTGTAATAGAGAGAGGATGAAAATGGTACAATGGGATGACTACATTTAAATTAAACACATGAAAGATTTTTCTTTATTGTGCTCTTTTTATATATGTACTTATATGATCAAATTAAATATATACATATGCATTGTCAATAGAAAATTAGAGAACTTATATATACCTCTTATTCATGTCTCAATTATAATTTATACAAATTTAAATGTTTAAAGTGGATTGAACATCAACATTCATGTAATTACACATATTTACATAATTCAGCTAGTTCATAATAATTTATGCTTTTATTAATACATGTTTTTGTTTTGTAATTTTATTTTATAGGACCTCATTTGAAGAAATGTGTTGAACCAATTTTATATTTTGAGTTTGAACACTTCTATTTATGTCATTCACATTGTCTTTTATATATTGTAAAACATGTTGTAAACATTTAAAAATAGGAGTTTACTTCTATTTGAAAGTTAAAGGTGTGAACTTGATATTATAAATTAATTGTAAATTCAAGTAATGACCTTTTTTTTTTCCATTACTTTTACATTTAAACATGTTATATATAAATAATTAAAATTATTTTTCATGTATATATACTTAAAAAATGTGTCATAACATGAATAAAATATGTCACATTAAAGAAAATGTTTCATACGTACAACATGATAACATAATAATCTATACTGCATACATTAGCATGATAAGAAGTTATAAAAATATAGTACATTGTCTAACATGTCATAACATGATCTATGAAGTCAAAAAATACATATAATAAAATTAACTATCCTAATAGAAAGTGTATCATAATAAATAATATGTGTTATAAAAACACAATCTAAAGGTGTGAAAAAGACCTAATATATTTGATCTGCAGTCCTCTTTACTCTAGGCAAAGAGGACTCAGAAGGGTCATCCTATGTAACATGAGGTGTCTCATCATGGACATGCCTAATTGAAATGGGTTTCAAAATCTAGCTTACAAATAAATTAAATATTCAATACATAATAAAAATAATGGCACATGAGATGGGTGCCCCTCTGTAACAAGAGGAGGTGCACTATGAAAGCTACCAAATATGGCAGTGGTGAGGTCCTATAATTTACAATACATAATTTTAAAAAATTTGATACAGATCATAATGAACTATGTATGTACATAAATCACAATACTGACCTCAAAGGATGATGTATGTACCTCCATCTAGCTTAGTCCCATAGTCTTAGCAACACTCATGGTGATGTAGTCCTAAAATTATGGATATATAAACCTTGAGTGAAAATTATATATACATGAATTACAAAGTATGTAAATTAAAAAGTACATAATTTACACTATATTTTTTATAAACTATAAAAACATATATCATACCTAAGTAGTAGCCAATGTCATAAATGTATCTAAAGATATGCTACCATGATGATCATTGGCATGTATCAAATGGTCAAAAAATGGAGTTGAACATAAACTATACTAAGGCCTATATGAATAAGTACAATCCATCTCATGTTTGGAAAACCAAAACACATAAAATTATACACGAATCAAAGTTGAAGATTATAAGTTAATAAAAATGTGTACATAAAAATAGTACAAATTATTTTCTTAAGTCAAAAGTTCATACCATATGTATTTAAGGCTATACCTTAGTGGGTAACAGATCAGGACCTTTACAAGCATCAAACTATGTAGCAAATGAAAATCCCTACAAAATCAGATAAAAAGAACATATGAGCACATGTTATTAAATTCAAGTTCAAATGTACATTATTTATAGTGTAATTCAAATTGAATACTATATGAGGGATGCCAACATCTGTAGGTCTCGAAAAAAGATTATACTGTATATGAGCAATGTTAGTATGCTAATAGAAACCAAATTTAAATAAAGCTTCTACAAACTAAACAAAATTCATAAACTTCAAGATAGACTAAGATGAGCTCTCAATTGAGAATATGAGCCATTAATGGACTCTCTCAATAAGAAGCTCTCTTGTTGAGTAGCTTTATCTAAATGGATAGGATGTATGCTCAATATGCTTCCAAAGGCTTCAATGGATGATTGTGGATTTTTGGTGTGGATAGATGGCTTTAGTATGGATTTGGCTCTCAAAATAGCATTATAACTTTACTTCATGGATTGTGTTATTTTGCAAAGGGGAAGGATCCAATTTATAGGCAATAGGCTTGAGGGA
Source organism: Cupressus sempervirens (assembly GCA_028749045.1). Lineage (NCBI taxonomy): Eukaryota > Viridiplantae > Streptophyta > Pinopsida > Cupressales > Cupressaceae > Cupressus > Cupressus sempervirens. The sequence continues at coordinate 379,773,721 of CM053783.1, forward strand.
TTGAGGGCTAAGATGCAAGGATGGAAAAAAGCTCATGGAGGGCTTAGATTGCATGAGAGGAGAGCACATAGATTGTGCTTCCTTACAACCAATCAAGGAGTGACACATGTCACATGGTGAGAGGATGGAGAAAAGGGGAAGGATGAGTCAACAAAGGAGGCTCAAGGGATAAAATCTTCATAAAGACCCTCATAATGACTTGTAAGAGTAATAAAAGGGCTTGTAAGAGTCATTTATGACTTAGTGGACTTCATAAAGTTTTATGGTTGAGATATTTTGAGGGTGATGAGAGAAAATTCGACTTGGACTTGATTAGGAAGGTTTTAATCTTGTTTAGGCTTGTGCAAATGATTAGAGGATGGATTAGGATGGTTTAGGATTAGCTTAGGGATAGGCACGTGGATGGCATTTAATGAGGGTGGGTGAAGGAGGAGATATTTATTAACTTTGGCTTGGGTTAAGAAGTTTTAACTCATGTTTAGGGAATGTGACAAGGTTAGGAGGGGATTAGGATTAGGTTTAAAGACATCTTCGAGAAGAGTCTAGATTTTAGATGAGGATAAAGACTTTCTAGAATAGTCTAGAATTTCCTAGGATAAGGATGAAGACTTTCTAGAAGAGTCTAGAACTTCTTAGGATGAGGATAAATTAGATTTTTAGGAAATAAATAAAGTTTTATTTATTTCAAGGGTTTGGATTGAGGAGATATTTATTAAAACTTTTTTAATAAACATGAGGATTAATATTTAATCTTAATTAAATATTTTGAGTTGGGATTAGGGGTAGGAAATGATGGGATTAGCCTTTAATCGAAATTAAAGAAGGATTAGAAGATTTTGGAAGAGGTTATTGGTCATAAGAAAATTGGCCAAGTTTTGGGCAAAAAATAAATTTTTTATTTATTTTAGGATTTTTGGTCAATTTATTAATTAAATAATTAATAAATAAGGAAATAATGTTTAAATAAGATTTAAACATTTTTGGGAGGGATTCCTTAATTAAATATTTTTAATTAAGATAAAAGGATTTAATGGCATAAAAATTAATTAATTAATTAATTAATAAATGATGATGTCATCAGAAATTTTTCAGAAAAATAAAAATACTTTATTTTCTAAAAGATTTTTAGGTGTCTACATTTTGCCCCTCTTTGATGTGATGCCGCAAGTGGCATGACATCAAAGATAAGAAAATAAGATGCCCAAGGCTAGAGCAGAAGAGGAGAGAATGGACTATGAGATGCCCCCTCAAGAAGGTAGCGGGGAGAGAAAGCGAGGCTTGGTGGCTTCTTGAAAAATACAAGAATCTGGGATGAGCAAGGAGACTCAAATTGGATTAAGAGAAGAGGTTTAGTTAGCTCAAACTCTTACTATGGGAGAATGATAAAGGGAGAATCAGAGGCACAAGAGGAAGCAAGCTTAAGATCTCAGGGATTGCAGAGGATGAAGGAGCGGAGCGCTATAAAAAAGAATCCAGGATAGGGAGATGGATGAGGGGATTATAAAGCTGATGTAACAGGATTTCAAAGAGTTAGATTGGCGGAATATGGGTTTCGGAGATCCCTAGGACTAGGATTGTGGATCTCGAAAGATGAGGCTTGGTGGGTTGATTTGGATTGGTGGATCCCTAAGACTAGGATTGTGGATCCCTAAAGCTAAGAGTGATGAGTGATTCAAAGAGATACTGATGCATCAGCTGGGGTAGGAGAGACGGATGCTGGATATGGATGGGGGATAATGGAGATGAAGGAAAACCATTGAAGCTTTTTGAGCGGGGGGATACTTCAAAGAGAAGTACCACCATGTAGTTGAGCACTAGATTTGCTATAGGACTATTGGTTAATTGCCAAGGTTACCAAGAACATCAAGGCCTGTTCACCGACTGTCCAAAGGACTGACACACTAACTCGAAACAAACGCGCAATGGTTGCCTGAGCATCACACATGGATCCCAGAGGAAGCAGTGCGGAACTGACACTGGGTAACCCACAAGCAGAAAACAAAAACAAAAGAAAGACTTGATCAAGACCTTACGCTCTAATTGCCCCATTCGTAGCATACCATGATATGGAAGATCGTGGCAACCTTGAGGAGGGAACAAGGAGATTGCTTGGAAAAGATACTTCAAGACCCGAAAGGGGAGATTCCAAATCAAAAGAAAGTGAAAATCCAAAAGAGAGCCGTTTGCCAACGAGATGGGTAGGACGAGGTACTAACGGACCAAGATTAGACTTGAGGAAAGCTATATCCTGCAAGGACCTATCGGAGAGCACCTAAGTTGGTGGATCGAGATGAGTGGTGCGTCTGGCAAGCTGAACTAAGAAGGATAACACTTTGGTGACAGGAGATCTAGCTAAAGGATGCATTGAAATAGCTAAACAAGTTGTGCGGTGTGTACAAGATGCTAATCAAGGATGAAATGACACAAAAGCTGGATAGATACAATGGTACTAAGTTAAAGAGTATGTACAGGCTGACAGACCAAGATATTTACAAGTGAGCTAATCAAGATATGGTACAAGCTAACGGACCAAGATAGTTTCAAGCAGGGAAAAGCTCAGGATGATAGGATAGCGGGATGGTTCAATGTTGTGCAAGATGCGAAAGCTAAGGGAGGGGTGATAGTGAAAGATATGGATTTGATAGGATGCATCCAATGATGATGAGATATTTTGTGACCAAGGATAGCTAGAGGAGCAGGATGAGATGGATGGATAGGATGGTAGATAGCTAGGATTATGATGGATATAAAGAGATGACATTGGGTTTGCATGAGGATAGCCTAGAGCTAGATACCAATGACAAGGGAGGATGGACAAGACAAGATCTCCAAGGAATATAGTGCCCCCAATCAGAAGATAACATGCAGAAGGAGGTCTTATGATGGATGTGATAGGATTGAAGCTAGGATGGAAAAAGCTGAAGGGGCTAGGGAGATGGATGATAGCTGGGATGGTTGGCTAAAGCTACAAGAGATAAGTGGATGGTGTGAGATGGAAGATGGAGGGTGAAGGATAGGTGGATAGATTGGAAGATGGAGTTGGATGTCAAGAGATGACCAAAAGCATGAGGGTGATAGGCTAAGCTAGAGATGGCGGGATTACGCATGACGCTTGTTTGCCAAGTTTTCATCATGGTACTTTTCCAAGGCACTTGAATTGCCAAGTTTTCACCAGTGGACGGTTTATTTTTCTTTACTTTTTTTTTGACTTTTTGACTTTGGACTTAGCTGGAATGATTTTGGCTTTCTTTAGCTATTTTGGCTTTTTTGGGATTTTTCACTAGCTGTTGGAATGTTCAATTTTGTTGCTAGCTGTTGGTACATCAGATGTGTGATTTATGCAATAGATTGGATTAGATGGGATTGATGGTAGGAGATGGAGGGATGAAAAGGTTGGAAAGGAGCATGAGATGGGGATGCTTGCAAGAGCAACATTGGCACATGTTGGAACGGGTGTGAAAAGAGCATATGGGGGATAGATAGTAGATGCGGGCATGATGGAGGATTTGTGGAAGCGTGCTTGGGGATATAGGCACCCAAGATGGAGTTAGGAGATGGGGGACATGAGTCACTAGATGGGGGATTAGCAATGGTGGATGCCATTATGCATTGGGTTTCAACTTTTTTCTTTGGGATCCACATGGTTTTGGATTTTCTTTTCGTAGGCTTTTGCATTGTTTTGCATTCTTTGATTGGATTTTGCCTTTTTGGAGTATGTCTTTTAGAATAGACATATGATTGCCTAGGATGTGGATTTTTAGCTTTATGCATTTTGAAGTTGGCATTCACATTGCTATGGTAAGCTTTGGGAAGATGGTTAGGAGAAGCTTTATGAGATGGAGAGGATATGAAAGAGCATGTAGGGGGATGATGATGGATGATGTGCCCTGATATGTGCCTTTGTTGATCTTGCATAGGAATGGATGGAATAGGATTTTTATGATGGCTAATAGGAGGATGGAGGATGGTAGATTTTGGGACATAGGGACCCAAAATTGATTTAGCATATGAAGGGGGGATATGGTAGGTTGTTTTGGGTTGCAAAGATGGTGGAGGGGGGATGATATAAGATTTCTTGAAGGAGTGATGGGAGGTTGGCATGGTGGGCTTGGAGATAGGCTTGGTTTGGGGGTGTGGTGTACCAACACCTTTAGATGGTGAGCCTTTGGATACATATACAAGACCATGAAATTCTAGATTTTTTTGTGCAATAATAGGCTCTCTGATTCCTTGCTTTTGTGGTCCTAAACCTTGACCTTGATAATGCCATCGATTGAGCATTTGAACAAGCTGAGGAAAATTTTTGTGTGCAGAAAATGGTAGAAGTGATTTATTAGGTGTATTGCAATGGGGAGATACTGTTCTTAATTCTTCTGCTAAGAGAGGGCCACCATGGATGAATGTAAGTGAACCAAGAGGGTAGATTATAGATGGTGGAATAGCTTGGATAGGTGGTAATATGGAAGCATGGAGCGGGGGAGATGGAATGATAGGATCTTGATGTAGCTGGTGGGATGACAAGATATCTTGTAGTGGAGGAGATATGGCTTGAGGTTTTGGAGGTGGAGGAGATGGTGACTGAACTATGGATGGAAGACATGGTACGATGATATCTTCATTTATGCTTTGGGGGATGTCAACATGCTTTTGGGTAGGATCTTGATAGGATTGGTTTGGAGTGGAAGGTGTGATAGGAGGTGAAGGGATGGATTCTTCAAAGGCAGCAGATGGATAGATGAGAGATTCAGTAGTGGAGATGGGTGAGTAGAAGATGGATGCATAAGGGTCATTACGAGAGATTTGGGAAATTCTTGGAGGTGATGTGGATAGGATTTGGAGGGATTTGACAGGTGGTGGGATTTTGATGCTTGCGGGAAGTGGAAGGATTTTAAGAAATTTGATGGATGGTATGGGGATGATAGCTATGGGAGATGGAGGTGATATTATAGATGGGGAAGCTTCATCACTGACTACTTCACATGGTTGGATTAGATGACATGGATTATCGACTATTGGAGGCAACTTTTCTTGTATTTCCTCTAGGAGATTCCTTGGAGACTCATGTGTTGAAGGTGGAGGTGGATTGACATGAATAGCTAGTGTGATGGGGGTGGAAGATTGGAAGCTTGGTTGATTGGGTGATGGAGGAGAAGCTGGGATATCAGATGGCATGACTAGATAGTTTGGAATAACTCTTGGATTTTGGGGGTGCTTGGGGGAATGTTTCTAAGGCTTTCAATATACCCGTCATGGTCAACAAGATTTTCATCATCATTGGAATAGGAGGTGGCAGGAGCAAGGACAATGCGACCAAACACATCATGATAGGATTGGTACTTCATGCTTTGATGATGAGTTTGATGGGGATGGGGTCTTGCGTATGGATGAACACGGAAGCTCATGGTTGGATTTGGGTTAAGCATAGATTTTGGATTGGCTGATGAAAGGTTTCCTAGGGAGAGTCAAAGCTGTATGACAGACCTAAGGAGGATTGGCTAGAGATTTTTGGGTTTCCTGTGGATGGAAGACTTTCAAGGGTATGCTGTCAAAAAGTGAGAGTTTTGCTTTCCTATGTGCAGGATTGGTGGAGATTGTGTCAACCTAAGAATAGACTAATGATCCTATGGGCATGACACGAGATTGATCACTTGTGGATCCCAACCTTTAGCTCAAGGTGATGAGGGATAACAAGTGACAAAGCTAGATTACCCTAGACAAAGCTCTGTCAAAGGGATAACCTTGGTGAGATTGGTTGATTGGTAGGATTGATTGGATAGCAAAATATAGCAAAGTGACAACAACTCTCTAAAGGCTTGGGTGTGATTTTGGATTGGGTTTCTAGCTGGCTAGGGGGGGATGATTTGGAGAGACTTTGGATTTGGGATTGTTCTAAAGCAAGGAACTAGATAGATTTGGTTGCAGCGGGGGAGCTTGAATGATTTTCTAATGAGGTAGTGACTACGCTAAGTATGCCTTGAGCTGGGAGATTTTTTCTTTTTTTTGGGATTTTGACCAAAGTTGGAAAACATTCATTCAAAAGCTATGAAAAAATAAGCAGACAAAAGTTTTGAGCAAGCACGTGAAACACACCAACATCCTAGGAAGCTTTCTACAAGGATGAAATTTGTTATAGCTAGGGAGTCCTCGATATACGCAAGGTACGTGAGGCCCAAATCCATAGATGAAACCAAACAGATGTCACACAGCTGAGAGGAGTGGTAACCCACTTCTCCTCTTTCACTTCTCAAGGGTATAAAGTTCCTTGAGGCTTAGCCCGAGTGACAAAATTTTGATCCCAAGAGAGGTGTCTTTGGATTCACCTCCCGATCTTTATACTCCACCGGAACGCTGGAGTTGAGGTTGTCCCAAGGGGTGATGAAATCCCCAAGCAGGCCTCCTAAAAAGTGTAAAACAAGACCACATACATGATCTTGGGCTTTAAAAGACACGCGTTCATTCCAATCGATGATTTAAATTTTGTAAGCTATGATTGAAGACACTTGTGATTATGGCATACAATGTTCATTGCAATTTGACAGCGTCATTAGCATAATGAAAGTCGAGAGATCGTCAACATAAGAAATGCGAGCGCCGTTGAAAATGCGTCAAAACCATGCGATGTTCATTGATTTTTAGGCATTCAAGATTGAGTGTGAGTTTATTTTAAGCCCAAAACAAAGATGTGTGAAACTCGATTGCCAAGCGCGCATCCGGAGGCCCTCCACGTCAAGATTTGTCCAATTTTTATGCCCAAATGAAGTGTGAGTGTGATTAATGCGCATTCAAAGAATTTTCTAACTTAGAAAAACCACTAAAGACCCAAGTGAGTGGAGTTTTATCTTTGTGGAGCACTTAACACCCTCTTAGGTAGACCCATCCCCATAGATGGTGCTGAGATTGCAACCAATGGTTAAATTGATGGGTGATTAAAGAGGGTGAGTCCAACTACAAACTCACTTAAAGCATCTTTATTTGTTTTTATAACTTAAAAGATTACAAAAATGTAGATTCTTTTTATGCTCCAAAAGATGATTATTTGATCTATGGCATTCAAGATTGGATTTGTTGTTTTAATTATGCATTCATAAAAAAACAAACTTTGATTTTAATCCATGGCACTCAAGAGTGATTTTAGCAACATGCATTCAAAGACAAGTGATTAAACATTCAAGTTTTTTCCTTTGAGCATTCAAGATTGAGATTTTGTGTGTTGTTTTAAGAACTTTGAAGTGCTTTGTTTTAACCTTAGATCATTCAAGATTGTTTTTGGACTCAAAATTGAAAATGACTCTTTGGACTTTGCTTTTCATTCAAGATTTTGTGTTCTAGTTTGCATGTTTTAAGCCCAAAAATGATATTCCTAGATTGTTTTGATGCATGAAAATCCTAAGAAACATTCAAGATTTTGCAATAAGACATTTGTTTGGAACAAATAACAAAGCTTTTAGGACAATTTTTGGCAACCATTTAGGACTCTTAGTTTTCATGAGATTTTTTTAAAAGAACTTTAGTGTGCACTTAGTGTTGATTTTGAACCTTTTGAAATGGAAACTTGAAGTTCTTTTTAAATTCCCAAAAATGAAGTGTTCCTAATTTTGCATGAATGCATCTAAAACCTTGATGTTGCAAGGATGCAAATGATTAGATTGGTTTAGTTTCACTTGTTAAAAGATGTTTTCTTTTTTTGCAAATTTTTAATTTTTTAATAGATTTAAGTATGATTTGGGGGTTCATTTTAAGCACTAAAAAGAAGTGTGTATGATTTTGTTTCCTTAAAAAAAAAAATGGCCAAGATCTCCCACAAGAAGAAGAAGAAGAAGTAGATGGAATAAGAAGAATATAGACAAGAAGAGGAAGAAGAATTCCAAGTGCTTTGTACACCTATAAGCTTGAAAAATCTGCAAACACTATGAGATAGATTATGAGTTCCTTTGTCTTCTTCATGCTCATGTGGACCTACAAAACCAATTTATACAATCCTACCAATCACAAAAACAAGTAAAATTAGCCAAAATCAGCAAATGACATACAAAACTTGACTAAAAAAGCTAATGAAGATGACCCATGCGGGGTCCCACCGGGCGTGCCAAAATGTATATGAGCAATGTTAGTATGCTAATAGAAACCAAATTTAAATAAAGCTTCTACAAACTAAACAAAATTCATAAACTTCAAGATAGACTAAGATGAGCTCTCAATTGAGAATATGAGCCATTAATGGACTCTCTCAATAAGAAGCTCTCTTGTTGAGTAGCTTTATCTAAATGGATAGGATGTATGCTCAATATGCTTCCAAAGGCTTCAATGGATGATTGTGGATTTTTGGTGTGGATAGATGGCTTTAGTATGGATTTGGCTCTCAAAATAGCATTATAACTTTACTTCATGGATTGTGTTATTTTGCAAAGGGGAAGGATCCAATTTATAGGCAAGAGGCTTGAGGGATTGAGGGCTAAGATGCAAGGATGGGAAAAAGCTCATGGAGGGCTTAGATTGCATGAGAGGAGAGCACATGGATTGTGCTTCCTTACAACCAATCAAAGAGTGACACATGTCACATGGTGAGAGGATGGAGAAAAGGGGAAGGATGAGTCAACAAAGGAGGCTCAAGGGATAAAATCTTCATAAAGACCCTCATAATGACTTGTAAGAGTAATAAAAGGGCTTGTAAGAGTCATTTATGACCTAGTGGACTTCATAAAGTTTTATGGTTGAGATATTTTGAGGGTTATGAGAGAATATTCAACTTGGACTTGATTAGGAAGGTTTTAATCTTGTTTAGGCTTGTACAAATTATTAGAAGATGGATTAGGATGGTTTAGGATTAGCTTAGGGATAGGCAAGTGGATGGCATTTAATGAGGGTGGGTGAAGGAGGAGATATTTATTAACTTTGGCTTGGGTTAGGAAGTTTTAACTCATGTTTAGGGAATGTGACAAGGTTAGGAGGGGATTAGGATTAGGTTTAAAGACATCTTCTAGAAGAGTCTAGATTTTAGATGAGGATAAAGACTTTCTAGAATAGTCTACAATTTCCTAGGATAAGGATGAAGACTTTCTAGAAGAGTCTAGAACTTCTTAGGATGAGGATAAATTAGATTTTTAGGAAATAAATAAAGTTTTATTTATTTCAAGGGTTTGGGTTGAGGAGATATTTATTAAAAAAATTTTAATAAACATGAGGATTAATATTTAATCTTAATTAAATATTTTGAGTTGGGATTAGGGGTAGGAAATGATGGGATTAGCCTTTAATCGAAATTAAAGAAGGATTAGAAGATTTTGGAAGAGATTATTGGTCATAAGGAAATTGGCCAAGTTTTGGGCAAAAAATAAATTTTTTTATTTATTTTAGGATTTTTGGTCAATTTATTAATTAAATAATTAATAAATAAGGAAATAATGTTTAAATAAGATTTAAACATTTTTGGGAGGGATTCCTTAATTAAATATTTTTAATTAAGATAAAAGGATTTAATGGCATAAAAATTAATTAATTAATTAATTAATAAATGATGATGTCATCAGGAATTTTTCAGAAAAATAAAAATACTTTATTTTCTAAAAGATTTTTAGGTGTCTACATATACTACCTCCTGGGAGGAACAATATCATCCATTCTCTATTATTTCAAAATCAACATACATTAATATGGTTAATACAATTACACATGTATGTAGAAAGTAAATAATTATGTACATAATTTAAATTTTAATTAAAATTTTACCTGCTACTCTTGACTGTCTCTATGCTCTCCATGCAAAAGGTCAACAAATGATGACACATCAATATCATCATTACCATCACCATGAGCAAGACATCTGTCATCATCAAAATCAGCACACTCAGTATAATGACAATCAAAATTGCTCTAAGGGCTTCTGCATATATCTCCACAACTAGTACAAATATGTCTAAGTGGATGAATATATGTCACCTATGTCCACTGCTCTACTAAACTACCCGAAAGGGCACTCAATGAAGTAAGAGTAGATGACATTGCTTGATGATGGTGTGGCACTAGGACAAATGGTGCATGAAGAGGTACAAGAGGCTGAGGCCATATACAATTCCTTGTATTATTGCTTAGCTTTGCCCCAAGCCTATCTTGAGGTGTCCCTCCACCAACCCCCTAAAATGATCTAATATCAAAATAGTTGGGTTTCAAACCCAATTCAAATCTAGCCCATAGTTTCTTAAGAAATTAGTTGGGCACCTCATGATTTGTGTGTGGTGGATGGTCAAAAACCATTCACCACCACTCCCAAAAATGTGCTGATATACATAGATGCATGCACCATCTAATAGAAATGTGAGGCCTCTTCTCTCTAATCTCAAGACCCATCTTAGGGTTTACAAAATATCTTTTAAAATGACCTGTATTTAATTTTAGCCAATGGACCTTTTTTGCCTCCATAATCTAAAGCTATTGATGTCAAAATCCAAATGCTAAATAGAGTGTACAATACCATGCATACTATCTACAAGGCAAAGTAGGTGAGGGTTGGGGGGGTGGGCCTCACACCTAATGTTCTTAATATCATGCATGAGGTCACAAAGGTTGCACCTCATGCTCTCCCTTAGATCTTATGTGGTAGGTGTTCAAGGAGGACTAGGTGGTCATAGAGGTGGTCATTGAGGTGGAGGTGGAGATGGAGGGGGTGGGGGTGGGAGTGGGGGAGGGGGGAGGGGGTGAGGGTGGGTCCATCAAATATAATATGCATATATGTTTAAACAACATAAAAATTCATAAAATTACTATTTAATATTTAATAAATTAAATTATCAATTATATAAATGCACATCTTTAAAACCATATCAATTATATAAATAAAGTTATGTTAGGATTTAACCACGGATAGAAATAAAAATCACATGCAAATATAACCAATAATAGAAAAATAATAGATCACACAAAAAAGAACACAAGGCACCAAGATTTAACATGGTTCACCCAATCCCTAGGCTACGTCCACCAAATACCAAGTTTGATATTATTACGATCTAGTGATTACAACCTGATTACAATCTGTAATCCTTTACAGCTCAATACTACCACAAGAATGAATTTTGCATCACCTTATGAGATAGTCCCTAACCCTAAGCCCTTTTTATACAAGTATTCAAATGTTTTATGTTTATAATTAATAATTACATGTCAACCCAAAATGTTGATAAAATATGGCCCACGTTTTATTTTTGGAGCAATGCCTCGAGCCCCAAAGAATTTATGAAGTATGTACAATTTTTTCCTGATCAATCAGCACAATCTAACAATCTCCCACTTGAGGACTGATTAGGCTCCACACTAAACAACATTCTCCCACTTGGAGACTAATCTTGTAGCAATACCACTACCACATGGGGCTCCCACTATATCAAACCACCCTAGATTGTGTTGTTCATTGATTTCTATTTAGTCTAGAAGACCAACCGAAGCTAAAGAGGAATTCAACTTCTCCCTTGTCACTACCTTGGTAAACATATCTGCTAGATTTGCATCTGTATGTATCTTGTCTAGCTTTAACTATCCACCCTCCAAAATTGATTGAATGAAATGGTAACACAATTGTATGTGTTTGGTCTTGGAATGTAAAGCTGAATTCTTCACAAGATTGAATGGCACTCTGACTATCTATAAAGAAATAATTATCCTTCTAAGGATTTCCCAGTTATTCTAAGAAGAATTGAAGCCATATCATCTCCTTGGCTACCTCTATAGTAGCAACATACTCTGCCTCTATAGTAGTTAATGCATTAACCTTCTGTAACCTAGAAACCCAGCTCACAGCTGCCCCACCAATAGTAAAGACATTACCTATAGTAGTTCACCTAGTATCAATATCCCTTTCCAAATTTGAGTCAACATAGCCCTGTAAATTAGTAGTAGAGCCTCCAAAGTATAAACACTTATTGGATGTTCCTCTCAAATGTCTGAGAATCCAATTGATCACATTCCAATGCTCAATTCCTAGATGACTCATATACCTACTAACAACTCCCACTACATGTGCAATATCTAGCCTAGTACATACCATAGCATACATCAAGCTTCCTCTAGCTGAAGCATAGGGTACCTTGGACATCTTATCCTCTTCTCCTTGTGTCTTGGGATACATCTCCTTAGTCAACTTCAAATAACCAGGTAAAGGTGTGCTAACAACTTTAGCATTCTCCATAGAGAAACTTTGTAACACCTTCTCAACATAATTAGCTTGAGATAGCATCAATTTCCTATTCTTCCTTTCTCTACAAATCTTCATACCAAGGATTTTTTTTTCTACCCCCAAATCCTTCATAGAAAATGCATGGGCTAACTGGCATTTCAACCCCTTAATTTGATCCATGTTAGACCCAACTATAAGCATAGCATAAACATATAAACATAAAATAATGTAGATGTCATCATTCAACCTCTTAAAATAAGCATAATGATCTAAGTGAAACCTATTGTATCCATGCTCATGCATAAAATTGTCAAATTTTAGATACCATTGCGGAGGTGCTTACTTCAAGCCATATAAACTTTTCTTCAATTTGCACACTAAGTTCTCCTTACCTTTGACCTCAAATCCCTATGGCTGAGCCATATATATCTCTTCATCTAAATCACCATGAAGGAAAGTTGTTTTAACATCAAGCTACTCTAAATGCAAATCTTCAATAGCCACAATACTTAAAATAGTATGGATATAAGTCATTTTAATAATAGGAGAAAATATCTCATCAAAATTGATTCCTTTTTTCTGTGGGAATCCTTTTACAACTAACCTAGTTTTAAATCTTTTCTTACCTCCTTCCTCTTCTTTTAACCTATAAACCCACTTATTCTATAAAGCTCTTTTACTTGTAGGCAACTTGCATAAAACCCATGTCTTATTCTTTAGCAAAGAGTCTATTTCATCTTTCATTGAAGACACCCACTGAATCTTAGTATCCACTTGCAATGCTTTATCATAACTTTCAGGTTCACTAACATCAGTAAGTAAAATTGAATACAAAGAGGGAGAAAATCTTTCTAGAGGTCTAATTTTCCTTGTTGACCATCTAACATTCACTAGTGTGTGTGATATTTGTTTCTACGGTTGTTTCACATCATGCAGAATGGCTAGAACATCATCTTTTAGAGTATCATCTAGCACTATATAATCATCTTATTTCTTCTCATGTTGCTACAATAGATATTTGTACAACACTTTCTCATTGAATATGACATCCTTGCTTCTTACAATTTTATGATTTTAAAAATCCTAACATCTATAACCAAATTCATTAATGCCATATCCAACAAATATACATTTCTTTGACTTAGCTTCTAGCTTGGTTCTATTTTCAAAATCTATGTGACAAAATGCTTCAAAACAGAAGGTCTTGAGAAATGAATAACTCACCTTCTTACTGGTCTATGCTTCCTCTAGAATACCACAACCCAAAGGAGTAGAGGGACCTCTATGAATCAAATATACAATAGTATTGATAGCCTCCACCCACATGTAAAAGAGAAACTCAACATGCAACCTCATGCTTCTTGCATGCTCTATTATAGTCTTGTTCATGTGTTCAGCTACTCCATTTTCCTATAGATTCTTTAGAACAATTTTTTGTCTATGAATACCATTAGTGGAGAAATAATCTTAAAATTCATGATTGCAATACTCAACACCATTAAACCTATCAACCCTCAGCTTACCCTCATCTGCCATTGCTCCCACTCAATCTTGAGAATTTTCTGCATTTGATAACTGAAAAACAACCTCACTCTAATACCACTTGTTAGGATTTCACCACGAATAGAAATAATAATTACATGAAAATATAACCAATAATAGAAAAATAATATATCACACAGAAAAGAACACAAGGCACCAAGATTTAACATGGTTCACCCAATCCCTAGGCTACGTCCACCAAACAACAAGTCCAATATTATTACGATCTAGTGATTACAACTTGATTACAATTTACAATCCCTTATAGATCAATACTACTGTAAGAACCAATTTTGCATCACCTTATGAAATAGTCCCTAACCCTAAGACCTTTTTTTATAAAAGTATTAAATTGCTTTAGGGTTAAAATTAATAATTATATGTCAGGCCAAAATCTTGATAAAATAGGGCCCAAATTTTATTTTTCAAGGAAAAGAATTTATGAAGTAAGTATAATTCTTTCATGATCAATCACCACAATCTAACAAGTTAAACACTTAAATAAACTTTAATGTTAAGGCTAATTGAACATTATACCAAATTTAAATCTAATCATAAAATAATACTCCAAAAAAACTATTAATAAATTAACTTAAATGTGAATTCTAAAAATATCTTATATTTAAATGTTTAGGATTATGCCCTAGAAAATTTATGAATAAGGTTCAATATTTAAACAATTAGGATTGAACATATAAATAAGATTATTGTTAAGGTTAGGATTTAGGGTTATCCATTTAGAATTAAGGTGGAGTAATTAGCATTATGATTGAGGCAAAAAATATAAGATTTAGGATTAGCATTATGATTGGGGCACAAAATATAAGAGTAATTAGCATTTATGATTGGGATTAAAATTAGAATAAGTGTTTCAATATTAGGATTAAAATTAGGGTTTACAAATTTTCGGATCACATGCTAGCTTTAAGGATTACATTTTTTAATTATGGTTAGGATTGGAATAATTTAGTGTTTAATAATTTAGATTTTAGCATTTAGGGCAATTATTGAGCAATTAGGGTCTACCATTTATAATCATAGTTTTGCATTTAGAATTAGGGCAAGGGTAAAGATTATGGTATGGGTTTACATCATTAAATTAGAAATATGACTAGGATTATGAGTGTTTAACATTTGAGTGTTTAACATTTATATTTAAATATTTAGGATTATGCTTTAGCATTTACAATTGAGGTTTAATAATAAAACAATTAGGATTTAACATAAATAAGATTGTGGTTTGGGTTAGAATTTAGGGTTATCCATTTAGAGTTAGGGTAGAGTAATTAACATATTGATTAGGGCATAAAATATACCATAAATTAATTTAATTACCATAAAGATTATGATTAGGATACCATAAATTAATTTACCATGAAACGTAATATACCATAAAGCATAATTTATGATTAGGATACCATAAATTATTTTTTTTATAGAATGTCTTAAGAAATGAATAACTCACCTTCTTACCAGTCCATGCTTCCTCTAGAATACCACAACCCAAAGGAGTAGAGAGACCTCTATTAATCAAATATACAACAGTATTGATAGTCTCCACAATTAATTTACCATGAAACTTAATATACCATAAAGCATAATTTATGATTAGGATATCATAAATTAATTTAGAATATAGAAGGTCTTGAGAAAAGAATAACTCACCTTCTTACTAGTCCATGTTTCCTCTAGAATACCACAACCCAAAGGAGTAGAGAGATCTCTATTAATCAAATATACAATAGTATTGATAGCCTCCACCCACATGTAAAAGAGAAACCCAACATGCAACCTCATGCTCCTTGCATGCTCCATTATAGTCCTGTTCATGCATTCAACTACTCCATTTTCCTATGGAGTCCTTGGAACATATTTTTGTCTATGAATACCATTAGTGGAGCAATAATCTTCAAATTCATGACTACAATACTCATCACCATTAAACCTATCAACCCTCAACTTACCCTCATCTACTATTGCTCCCACTCAACTGTGAGACTTTTCTGCAGAAGATAACTGAAAAACATTCTCACTCTAATACCACTTGTTAGGATTTAACCATGAATAGAAATAACAATTACATGAAATATAACCAATAATAGAAAAATAATAGATCACATAGAAAAGAACACAAGGCACCAAGATTTAGCATGGTTCACCAAATCCCTGGGCTACGTCCACCAAACAACAAGTCTAATATTATTACAATCTAGTGATTACAACCTGATTACAATTCATAATCCCTTACAACTCAAGACTATCGTAAGAACCAATTTCGCATCACCTTATGAAATAGTCCCTAAGCCTAAGCCCTTTTTATACAAGTATTAAACCGCTTTAGGGTTATAATTAGTAATTACATGTCAACCCAAAATCCTGATAAAATAGGGCCCAATTTTTTTTTTTGGGGCAAAGAATTTATGAAGTATATATAGTTCTTTCTTGATCAGTCACCACAATATAACAAGTTAAACACTTAAGTAAACTTTAATGTTAAGGTTAATTGAACATTATACCAAATTTAAACCTAATCATAAAATAATACTGCAAAAAACTATTAATAAATTAACTTAAATGTGAATTCTAAAAATATCTTATATTTAAATGTTTAGGATTATGCCTCAGAAAATTTACAATTAAGGTTCAATATTTAAACAATTAGGATTGAACATATAAATAAGATTATTTTTTGGGTTAGGATTTAGGGTTATCCATTTAGAATTAGGGTGGAGTAATTAGCATTATGATTGAGGCAAAAAATATAAGATTTAGGATTAGCATTATCATTGGGGCACAAAATATAAAAGTAATTAGCATTTATGATTGGGATTAAAATTAGAATAAGTGTTTCAATATTAGAATTAAAATTAGGCTTTATAAATTTTAGGATCACATGCTAGCTTTAAGGATTACATTTTTTAATTATGGTTAGGATTGGAATAATTTAGTGTTTAATAATTTAGATTTTAGCATTTAGGGCAATTATTGAGCAATTAGGGTCTATCATTTATAATCATAGTTTGGCATTTAGAATTAGGGCAAGGGTAGAGATTATGGTATGGGTTTACATCATTAAATTAGAAATATGATTAGGATTATGGTGTACATTTTCTAGGAAATCTAATTTGAGTGTTTAACATTTATATTTAAATATTTAGGATTATGCTTTAGCATTTACAATTAAGGTTTAATAATAAAATAATTAGGATTAAAAATAAATAAGATTGTGATTTGGGTTATAATTTAGGGTTATCCATTTAGAATTAGGGTAGAGTAATTAACATTATGATTGGGGCACAAAATATACCATAAATTAATTTAATTACCATAAAGCTTAATTTACTATTAGGATACCATAAATCAATTGTCAAAATATACCGTAAATTAATTTAATTACAATAAAGCTTAATAAACTATAAGGTTTAATATTAAAACAATTAGGATTTAACATAAATAAGATTGTGGTTTGGGTTAGGATTTAGGGTTATCCATTTAGAATTAGGGTAGAGTGATTAACATTATGATTGGGGCACAAAATATACCATAAACTAATTTAATTAATAGAATGATTTAATGATTACAATTTTTAATTATGGTTAAGATTGGGATAATTTAGTGTTTAGTAATTTAGATTTTAGTATTTAGGGCAATTATTGAGTAATTAGGGTCTACCATTTATAATCATGGTTATTGAATTTAGAATTAGGACTAGGGTAAAGATTATGGTATGGGTTTACACCATTAAATTAGAAATACATGGTTAGGATTATGTTATGTATTTTCTATGGAATTTAATATGAGTGTTTAACATTTATATTTAAATATTTAGGATTGTGCTTTAGCATTTATGATTAAGGTTCAATGTTAAAACAATTAGGATTTAACATAAATAAGATTGTGGTTTGGGTTAGGATTTAGGGTTATCCATTTATAATTAGGGTAGAGTAAATTTTAACATTAAATGATTGGGGCACAAAATATAAGATTTAGGATTATGGCTACTATTTCAAGACTTATCATTTTAAAAATTAGGCATTACAATTTAGAATTATGGTTTAGGTTTAGATTTAGGATTGATGGATGATAATTTAAGATTATATAGTTTATTCTAATGTTTAAAAATTAGGATTAGAATTAGGGTTTATATTTTAGGATCACGTGCTAGCTTTTAAGATTATGATTTTTAATTATGGTTAGGATTAAAATTTACTTTCCATTATGGTTACCTAGCTAGGGATCAAGTTTTAGGTTTAAGATTTGAAGTTACAATTAGAATTAGGGTGTAACATTTAGAATTAAGTTTATTAATGATTAGGGTAAGGTTTCTCAATTTTAATTATATAATGGTTAAAATTTTAATTAGTGTTAGGGTTAGGCTTAGAATTATAGTGAGAGTAACATTTTACATCAAGGCTAATACTATGTTTATGGTTAGTGTGTAGTTTTATTAAAAAAGATGGTCATTAAATTATTGAAAATTTCTAACTAAATAATGAAATGATAAATTGATATGATGGTCCAGATAATTTGGAGTAGGGGATTTAGAATTATATTTGATTTAGAAAGGAAATATTACTTATTGTAAATCACAAATAGAATTTAAGAGCTTATTTATGTTTAAATGTGATAATTAGGGCTAAGGTTGTGTTAAGGTTGAATGGTTATGTATGATTGTTTAGAATTCGAGATTTAGTTAATATTAGGATTAAAGAGTTGAGCTTATGATTAGAGTTACATAAATCTAGGGTTTAGAGTTAAAATTATGGTTTTAATGTAATGGAGCACATTAAATACTTAGTTTTATGTTTAAGGTTTAGATTGAATTATTGTATAGTTATGGTTAGGTTAAGGTTAGACTTAGGAATATAGTTAGTTTTAATTTATTTGTTATATGGTTTATAAACTAATTTATAATTAATTACTATTTTCTTGAAATAAATCTAAAACATCAATTTAATTACATGTTTAAATAATCTAATTCACATCTATCTAATTAGTCAACATTGTAATTTTTATTAAATACATTGAAACATCTAAAATAATAATTTTTTAAGTGAACATCTACAAAAAATAAATTAAAATTAATAGATACATAACTATTTAAATGAACAGATACAATAATCTAAAGATAAAAATACTAACAATGGAAATTTGTAATTTTACATATTAAAAGTGAAAAATAATAGCAAATTGATGGAATTATAAAGCACAAAACTGAAAACAATGAAATAAAATACTAGAAAACAAAGTAAAATACTTGGTACATTGAAAAAGAGCAAAAAGGGGTCAATAGAAATCCAAAAATGGCTCCCATTTTAGACACCAATGAAAATAACTAAAAACCCCCACAAAGGTGGGCATTTTTTAGAATCAAGTAACCAATTTGTTCAAAATGTGGTACCTAGTTTTTAAAACATGTTTTGAGTACCGGATCCACATTCAGAAATTGGGTACCCAATTTTTGAATATGGATCGGGCACTTGAACCTTAATGGGTACCCAATTTGTTAAAATCAGGTACCTGTCTTTGGAAAGGTCTCATTCCACAGAATTGCCTTCTGTCAAATTGCAACCCAACTTTGTGGATTCACCCATGAGTATCTTGTTGTGGTTTTAGTATATTGCTGATATGGTTAAGTTTGTTTAACGTTGATAGTTGCGATAATTGTTGGATAACTAATTCACACACCCCCCCTGCTCCCAATTATAGAAGTGGACTGTATATCCTAATAGTGCCTTAGCTTGGAAGCAGGTTGCATATGTGGGTTCTTAGGAAACATTTGAGTAGTAGGGTTGAATTTTTTTTATAATAGTGGGTTTTTTCCCTATTCTATGCCTGTGAAGACATTTTCTTGCTAGAAGATGTTTTGGTGGCTTTTTTTTTCTCGACTTCAATCTTTGCATGCAAAAATGTCTATTGCATCAATTGTGGAGCTTTCTCACATGTACAAGACTCATAATGGGTCCTCTTCAAGCATGCATGCATAAAAAGTAGAGACTTTTTATACAAGTGATGGCCCTAAACTACAAAAGGTTAATGGGTGTCTTCCTAGATCCTAGGATCACCTAGTTCTAGTCATTTCTCCTAATTTGGTAGCAAAAGATGTCTCATAATGGAGTAGGCATACTCTTATCTGTAAGTATATTAGTATTCACATTCCTTTTTCCACTTAGGAAGCTTGGATCTAGTGTACCTATAGATTGAAGGAGATATGGACACTATGCTTGCAATGAATTGCTATTCTGGTAATTTTCTCAAATATGGTAGCTCACAATAGAGTTTTTGAAGGTGTCCCATATTTTTGTAATTAGGTTGGGTTTTTTATTTAACCATGGCATGCAAGTTTTAATTCAACTAAAGAGATTCCTTCTCAAATTCTTGTTTGGGTTTTTCTACCTCACCTTCCCCTAGAGTTTTGGCAAGAAGACATCTTACATAAAATTTTGAGTCTCCTTGGAAAGCTTGTGGCAGTTGTTGCATAAAATCTTGATAGAAAGGTGATTTTCTTTGCTCATATTTGTGTTGAGATAGACCTGAATAATCCCCTATCAAAATTGATGAAAATTACTTTGGGATCTTCATTATGGTTTAAGTAGTTAGATTATGAATCTCTACTTTTTTGATGTTGGTTTTTTCATGAGTATGGCTATCTCCTATGACAATGCCCTAAAGTTCATAAGGAAGCTCAATCCCCCTCTTCAACACCTCGTCTTGTGGATAAGGAGGATAAAGGGAACTCTCTCATGATGGAGGAGGCCTAGATTAAGGACAACAAAGAATTTGTACTAGTTAAGACTAAGAATAAAGGACAAGGTCAAAAGAGAACATTCAAGGATAGACAGCTAGATCAAGGCTTTCATAGGTTTGAAGTGATATAAAATTTAGATTTGGAAGAAAGAGGTCCACATGTCGTCACTTCTAATAATGTGGGGGTTAGTATAGAGGTTGTGACAGTTCTTGAACCAAAATTAGTTCAAGCTATATAGGACAACAAGTGGCTCAAGTGACTTTAATTAATTCTATGGAGTATGACATTGTGTTGGTTGATTTGGCTAAAGAGGCTTTAGCTTCATCTCAAAATAAGGGTTCATCTCATAGATTGGGAATGCATCAATGAACCCTTAAGAAAGGTCCTACTAATAGCTCCTCAAAAGGGTGAACGTTAGACCTTGAGAAGATAAAAATGACTAGAGATCTATTGGTGGAATTGAGGTTTGTTAAACTTATTGATGCTCACTTTTCTCAAACCTCCCCATCATTATTCTCTCCTGGAAAATGAGGGGTTTCAATAGCACTTGACATTAAAAACTTATTCATGATTTAATTGTAATTTATTCTCTAGATGTCTTCTATGTTCAAGAAACTAAGGTTTTTTTTGAGGTTATACATCGACATGATCCACATATTTGGTACATTGGTCACTGTCAAAGTATTAGTTCACAAGGTAATTCTAGAGATTTAGTTATGTTTTGGGACCCTCGAAATATTTCTCCCCTTTGGTGGATTTCTAGTCATTACTCAATCTCTATGTGGCTAGAGCCTTGGACTTGGGTGAGACTATTCTTGTGAGAAATGTTTATGCCCCTATTGACATTCATTGGAAGATTCATCTCTAGGATCACATTAGGTATGTGCATTCTTGTGCTCCTTATTTTCCTTGGATTTTAGGAGGTTATTTTAATTCTTTTTTAAGTCTAGAGTACAAACGAGGAGTTATTTCAATGCTTTGCCCTACTTTTATACTGTTTCAAGCCCAAGTGGATGTTCTTTATGTTATTGATATTAAGCCTTAAAATGGGGTTTTTACTTGGAACAATAGATAGAGTGGTCAGGAATAAATCTCAAAATGTTTGGATAGGTTTCTTGTTTCTTGTTACTAGGTTGGAGGTTTTCGTATTACAAGTTCTTAAATTCTTGATTGTAGGGGTTCTGATCATTGGCCAATTAAGTTCTCTTCTTCTCCTATTTCTATTCCTAAGAACCCTTCTTTTATATTTCAGCTTATGTTGATCTGAGACTTGTCCCTCTATGATTTGGCAGCTAAATGGTGGAGAGAGGGTGGCCCAACTTATGAAGCAAGTATGTTTTTATTTTAGAAGAAACTTAAATATGTCAAATATCATCTTAAGAGATGGATTACATCTTGCTTTGGGAACCTTCAGTATAGAAAGAGGAATGCTCTTGATCATCTTGCAATGATTACTCACTAAATTAGGGACTCTGGGCTTATAGAGGCTCTTGGTAGGGAGGTACCCCAGGCTATGCGAGATGTGGAAAATGGGAACTTTAGGAGGATATTTACTAGAAACAAAAGGCTCACATTGATTGGCTACATCTATTTAGACTCGTTGTAATAAAGGGTATATTTCTTCTCTTGTTATAGCTAAAGGCCTTCAAATTTCCTCTCAGTCTACTATGACCAAGGAAGCCCTTCAATTTTATTCTACCCTTTTTTTTGAAGATTCCCTACCTATAGCTAAGGAGGAGAACTTGATTCTTTCTTGCATTCCCTCACTTATCACCAGTGCTATGAATGATTCCCTTATTTGACCAATTCAATGTCAAAACTTAAAGAGATGGTGTTTGGGATGAATAAATGTAAAACTCCAGGCTCATATGGTTTCTCCACTGAATTCTATCAAGAGTTTTGGTGTCTCTAGAGGACTAGAAAACCTAAGACTAAGAGGACTTCAGGAGTTTTGGTGTTTGAAGGACTTCAACTTCTTTTTCTATTCTTATGAATGGTTCTCCTTTAGATCCTTTTGGTGCCTCTAGAGGACTTGGGCCAATGGGACCTTATTTTGCCTTAGCTCTTTATCATTATGGTTGAGGGTTTGGGATGCTTTCTTAAGCTTCATGTTCACTAGGGTTTGATTCATGGGTGGAAGTGGGATCATAGCTTGCCTCCTCTTTCACATCTTTAGTTCATGGATGATACTTTTTTTATGGGACAAGCCCATTTTTAGGAATCTATTTCTTTTCAACATGAATCGGATGTGTATCTTGCAGCTTTAGGTCCGAAAGTTAATAAGATTAAATGCTAGATTCTTTTCTTCAATATCCCTCAAGATATTCATAGGTGTATTGCTACTATTTTGAGATCTCAAATTGGGTCTCTTCCCTTTGTTTATTTAGGTATCCCTCTTACTATTGGTAGACATCCTAGATCTTCCTAGCAAGTTTTGATTGATAAATTGTGACAAAAGGATAATAATTGGACTCATCATTGGCTATCAATTACTACTTGTCTGACTCTATTAAAGTCAATTATTCAAGCCCTTCCTATTTATAGATATTTTGTTCAAGCTACTCCTATGTATTTTCTTTAGGAATTTGATGCTCTCCCTTGTCAATTTCTTTGGATTCAAAACCTTTCAACTTCTAAATGGAGTCAAGTTAAGTGGGAAACTCTGTGTAGACCTCTGAAGGAGGGTGGCCTTAGCTTACAATCAACTACTTTAAATGGAAAAGTTCTCACTACTAAGCTTTACTAAGGTTGGTGTACTAATCAATATCAACTTTGGGCTCATATTCTCACCTATAAGTATTTTATTGTCACCTATAAGTATTTTTTGGCTATTGATGTGTTTGAAGTTTTCCAATTTCCTCTAGAAGGGAGAGGATCCATGATTTGGAATATGCTAAAGTTTGGAGCTTAGCTGGTTAAGGATGGTCTCTTTTGGATTTGTCATTCAAGATGTCAAGCTTTATTTTGGCTTGACTCATGGGATGATCACCATTTGATCCTTTCCACTCATCCTCATCTTCATGACCTTTATCAAAAATTTAGTGCATAGTTGATTATTACAAGATAAGGTGTGCTCAAATTTTGGCTCTTTCCTTTCATTGGAAATACTCCTCTGAATGGCCTATAGGAGGATCTGAGGATGATAGCTAGGAGCTAATTTAGATTTTGCAGTCTCATGAGTTTACTAATTTGATTGGTAATGATGTTCTTACTTGGGATAGCAATGATTTAGCTAGGAAATTTTTACTATCTTCAGGATATGTGGAGCTTCTCCAGTGGACATTGGGGGATGTTCAGGTGCCTTGGTCCAAGAAAGTTTGGTACAAGTATTCCTTGCCAAAACACAATTTTTTAAATGTGGTTGGTGGTCCATAGTTGGTGTCTTATGTGGGATAATTTATTCAAGTGTAGCTTCTATGGACCATCGATATGTATTTTTGTTCGACTAGTGAAGATAATCGCTCTCATATTTTTTTCCAATGCCCCTTTACTAGACATATTTGGCATTCTTGGAGGAATGTTTGGGACCAATCTTGTTGGCATGTTTCCTTACTGGTAGAATTCTTTGCATGGTAGGGTAAGGCTCCTATCAAGACTTCTTTCCTTCAAGTTACTTGGACTCTTGGACCCTCCTTTATTATTTTGCATACTTGGTTAGAGAGGGGCTGTTTTATTTTTAGGGATGAATTTTGAGAGATTCTTCACTTAGGGTAGAAAATTCTCCATTCTTTGGGGGAAAATATTTTTGCAAAATATGACACTATTGAGGTCATGGAGCTAGGGGAGGATATTTTTAATAATCTCCTAAATATCCCTCGCTCACATGGAAATCTATTGAGTAAGATATGTAGACATCCCTTGTGAAAGATTAATAGGGTGGGGAAGTGGAGGTCATTGCTATTTTGTGTGTTGTGAAGAGTGCTTGTAACCTTGGTTGGAGAAGGCTTATTTGTGAATATAACTCACAAGTGGTGATATGTCTATTGAATTAGAAACTTTCTAAGGTTGTCAGTTGGAAGTTAGCTTTGATTGCTGACCAGATTCATAATTTGTGTACTTCTTTGGAGTCTGTTACTTTCACTCATATTCCTAGAGAATGGAATAGTGTTGTTGATTGTCTAACAAAATGGGATTTTGAACATATGTATTATTGGAATTGATAAGTCCCAACTTCCTATGGGCTTATCCCATCAATTAGATTATTCACTGGATCTTGGTAGGTTTGTTTGATGCCCTTACTCTATTTTTTGTATATTTCTTTTAGATTGAATAAATTTTCACCTCTCTTTTATTTCAAATTCTTTTATAAAATAGATTTTAGTTTAAAAATCTATTTAAAATAAAATTTGAAAAATGTATGAAATCAACCATTTTAATGTTGAATGGTTAACAAAAATTAAGGAATCACATGTAGGTGTTAATTTCACCTTTTACCCTGCCATCTCACTACATCTCAAACACTATGATAGCTATGAAACTGAGAGATATCATGTGTCCATCACATGATATGCTCCACCTATGGTCACATATTTTTGTGGGTACAAATAAGTTCTACCATAGTCGGTGTTGTAACTTCTATTTATTTTTGGAAAATTGGAATCAAACAAACCAATTATAAACTAAAAATATTGAAATTACACATTTTATCTATATAAACACATGCACAATTTCAATTCATTTAACAACTTAAGTGGAAAAAATCATATTTTTGATAATTTTCTAATGATGCTTGTCAAATTGATAAGTAGGAGACAATCTCCATAGCATGTCAAATTATGATATTGCTATCAGGATTTAACTATGTGATTTTTGAGTCAAACCCATTGACCCATATTTCATGAGTAGTGATTCAACATGAATCCATCTCTCATGAGAATAAATGGAACACTCAGCACTCATTGGATCTAGGTGATGCTCACAGGGGTGAAATATGGGTCAATGAGTTTGACTAAAAAATCACATAGTTAAATCCCAGTACTTCACCCCTATGAGCATCACCTAGATCCAATGAGTGCTAAGTGTTCCATTTATTCTCATGAGAGATGGATTCAAGTTGAATCACTACTCATGAAATATGGGTCAATGAGTTTGACTCAAAAATCACACAGTTAAATCTTGATAGCAATATCATAGCTTGTCAAATTGTTAAGTTTAGTGTACGACATAGTCAACTTTAGCTTTCACGACAACTATGGGTACATAATATTTTCATAGCATTTATAAGAGTATATTAAGAAGAACTCTGATGGAGCTTGAGTCCCTTCATTTTTGTCAAAAATAAAAGATAGATTTGTGCAATGGGTAAATCATAGTTATTAAATAGTTAAAATCATAAAAGGAAATAAGACAACTCTAACCATAAAATACTAATTTTAAGGTTTGGCCAATTAGATAAGGTCCACCTTGTGTACTAACTCTTACACTAGAACTTCACTAATACTTCTAAAGTACCTAGTTTGTAATTATTTTATTAAAACTTTAATAAAAAGATAAAAATATAAATTATAATAATATAATTTTTTTTTATTAAATAGTAATAAACAAACATATATCTTCTAACCTAAAATAAATATGCTAATCTAAAGATACATTACAATTACAAAACATTAAACAGATAAAACTTACATAACGTAGCTTATTATATATATATATATATATATATATATATATATATATATATATATATATAATCCCTCCCATTTTGGTAGTTAGATAGGGGTATGTTCAGGATCATGGTCAACCAAACTATGCTGTTAAGTGGCAATAAAAAATTAACAAATCAGGATTATGTGAACTTGACATGCAATTTTAAACTTGTTATGAGATTTATATAAAAAAGTTGTGAGAAAAGAATCTATAGGAAATTAAATTTAGTTTCTAAACTGCTAGGCCTTATCTGAAGAAAGATGATTGGTCAAAATTTTGAATTTTAACGCAATAGTACAAAAATTTCATGACAAAAATAAAAAGTATGTGTACTTCTGACCACCTTAATCATAATCAAATGGTAATATTTTTAATAAGATTCTAGATATAAGAAGAAGACTCATTCTCGAATGTGACACATATTTTTGGGTATTTTATTCCAAATAAATAACTATTATGATTTTTTTATTTTTATTTTTTCAAAACTTTGTATTTATATTAATATAATCAACTAGTTCAAAAGGGGCTCCCAGAGAAAGAACTAGGAAAGAAAAATCTATTCATACCTCATTACAAAAAATATAGTATACCTAGAGCTACTCAAGAAGAGAGTTGGTGGGCCAAACTCAATTACAATATATGTGCCAAGGATGGCATGGGAGAAATAATAAGCACCAAAACTTCACTAATACTTCTAAAGTACCTAGTTTGTAATTATTTTATTAGAATTTTAATAAAAAGATAAAAATATAAATTATAATAATATAATTTTTTTTAACAAATAGTAATAAACAAACATATATCTTTTAACCTAAAATATGTATACTAATCTAAATATATATTACAACTACAAAACATTAAAAAGATAAAACTTATATAATATAGCTTATTTAAAAATATATATATAATCCCTCCCATTTTGGTAGTTAGATAGGAGTATGTGCAAGATCATGGTCAACCAAACTATGCCCTTAAGTAGGAATGAAAAATCAACAAATCGGGGTTATGTCAACTTGAGATGCAATTTTAAACTTGTTATAAAATTTCTATAAAAACATTGTGATAAAAGAATCTATAGGAAATTAAATTTAGTTTCTAAATTTCTATGCCTTATTTGAAGAAAGAAAAAATTGATTGGTCAAAATTTTGAATTTTAATGCAATAGTACAAAAATTTCATGACAAAAATAAAAAGTATTTGTATGTCTGACCACCTTAATCATAATCAAATGATAATATTTTTAGTAAGATTCTAGATATAAGAAGAAGACTCATTCTCGAATGTGACACATATTTCTGGGTATTTTATTCCAAATAAATAAGTAATTATGATTTTTATTTTTATTTTTCTCAAAACTTTGTATTTATATTAATATAATCAACTAGTTCAAAAGGGGCTCCCAGAGAAAGAACCAGGAAAGAAAACTCCATTCATAACCCATTACAAAAAATATAGTATACCTAGAGCTACCCAAGAAGAGAGTTGGAAGGCCAAACTCAATTACAATATATATGCCAAGGATGGCATGAGAGTAATTATGAATTTTATACTATAGAATTTTCAGAATAAAAAAAAACTTCTGTGTTTGACCACCTTAACTAATTCAAAACTTTACAAAATTTAACTTTTATTTTATTTTCCTTATAGTATAAGAGGTATATTTAATGTGGAACATCTTTTGGATTTCAAAAATGTTACAATGTTTGAAAGTTATATTTGTTTTTCAATCAGTTTCTCAATCAACACTTTATGTGTAACTCCATTAGAAAATGAATAATAATTACCTACTAAACTTGTAATTTGATATACATTATACTTATGGAAAGATAAGAACATTCTTAAGCAACCCTTTTTATTTCATCAAATTTGAGTGAAAAAAAGTCACCAGACACATGTTTGAAGTAAAAAACACACAAGAACAAGCCAAAAAGATAATTTCGAGACATATTTTAAGTTGACCATGTAGGGTTGGTATCCGAAGAAATCCCAAGCCTTATAAATGTATTGATATTTTGATTTGGTATCAAGATGGGTGTGAAAAAATTTAGAATATATTTTGAAATGCTTTGAGGTATTTCAGAACTACATATTTATTAGATCGCCACTTTTTGACACACCATGATCCTACACATACCCATTGTATAACTATGAATGTAGCTACATAATTTTTAATTCCAATTTTCTTATAAGACATCCATTTTATTAGATTATATAATTTCATTGACATTAATAAAAAATAAATTAAATTAATTTAAATAAAAATATTAACCAAAAAACTTATTAAAAACATTTTAAATTATAACATTAAAATTTATAGTTTAGAGGTTAACTTCTTTATCCTCAACTCATTATGTTATAATTAAATAATGATTGGTATGGTTGAAGCAAGAAATAAATTAAATACCTTTTACCTTTTCTTGATTTCATCTTCTATGAAAAATACTGATTAAAAAAGAATGAAAAAAAAACTCAAGGCTGGGAGTGACTGTGAAAAGTAATCACAATTTTAGAAAAAAATCGATCAATAGTAATAATTATAGCATGTCATCGACCAATTAGAAGTAGATAAGTAGAGCCCAGGGTCATTATCTAATAAAATTTCTTCACATTTAATTTTTTTTGTCCATTTATTTTCAAGAAGGGAAAATAGAGGTAACTAATTTTGAGCATGCCATTTGAAACACACATTTGGATTTTGAAGTCATCCTTGAATTCCCCTTAGTTGAAGGAGTGATGGTATTTCTATGGTAATATGATTATAATATTAAAATTAATATTAAGGACATAAAATAAAGAGGGAATAACCAAAAGAAATGCCCAATTTGCTAGCTTTAGGAGAAGGCATTGAGTGCAATGTTCCAAACTTGCATTGAGCTTTCAAGAAATTTTAACAAATTTTACTATGGTATTTTGAGTTGAAAATCAATAACAAGCTTATTTTATCTTTGCTTTGGTTTCAATGGTTTGAGCTCAAAAGAAATATGAATAAATGTGGAATTTTGACCGATGCTAAGCAATATTTATGAATAAATCTAAAATTTTAATGGATGCATAGCCATAATTTCTTGTGCTTATTTTTCATGGGTCTAAGAGGAGAAACCAAGGCAAAGAAAACTTGGCAACCATATTTTTTTTGAAGGTTTGCTCAATGTTTTTAAAGAAAATCAACTACATATAGTTGTAGAAATTTATGAGGTTCTAGGAGTTCCCCTACAGCAACCCAAATATTAACCTATTTGTTTGAAAAGAAGTAGCTATGGCAGATGATAGCTCAACATGTTGCTCTAGCTTTGAGAGAACCCATGGACATTTGTAATTGATTTTTTGCTTGTGTTAAAAAATTCATTGGCCTATGATGACATTATTTGTGATCTTAACGAGGGTGCTAAAGCATTTGAGAAGCATGTTACTAAGCTTTGTGTACTTGCAGAAGGTTGCTACCAACCTGATTTCACAAAACTAGTTCAATTCATGTGCATTGAACACAATGCAAACCTGATTGATGGATTGATTTTTGATGGGTTCTTGAACATATTGTGGGTGAAGTTGACTACTAGAAGTTTCTTGAATAGATTGTGCAGTGAAGTTGTGTTGGAAGTTTCCAAAAATTGACTTTTATTTTTGTTATTCTATGAGATAGAAAATTAATTAACCCCTAGGAAAATTACTACTAATAATTATAAAAATGTAAATTTATTTTTAAAAAAAGAAAAGATCCAAAACTTTAGAATGTTAGAACAATTTTTGTGTAAAAGTTGATAGTGTGGAGGTTGGAGCTAATGAAAACATTTGTTCCCTTCCTCTATATATAGGAATGATCTAATAAAATAAAAAATATTTACATATTAATAATTAACTATATATTTTAATTTTTGAATAATATTTATTGATTAATTTTGACATTTTTATTGTGTTTTATTTAAAAGAAACTTTATGTCATGCCTGACCACTACTTCGGGTTTTTTGGCAAATTAGGACCTTGCTGTTATAAGATTTCGTTCAGATGCTATGTTTGAAATTCTGTAGAACTTGGTTATATTACTATCTTTGAATCATGAGACTGATGCTGAATGTATTTTCTACGAAGAACTATGTTTTTAGCAGTAAATGTGATTTAGGATTTTATGATTTGAATCTGACATATCAATGATTGCATGTTGATAGAGTATCGATTATGTTATTATGTTTTTAACTCTTTGTTTTCTGCATTCTATTTCATATTGTATGTTAACTTGACGTTGCAAATACATTTAAATGGTAATATGTTGTATGCATTCATAATCCTTCATTGTACTTTCATATCTGTAACTATAAAGGGATTAAATATTTATATTGTGTATACCCTTGAGATGGTTTCGTTTTCATGACTTATATTAAATTGTTATTTGAGGGAACCACAGTTTGCATTCATATATATGTATATGTTTTCTTTTAAAAAAATGGTCTAACACCCTAAGTGGAGGTCGGCATATAAATTTCTATTTGTTTTAAGGTAACCCTAAATGGGTATCGATTGCAAAGGAGAGCAACATAGTTATTTTGTTGGAAGCCAAATTCATGGTGTTAGAATTCCTTAGAATAACTGAGAGGGGGGGTGAATTAGTTATTCAAGGTCCAAATGCCCTATTAATACCTTTAATAGTTTTTTTTTAATGAATCCATACCCTTTTCATCTGTTCAAACTTAAATCAATCATACAAGCAAATTACTGTAAATCAACATGCAGAGATAAAACATTCAAGATCAACACATGGCACAATGATTTACATGGAAACCCAATTTGGGAAAAACCACCAGTAACATGCTACTTGATTCTCACTCTTCTAAAGTGATGCCTTGTTAAAAGCCTACCCTGTTAAAGGCTTACAACACACTATTAAATGTGACCCTGTTAGAGGATTTCACCAAACTGTTAGGAATGGGCCTGGTTAAAGGTCTTTATAACATTCACTTGGAATGTCACCCTGTTAAAGGATTTATCTAATGGCTGTTAAACCAACCTAAGTCCATAGGATTTATCTTACTATTACAATTGCTAGAAAGTAATGATATTGGTCTTTTGATCTGACATAACTTACAACATACTTTGCAGATTTCATATCACTCTTTCAATTCAATCCTTATGCTTGGCTTCAATCACTTCAGCTTTGACTACTTCTTTCCCTCTCAAGCTTCATCTCCTCGAGTCTTCTTACTCATTCTACCAATGCAATCATCCTTGTGGTCATCTATTTAAGCAAAGTTCTTGTGCTTTCTTCTCCTTAGCACATTCTACAGCACTTCATGCTTTTAAGCTTGACCACAGCTCTCTCTCTCACTATCCTCTCTTTTTTACACACTATTTTTCTTCATTAACTTATGTCTTCTTATATAGAATTTTGATTTTCTTTTGTCGCTCAATTCTCCCTCTCCAATTTTAGGGTTTCAAAATGGATTAGGTAGGATACAATGTATCTACCCCATATCTTGTTCTCTTCTTGAAACTTCGCTAGTTGTATCTTAAAAATGTTCTACATGGTGTTCTGTGCCACCAACTCATCATTCTTATCTTCCTTTTAATTCACAAATTTGTAGGTAACAACTTTGTCGGCTTAGATTTGGCGAATCTTTGATTTCCTAAATAATGTAGTAACTCGACATTATTGAGTTACTAGTGCTCGACACCTCTGTGTTACTCGGCACCTATACCTACTCGGCACTCGGTTCTTCTCGGCACTTGATTCTGCTTGGCACTTGGTTTTGCTTGGCACTTGAACTTGCTCGGCACTTAACTTGCTTGACACTTAACTTTCTCAGCACTTGAACTTGCTTAACACTTAACTAGGAATTTGCTCGGCTCTTACTAGCTTGCTCGGCACTTGAACCTAGTTTGAGCTTTACAAAAGACTTAGCTAAAACCTTAGATCTTTGATATGTTTCAGTGTGTCCATTCTCTGTATCTTTTAGTATGTCATCCAATACACTTTTCATCAATGGCTTAGCTGATCCTTGTACTTAATTACAACATCATAACTTCAATCTTTCTCTAGGTGTTCTAGTTACATCTTATTGGTTGCCTCCACCTTGACAATCAGCTAATTGATAGTATTTGGATCACTAAAGCAATTGTCATCCCTGCAAGTAGCAAGTTTGACATCAATGACAAAACAATGATTGAGGACATTCTTTACCAGTTCCATATATTTTTCTAATGATCATTTCAATCATTTCCAACAATCTCCCTCTTTGGCATTGATGGCAAACCAAACTGATCAAGTAATCAATTTAATTACCACCAAGATTGTATACGTTAGCTTGCTGCATTTTCACTACTGATCTCATATATCTCCCTCTTTCTTTGCATTGATCATTTTTTTTCATATTTCTCCCTCTTTGACATAAATTCCAAAGATGTAGCATCTTCATCATGCAAAATATAAGCTTTGGCTTCTTGTTGTTTTTCTCCCTCGGTCACCATGCTTGTGACTGATTTGGAGTTTCTGTTTCTGTTGTCATCGTTTGCATCAACCTGTTAATATCTCAATGATTTATTCCTGTTGATGTAAGGCAGCTTCCTTGTCACCTTAAACTACTTGACTTAGGGGTATAACCCCCAACTTAGCTCTAAGATATTCATAGGCATCCTTGGGAAATGGTTTGGTGAAGATATTTGCAGTTTATTCTTTTGTGTGAATGTATTCCAACTTCACTTGTTTGTCTTCTACCAATTCTCTGACATAATGATACTTGATTGCAATATGCTTGGTTTTTGCATGCATCACTAGATTTTCGGATATGTTTATAGCACTTGTATTATCACAATACAATATCATCGGTTTTGTTACTTCTTCTTTCATTCCAATCAATAGATGTGTGAGCAATACAATGTTTGTACAATTAACTGCAGCTGCCACATATTCTGATTCTGCAGTGGACTAAGATATACATGTTTGTTTCTTGCTAGTCTAGGTAACTAGCCTTTTGCCTAGAAATAATGTACCTCCACTTGTGCTTTTTCTATCATCTATGTTTCCTCCCCAGTCTGTATCTGTATATGCATTGAGTTCAAATTTTCCATTCTTTTTGTAGTATAGACCAAAATCATCAGTCCCTTTGAGATATCTCATTATTCTTTTTACTACTATGAGATGATTTTCTTTAGGATTAGCAGAGAACCTAGCCACTATTCCAACTGCTAATGCTATGTCTGGTCTACTATGTACAACATATTGTAGTTTTCCAATCATGGATCTGTACATTGTTTGATTGACTTCGGCTAACTCATCATTTTTGGATAGCTTATTTTTTGTGGCCATTGGTGTGCTGACTGGTTTGGATTCCTCCAATCCAAATGTTTTAAGAATTTCTTTGATGTATTTTGATTGTGTAATAAATATTCCATGTTTGAGTTGATGTACTTGCAGTCCAAAAAAAAATTTGATTTCTCCAAACATAGACATCTCAAATTCATGTTTCATTTTGTCAGCAAAGCCTTTGCAAAGTACTTCCTTACCACCAAATACTATGTCATCCACAAAAATTTTAGATACAATAATGTCTTTACCTTCTTCAGCTTTGATGTACAGGTTGCTGTTATCATCAGTTCTTTCAAATCCAATTTGCACTAGATACTTGTGAAGTCTCTCATACCATGCTCTAGGTGCTTGTTTCAAACCATAGAGTGCTTTGTGTAACTTACACACCATATCCCTGTTGTTTTCATCAACAAATCCTTTTGGTTGTTCAATGTAGATTTCTTCTTCTAGTATACCATTCAAGAAGGCAAATTTTACATCCATCTAATAGACTTTAAAATCTTTTTAGGCAGCATATGAAAGTAAAGTTCTTACTCCTTCCATTCTAGCAACAGGAGCGAATGTTTCTCCAAAGTCTATTCCTTCCTCTTGAGCATAACCCTTGCATACTAATCTAGCTTTGTTTCTGGTAATCTCACCATTCTCATCTAGTTTTCTTCTGAATACCCATTTGGTGCCAATCACATTCTTGTCATTTGGTCTAGGAACCAAACTCTAGGTTTTATTTTTTCTTATTTGATCAATTTCTTCTTCCATAGCTTTATACCAGTCATCATCTTGTAATGCACCATGTACTATCTTGGGTTCAAATTGACTAATCAGGCATGATTCATGTCTTAGTCTATTCCTTGTCATTAGTCTTGCATCTTTGTCATCAATTATCTGTTTAGTAGGGTGATGTCTTTTTACATATTTGGATAATCTTGGCTCTGTTATTGTTTAAATGTTTGATCTTTCAGATTCAGGATCACTATGCACTTCATTGTCAGGTTGTTTTTCAGAATTGGATTGTGCATTTTTTTCATTTTGTAACTTGGCTTCTGAATGTAACTCGACATTCACTAGTTGTGAATCGGCTGAAACTAACACTTGTTGTTGATTTTCAATTTGATTGACATCATCCTCATCAGCAATCATTCCTTCATAAGAATATACAAAGGTTTTGTATTCTTCCATTTTCTTTGGTATTTCAACTTGGACTTCTGTGTGCTCATCAAAATTTACATTTGCACTTTCCACAGTTTTGTTAGTTTTGATATTCAAACACTTATATGCCTTACTTCTAGTGGAGTAACCAAGAAATATACCTTCATCACTTTTTGCATGAAATTTTCCATTTCTAACATATTTAAGGATAAAACATTTGCAACCAAACACTTTGAAATATTTTACATTTGGTGAGTAACCATACCATAATTCAAAAGGTGTTGTATTTGTACCTTTCTTGACTTGTACTCGGTTCAGTGTGTGAACAACTATGCTTACAACTTCTCTCCAGTATTTTAGAGCAACATTCTTTTCCATCATTAATGTTCTGGCATAGTCAATTACAGATCTGTTTCTTCTTTCAGCAATTCCATTCTGTGCAGGAGTCCTAGGAGCTGACATTTGTCTTTTGATTCCATTGTCATTACAGAATATCTCAAATTCATTTGATGTAAATTCACCACCTCTATCTAATCTTAGGCATTTCAAGCTTTTTCCAGTTTCCTTTTCAACTCTAGCCACATACCACTTAAGCATTTGAAAAGCATCAGATTTTTGTTTTAAGAACATAACAGTCATCAACAAATAATATTATGTATTTATCTCCTCTATAGCTTTGTATTTTCATTGGACCACATAAGTTAGTGTGAACTAACTCAAGTATCTCTTTAGATGTATAGTTTTTTCTTTTGAAACTTGACTTTGTCATCTTTCCTAGCTGACATTGTTTACACATGATATTATCAGGCTTCTTCAATTTTGGTAGACCTCTGACTTTCTTCATTTTAATAATTTTGACTAGATTGTCAAAGTTGACATGACATAATCTTCTATGCCATAACCATTCATCATCAAATTTTGCAAGTAGACAAGAAACATCATCCATATCAAGGTAAAACAAATTACTCTTTGTTTGTTCTCCTTTTCCTATCAGTTTACCATCATTGTCATAGATTTTTGTAGTTTTGTTTTCAAATTCCACTTTGCAACCTATATTGCCTAATTGTGAGACACTCAGTAAATTGTAGTTTAATCCTTCAACATAGTATGCATTGTCACATGAAATTTGTTCTGTGAGCTTAATGGAACCTTTTCCTTTGATTTGACATGGAGCATAATTTTCATGTTAACCCCAAATTATTATTGAGTTTTCCAAAGGTCATAATTTTCATATTAACCCCAAATTATTATCCACACAAATGGAATAGTTAACAAAGCTACTTCAAAAGCATGCAAAGGCTTTTGTATGGGACTATGGTGATATGAAAGGGCTAAGTCCTACATTATGCACTCATAGAATATAGATCAATGAAGGGTATCTACCACTTTGTCAACCCCAAAGAAGGATAAATTCAAGCCTTAGAGAAATAGTTAAAATTGAATTGCAAAAATTGCTTGATGTTGGTTTAATTTATCCTATATCTGATAGTAGATGGGTGTCACCCTTGGTTATAGTGCCCAAAAAGGGAGGGAAATGGTGGATTTTTGTAAATTACAAAGAATTGAACAAGGCAACAGAAAAATATCACTTTCCTTTACCATTCATAGATCAAGTTCTAGACACTCTAGCTGGAAAGAAGTATTTCTCTTTTCTAGATGGGTATAGTGGTTATAATCAAATCAGTATTGCTCTTGAAGACCAAGATAAAACCACATTCACATGCCCATGGGGTACTTTTGCATACTTTGTTTTTCCATTTGGTCTATGTAATTCTCTTGCAACATTTCAACGAGCTGTTATTAGCATCTTTGCTAATATATCACATGATTGTATGGAAATATATATGGATGAATTCACAACATTTGGAGTCACCTTTGAGGAAGCCATGATGGATCTTGAAAAAGTTTTGATAAGGTGTCAAGAACATAATTTGGCACTTAATACTAAAAAAAGTTTCATGCTCATGCTGGAAGGTGTGGTACTTGGTCATTTCATATTAGCTGCAAGAATACAAGTGGATCTAGCAAAGGTAGAGGTAATTCAAACATTGCCCATACCCACAAAACTGAAAGATGTAAGATCTTTTCTAGGTCATGCTGGATATTATAGACATTTCATAAGAGACTTCAAAAAAATAGCTAGTCTCTTGTATACATTACTGACTAAGGAAGATAAATTCATTTGGACACCCAAATGCAATGAAGCCTTCCTACAGCTTAAGAAAATTCTCACTACAACCCTAGTTTTACAAGGCCTTGATCAGACTTTGCCTTTTCACATATATATAGATGCTTATAAATATGCCATAGGTGCAGTTCTAGGACAACAATCTCAACATCTTGAAAATGCAATATATTATATTAGCAAGAGCCTTCATGGACTAGAATTAAACTACATAATGACTGAGAAAAAATTGTTAGCAATAGTTTATGCTCTGAACAAATTTTGGCATTACATATCTATGTATCCCATATTTGTTCATACTGATCATGCAACAATTAAATATCTCATGAAAAAACTTGCTATAACATGTAGGTTAGCATGATGGTTACTATTGTTGTAAGAATTTGATATCACCATCGTTGATAAGCCTAGAAGAGCCAATGTGGTAGCTAATTATTTATAAAGAATCCACCATGATGAGAATAACACTACTCCGGTAGATGATGCATTTCTAGATGAGCATTTATTTCATATTTCTATTCAAACTCCATGGTATGCAGACATTGCTAACTACATTGTAGCTAATAAAATGCCAGAACATTTCTCTTACAAGGAAAATAAGTTGATTGTAGAGAAAAGATTCCATTTCTCTCGGATTGATAATATCTTATTTTACACTGGACCTAATCAAGTTATGAGAAGGTGTGTGAGAGAGAATGAGACACATGACATTCTACATGCATGCCATAATGAACCATGTGGAGGGCACTTTGTAGCAAAATAAATAGCCTTGAAAATTTTAACAACTAGTTACTATTGGCCTATGCTTTGCAAAGATGCAGCCAAATATACACAAAAGTGTGACAAGTGTCAAAGGATGGGCTGACCAACAAGAATAGATGAAATGCCTCTCAATTCACAATTGGCATTAACAGCATTTGACAAATCGGGTATGGACTTCATTGGTCCAACTTATCCTCCATCTAATGGGAAATCATATATCCTTGTATGTACTAACTACCTGAAAAAATGGATTGAAGTCAAAGCCATGAAGCATGCTCATGATCACAAAGTTGTAGAATTTCTGTATGAAGAAATCTTTCCTCACTATGGTGTACCCAAAGAACTAGTCACTAACCAAGGTGCTCAATTTACTTCTAATCTAATCATAGAACATATGAAACAATATAATATCAAGCACCAAAAATCAAGCCCCTATCACCCTCAAACTAATGAACAAGTAGAAGTCACAAATTAGGAGATAGAGGTCATCTTAACAAAAATAGTTCATTTGCACCATAGGAATTGGAATAGCAGGATACCAGAAGCTATTTGGGTCTACAGAACAACATGGAAGACTACTATAGGCTTTACACCATTTGAGCTCCTATATGGAAAAGTAGAAATGCTCCACATTGAATTTGAACATAAAACTTTACGAACCACACTGGAGTTGAACATTGAACTTCCTACAGCATAGAGAGAATGTCTTCTACATCTTAATTCTTTGGATGAAATGCACAAGGCTATTTTGGAACACATTTAAATCATACAGAAGCAAAGGAAACAATGGCATGAATCCCACATTAGCAACAAAAACTTTCAAATTGGTGACTGGGCATTGCTATATGATTCCAAATTTAGAGATATGCCAAGCAAGCTACAGACACAATGGTTGGGTCCATATGAAATTAACCATTTGTTTACAAATAGAGCTATCCAATTAACTACCATTGATCCTATGCCTTTTAAGTTATTAGTCAATTTCCATAGACTCAGGTTATATAAACAACCCCAAACAAAAGAGGACTTCCTATAATAGTTTCAATGGCCAAATTCAAATGTACACCAAGTGACTCTTCCTGTAGCTCTTCAATACTAATTTCTTCGTGCATGCCCATAATAAGAAATTATGTCCATATAAAGTTCCAAATTTCTCCATTCATTTTCTAATTTCTTCTTTTCCAACTCATCTCACTTGTTTATCTACCACCCACCCACCTCCCATGTCATTATTTTACAATTCTTTGAATAAACACCACAAGTTTTCTAATGTATGTTGTCACCACTAATGTACCTTTTGCCACTTTTTGGTACATGCAACAATCAACTACTAGGTATAAGCTTTTCAAATATTTTTTCATTTATACTACATAGATTTTGTTTCTTATAGCTAATACTATAGTGTTTATATTATGGTGACGTTATGCCAGTTCCATACCCCATACTAAGTCTGACTAGTGTGCACACTTATCCATATTTCGTAGGGGGCAGGGAAGGTTACTAAAACCCAATGCCATTGATATTTACTCATAAAGATTTTTTTTAACCAAATCTTTATACTTCTTTTATTTATGAAAATCAATTGCTATAAGTACACAAGTGTCTAGGTGTCGTACCCCTTATTCTTAAATGATTCCTTATTGTCAGGCTGTGATGTGATCCATATTTAATTTTCAAGTGATCCAAATTCCATTTTTGGATATTTTCACATATCCATGATAAACCACATTATTATTGCTCATAACGAATTGTTATGACATTAATTAGCTAAAAAAATGAATTGTGTAAATGGGTCTGTAAAACAACAACAAAAGAAAGCCTGAATTCATAGGAGGAAAATAGTGCAAGTAGAGTAGAGAGTGAAATTGTCAAGAAAAATGGGTGGAAAATTGTAGCGACGAGAACTAGTGGAGCATACTATTTTACTCTTAGATGTAGAGGTAGTGAGGAGATTTAATTCATGTGGTTGGTTAGGGTATTTCTTAAGTTTAACTATGTTTGATGAAGAGGCAGCCACAAAATTTACAAGAACATTTAATGAGGGAGAAGCTACTGTATGGGGTTTAACAATTGTTGCTATAGAAGATTGAATAGTAGAAGTAACTAGGTTACCAGCAATAGGAGAACATTATCCTAATACGTATGATGCAAGATTAGCTAGGGATTAGTTTGTCATACCAATTGATCCTTACTTGGATATCACCAAGAAAGGTTGCAAAAGGACATCTCTTCTACCACCATACAATGAGATGGTTATGCACATTATCAAGTAACTCACTTGTGAAGGAAGATTTTCATATTTACATGCACATCATTTTAAATTGCTCAACTTTATAAGGCACAATTATCTAGTAAATGTTCCCAATTTCTTGTATAACATGTTATGCATTAGTGCTGAAGAAATTCAAAAGGGAAAGGAGAGTTCTATCACCCATCATGACCTAATTAAATTATTCATATAAATATCACTTAGGGATGCCTCTCCCATATCATAGGTAGAATTTGTTCAAGCTAAAACCCTACAACCCCAAGCTGTCCCTAATCAACAACCTAGTGAAGAGAATGTAGTTCCCACTAATGAACCTACTACGCAAAGCACTCAAGATGTTGAAGTTGGAAATGTGCAAGAAAATGTGTCCTTACTTGTTCAAGAGACTCAAAAACCTACCTTTTCCCAACCAAAGAGAAAACAAAAATTACAAGAAGAGACCTCGGCTCTGGTAGTAGAAAATCCAAACCCTATAGTCGCAAAGCAAAAGAAAACTAAGACAGGTCCTACATTAGTTACTCCTATAGTAGAGACATAGAAGGGAAGAGGAGAGGAAGAAGATGAAGAAATTCATAGTGTTCCTAGGTGAGGAAATTATAGACTTGAAAGAGCAATTGACAAATCAAAAACAAAGGATGGATCATGCCCTCAAATTGGCTGATCAAGTACTTTCTTGCAAACCACCACCTCAAATTTATGTTATGTATTTAAATGAAAAATTCCTTTTATTCCAACTTATGCTAACCCTCAAAAACATAAATGCAAAATTCAAATCAACGCAGGAATTCTATGGTTTATACCAGACTCTGCCATCCTGGCAGCAAAACTTGCTCTATGAGTTATATGTGCACATTTTTATCATTCCAGCGAAAACTCAATGGAATCCTTTACTCTTTATAGGGGATATACATCTAAGGAATTTAATGTCTTGGATGCATAATGAAGCTAATTATGATAGATAATTGAATAATTATAGAGACAAGGAAAGAACAGAGCCCCTGTAATTAAGAGCTAAGAGCAGTAAACCAGAGGAAATTAGGACTACTTTAGATTGACTTATGGGGATAAGAACAATGGAGTAAGGGATAGAATCTTCACTACCAAAAACAAGGTCTATGTAGACTATGAGAACCTACCTTACTTTTCCTTTTAGAGAGCCATTGTTGGCGTTAAAAGTAGGTGGGCTAGATTACCTAAGACACTTAAAAGATCAGAGCCACATAGTCCTATCAATTTAGAAGCCACCCTTCACTGAGTTCCAAAGTTTATAGAGTTAGGTAAATAGGCTAGGAAAAACTATGGTGCCCACTCACTGTTCAACCTCCAATGCTCATTTGGCCCCTGTATAATATTAATGCTGAAAAACTTGACAAGCTACAGGAGGACACAAGGATTCTACTACACCTTCAAAAGTAGTAGGAGAGGAAGGATTGAAGTTGGAGAATTCAGATCACTAACTAGAAAATGCAATGCTTGAGGACAAGCATCAATTTACCACGGGGTAGATGATAAGGCTAATTATTGCATCTATTTTATAATAATTTTAAACACTATATTTTACTTCCACCAAGACATTTGTGAACTTATATTTACTTGAACTAATGATTAACCTATAGGTAGGTAGTATATCATATTTTTCCAATATTATATATATAATGCAGTATGTCTTATAACCATCAGAATGTGTGTTCTAATATTTGAATTTAATTTGATAATGCTTATTTGCAAATATCTCTACATAATAACTAACATGTTAGCAAAGGAAGCTAAGGATGGTCAGAAGTATTCAAAGGTAAATGTTGAAGATAGCCAACAACATTCAAGGATAAAAGACGTTAAGGTTTAGCCATGATGGAAAGAGTCATAATGGTACCGAGGGACATGACTGCTAATATGGATGAGCTATGAAGAATTGTCATAATTTCTTTGCATTCATTATTGTGTCAAAGCGACTATCCAAACTTTATTATTCATTTCATGAGTTGTTATCTTTCCTTCTATTTCTTTGGTAGATTTGTAGTTAGTTTTCTTTTCTTTTCTGTTTTAGAATAAGTGTCAATCTTCTATTTATAGGGATCAAGCCAATAGTGTTAGAAGTTGGAAGAAAGTTTATGACAAGAAACTGTTGACTCTTGCAATGAGTTGTTTTTACAGTTTTATGTATTGTTCTCATGTAAGGAATTTCTAGAACATAATGAAATAGCTCCTAGTTTACATTATGTGTTAGTAGATTAGTAGAATCCAACCAAGGGGGCCCACTTGGGAGGTGGATTAGACTAGAATAGTGTAGATTTATTTTCAAGAATCTTTAGTATTGTAGCTAGAAGTTGTAAGTTCCTTCCTATAGCATCATACTTTGTGAGTGTTCCTACAACATTTGTAAGAACAGTTATAGTAGATGAATTGAGTTGGAATATATATTAGTATTCAATTGCATTTCTAGTATTCATTTCAGTAAAGAGTTAAGTGTGTTAGTTTCCTGGAGCACTAGTGTAGGTTTTTTCCTTGCATTTTACTTTCCTAGAGAAGAACTTAATGACTCATTAAGGAACCTAGTGCACATACTATGCTGACCATTTCAAGTATATGTCCCTGGGTTGACAAAATTAAATGCACCTCATGGTGGGAAAAATAGTCCCTAGATTGAATACACTATTCTTAAGTATGGCCTTTGGCATGATTATTATACACCTATTGTGAGGTGGACCAATATTTTTACTCTAGATGAAGTTATAGAAATTCCAAAATGGGATTTGAGAAATCTCACATTCGAGAAAACTATTATCTTGCAAGATATATTAGCAAAAAATAACAGAAAAGAAGAGATGAGAGAAAAATAATGGAAAAAATTGTTTCATGATATCAAGGACATATCTTTTGATTCCTTTGATATACATGACATTGATGAAAAGGCCACCATTAGCTCTTAGTTGGCATAAATTATTGAAAAAGTCAACACTTAGGATATTCAGGAGAATGAAAAATTTATGTCCTGGTCTGAGAAGAAATTTGAAAAGAGAGTAATATAAAAGATTTCTACGATCATTACAGTAAGAAAAGCAGAATTGTAGGCACTAGTAAAAAATTTAGAAGAACTTATGAAGAAGGTACAAGATCTGTACATATTCTTTGTGATGTGCTAAGGTTTACTAATGAATTTTAGGAAAACACTTAGAGGATTAAAGATGACATGAAGATATTAGGAAGTTCTATCTCTTAGTCAGCTAAATCAAGTTCAATGCATTATAACAGATTATTATTTTCACAAGGGAGGTTGGCCAAGCTACAAACAATAGATAGCAGAGTGAGGGCCAAACTTATCTCTATCTAGTCAATGTTTATAACTCACATAGAGGTTATGCAACATGAGATAACTTCAATAAAGGATCTAGTTAAAAGAGATCATAATCTTTGTATTTTTTATAGTTTAATTGACTTGGTAGCCTTTTTGGAGATAAAAATTCATCTTTTGGAATCAACAAGAACTACATCAGATCATGCTCTTGCCATGATAAATCAAACACATAAACTATTCATTGATAAATATGGCTTGGTTCTACCTACTCAACACAACAATAGAAATAAGTGTCAAAAATAAGGGGATAGAGGATTCATACAAGGGGGAATGGATGAAATGAAATAAAATTGAATGATGAGTTAAAAGGGGGACGAATATAGATATATGAAGCTCAAAGAGACGGAAGGAAGACAACATATGACAAAGCTATAA
This sequence comes from Cupressus sempervirens, assembly GCA_028749045.1. NCBI lineage: Eukaryota > Viridiplantae > Streptophyta > Pinopsida > Cupressales > Cupressaceae > Cupressus > Cupressus sempervirens. The sequence goes on from CM053783.1 coordinate 379,817,210, forward strand.
TAAGACTATTTTGAGTCATGTAAATTATGTATTATATACTATATTGTAAAAGCAATTATTGAATTTCTATAAGAACCTAGTCATAGGCTTAGGGGGATAATATTATTTTTGTAATGTAAAGATGTAATAATGATAAAGTGTATTTGCCACTATTGTCAAAGGGGGATATTTTTGGCATCTCTAAGTTTTGTTGTCTATTAGTGTCAAACACTTAGTCATAGATAAGGTAGAGTTAGTCATTCATCTCTATGATCAAGTTACTCTATATAGACTAAGTCATGTAAGTAATCATGTATAAGCCAAGCTCTATAGGAGCCAAGAAAGTCTTTGGTTGTTGAGTACTTTTAGTATAAGCTGAGCCTAGTGAATGCAAAGTAGATATAGCACATAGATGCCAAGTTATATAGAAGGAATCAAGTAAGTTAAGGTTGAGCAATAGAAATAAGAACTATTATGATAAAAAAATGTAAGACAGTGTGGGCCAAGTAACTTAGAGAGAACAAAAATGTCTAGAATGGTACAAAATTTTAGGTAAATTGTTTCAAGCTGACTTGTACATGACATTTAATGATTGTAGAGTTTGTTATAGAGCTTGTTAGGTGTTTTGACAAGGATCATCAATCCCTATGAAGAATGGACAACCAATTAGATGAAGATGCAAAAAAGGAAGTGTCTAGAAGACTCTACAAATGTCTTTAAATAGGCATATCCAAACCCTATTTTTACATGATAAATATGATGATACATTGTGGATGAGATGCAAAGTATGCAAAGTATTGTGCAAAGAAAGTTAAGTTTTGGATGCTACATGCAAGAGTTGTGAAGAATAGAGTTATTGATGTAATGAAGTAGTGTAAAAGATAGAGTAAAGATATATCATATTGCAGATCAAATCAAAGATTAGAAGGAGATCTATAATCAACAATACAGACTATAGGATCAAGTACTAAATTAGTTTTGATAGGTTGAATTAGGTAAAATCTCTTAATAGAGTTGTTATAATAGACCTTTATAAATATCCTAATAGATTCCTTAATTCAATGTAAGTGTTATTTCCTTTAATCAAGGTAGACCTAATAGTCTTATATATATTTTAACAAAGAATACCCCTCATAGGGTCCATCATCCAAAGTGATTAAAATTGTAGTCCTAATAGGATGACTTTGTTACTATAGTAGTGAAGATTTGTGGGTGTTATCCCCACACCAGTTTTACCTTCACCTATGAGGGTTTCTAGGTTACCAAATTTTTTTGTTACATGTTTACATATGACGGATGTGATGCATAATTAGATTTAATTCAATATTTGATATTTTAAGTTATGTAATGCATAAACTAGATATGAGATAGTTAACTTGGTGAATACAATAAAGTTTTTTTATAGGATTTTTTTTAATAGATCCTAATTCACCCTTCACCCCCTGCCCCCCTTAGTCTCTTAGTTTTGCAATAAACTTCCAACAATCTCACTTCTTTAGGTGATTCAACTTGCTCATGTTGCATAGGTTCATTAACTTGTCTAGGTTTCTTTACTTACTCAACCTCCTTAGATGCATTATTAGATTAATATGGCTCAATATTATTCAAATCTTCTTTATCTTGCATAGGCTAATGAACTTTAGAATTAGGTTTTTTCTTAGCTTTAGATTTCTTAGTTGATTTTTCTGAAATGAAATATCTAAGAGCAATCTTATCATCAGAAGGCTTCTAAAAAGGCATTTTTTTATCAATCTTCTCAGTACAGAAATATATTTTCTCAAGTTGTTGTTTGGATTGAGTTAACTCTCCCTTCACAATAATATTGCACTTCTCAAGTTCTACATACTATAAGTTAGTAGATTCAAACTCAAATGTAACTTTTGTAAGGTTGGATCTTAGATCTCCATTCTCATATTTTAAATCTGACTCAATTTTTCTATCAACTTTCTTTAGGCTCAATTTTAGATCAATACAAAAAACATGCTTTAGGATGTCATTTTCTTTCTTCAATCATGAAACTTCATCACTATCCTTGATTCAATCCTTAGGCTCTTTCTTGGGTTTTAGATAGTCAATCTTATTTTTTAGTTTTCCAATGTAGTCCTTTTCATCTTCATATATTGACCTAGTTAATAGTCTATTACATCCGTATAGTATCTCAGTCCTTGTTAGTGGACTAGTCATTGTTAGAAGCCTCAACCTTTTAGGAGTTTCTATATACAAATACAAAATGTATGCAAGATGAGTCCACTACCCAAACATATAATATACAATATAGTTCATTCAATACAAAGAGAGAGATAAAAAAAACCTCTGTAAAATTCTACTGATATCTTCAATATCTAATACTATCTTTGTTTCTCATTGAATTTATATTCCTCTAATCATACATGAGAACCCACATCATAGATAATTGCATCAATATCACATTATTTTTCACAATCACTCTCTCTTAACTTCTCATTTATAATATATCCTTTATACCTTGCTAATTAAAAATTATTTGCCCAGTCGACCTTCATGTCTTTGTACATCTTACTTAATTATTTAAGTAATTATTTCATTAAAAAAATAATTCCTTAACACAAAATAACCATTTCTCTATCTTTCTCTATTATGCCTATATACTGTTGTAACTAGTAACCAGTCCATAACTTTATCTATACTATATATACTAACATACACACTTTCATAAATCATAATTATGATTTTAGGTAGTCTTACCTAACTTTTCACATGCCAATGTAGTCTCTATAAACTATTCTAATAAATTTTTGTTTTGTTTTGCTAGATAAATTGTATGATACTTAGACAATTTTCTAAGTATAACTGCCATAACTAAATCTCCATGATCTCACCGCTTCACACGACTCATATGTTTCCATCAATAAAAAAACCAAACAGTATAACCTATCTAAATTTCCAATAAAAGTTTCTTAGTATCATTATTCATTTCACTAATCCCCTATCAGAGTTACTTTGTTTAGTAGATACTTCAATGGATCAATCTTCCAAACTAGTTTTGTGGTGTAAGAAATAATGTAATCTCCAAGCTTTTGGGAAGAAAAGAAAACTTCTAGACAAGCCTTCTCAATAATATTATAGTTCATTTCATATGATACTAGTTTCCAACTAATGTAGTAGATAGATCTCTCTTTTTTTGTCTTGATCTTCTTGAGCTAGTAGAATGCCCAAGGATGTGTCACTTGTAGAGATGTATAAGATGAGAGATTTCCCTTGAATAGGAGGCATATGTATAGGAGGATCAAAAAGATATTATTTAATGTGATTAATATTTTGTTACACTTGTCATTCCATTTATAGGTCATGTCCTTATACAAAGTCTTTGTGAATAGTTGTGACTTGTCTACTAGTTGTGAGATGAACTAACAAATAGAATGGAGTCTTCCTTGTAGTCCTCTCATCTGACTAATATTGCAAGGTAGGTGTGTGTCCATAACATCCTAGACCATTTTAGGATCCACCTTTATTCCTTTTGTAGAAATCATATATCTACATAGCTTTCCAAATGTGACTCCAAACACACACTTCTTGGGATTTAGTATCAGACTAAACTTTCCCATGCATTCTAGTATGGGACCAAAGTCTTTAAGATGCCTTTGCATGCTTTTAGCAAGAGTATCATCAACATAGTATTCCATGGTTTAGTGCATCATGTTATGGAAGATTATTCTGACAACTTGTTGTTATGTAGCTCCAACATTCTTTAAGCCAAATGGCATCATGTTCCAATAGAATGTCCCCTATGTACAAGTGAAGACTATCTTTTCTTGATCTTCTTATGTAATTTTAATCTAGTTGTAGCTAGAGAAATTGTCTATTAATGAATAAATTTTATACCCAACCATCATATACACTCTCATGTCACTATTAGGTATTAGAAAGTCATCCTTAAGGCATTCTTTATTTAAGACCTAGAATCTAGTAAAGACTCCTATGGATTTATCATGTTTAGAGACTAGGACAATTTTAGAGATCCATTTAACATAGTTGATGGCTTGACTAAATCTAACTTTAAGTAGTTTCTCTAGTTCATCTTTGACCAAGAGTGCCACATGGGGATGAATCTTCTAGAGGTTCTATTTTGCATGACGAGATCATGGTCTAAGCACAACATATCTGAGTATGTCTATGAAAAGTTTATATTCTTCTCTTAAAAGAAAGTAGTGAACTATTCTTTCTCTTTAGTTGACAATGACTATTGAAGATGTATTATGTGTAGATTTTCTTCAATGCTCAAATTTACCAGTTGTGTTGGTTCTATTAGCATTGATGACCTTTCCTAAAAAATGAATCAGAAGTCCAAAGGGTCTAGCTTAGTTGGTTAAAGCAATGAGTTCTCATTGTGGACACCCTAGTTAAAATTACAAGAGGGACATCTTTGTGGAATTATAAGTTGTGACTCTTAGTCTTCTATTGGTTGCATTTATCTCATTTTTAAGAAGTGTATTCTAAGTTGTTACTCTTGGTCTTCCAATTGTTGTTTCTAGTGTGATTTCTTGAAAGGAGCTTGAATAAGTTGTAATTGTTTCTCTTAATGAGCACCTGATATGTAAACTATTATAATTATTTAGAATAACTAAGAGGAGGGGGGGGGGGGGTTTGAATAAGTTATCCAAGTTTCAATGATGTCCAATACACTTTTTCTACAAATCCTTAATGGCACATAACTGAAATTATCATTCATGAAATTGAACATTAAAAAATCATGAAAAGTAAACATGCATCACACCATAACACTAAGAATTTGATAACCCAGAAACCCTCTAGTAATAAGAAGGTAAAATTGGAGTGGGGATAATACCCACAAAATAGCTGCACAATTGATTTCAACCACTTCTGATGGTCTACCCTGTTAAAGGCTACAACACATTATTAAATGTGACCTTGTTAGAGGATTTCAACATACTGTCAGGAATGGGCCTGGTCAAAGGACTTTGGAACATTCACTTGGAATGTCACCCTATTAAAGGATTTACAACATGGCTATTAAACCAACCTAAGTCCATAAGATTTATTCTAACTGTTATAATTGCTAGAGAGTAACAATAATGGCTTTTGATGTGATACAACTTACAACATATCTTGTAGATTATAGATCACACTTCAGTTCAATCTTTTTCTTGGCTTTAATAATTGCAGCTCTGACAGCTTGTCATCTCAACCTTCTTCACCTTGAGTCTTCTTGCACATCATACCAAAGCAATCATATCTACGGTCACCTATCGAAGCAGAGAATCTGTGCTCTCTTTCACCTTAGCACCTTTTTTAGCACTTCATGCTTTCATACTTGACCATCTCTTTTCTTTGTGTCCTTATGACTCCTTAAATAGAAATCTGGGATACCTCTCAATTTTTCCTCTCCAACTTTAGGGTTTCAATAGATTAGGTAGGATACAATGTATTTGTCCCATATCTTGCTCTTATCTAGAAACTTCACCTTGAATCTAGTTGTATTTGCCAAAAAAAAAGTTTTACATAGTGTTCTATGCCACCAGCTCATTATTCTTATCTTCTATCTGATTCACAAAATTCTAGATAACTACCATGTCAGCTCAGATCTAGCAAATCTTTGATTTTCAAAATAATGCAGCAACTCAGCATTATTGATTTACTAATGCTCAACTTCTTCTATGTTACATGGCACTTGTATCTTTCTCGACACGTGTATCTTTAGTCGGCACCTATTTCTTGCTTGGCACCTGAAGACTACTCGGCACCTAAAGATCACTCGACACTTGATCTTCACTTGGCACCTGAAGATCACTCGGCACACACTAAAATTGAACTTTCTCGACTTCAACTAAGAATCTATTCGGCACTAACTAGAACTTAGTTAATTCTTACATCATGTGTCTCCGTGTATCCATCCTCTGTGTCTTAGAGTATGTCATCAATACACTTATTTCATCAATGGCTTAGCTGATCCTTATACTTCATTACAACATCATAACTTCAACCTTTCTCTAGGTACTCTAGTTACATCTTATTGATTGCCACCTCCTTGTCAATCAACCAACTGATAGTATTTGGGTCACTAAAGAAATTGTCATTCTTGCAAGTAGCAAGTTTGACATCAATGACAAAACAATGATTAAAAAAATTCTTTACCAGTTCCATTACTCTTCATTCATGAGCTTTTCAATCATTTCCAACAATCTCCCTCTTTGGCATTGATGGCAAACCAAACTGATCAATTGATCAACTTAGTTACCATCAAAATTATATATGTTTTATGCTAATTTCTACTTCCTTCTTGACTACTGCATCCTTTACTACTAATCTCATAGATCTCTATATCTTTACCTTTCAGTTTCTCATAAATCTCCCTCTTACTTTGTATTGATCAGTTTTCTACATATATCTCCCTTTTTGACATAAATGCCAAAGATGTGGCATCTTTAAAATGCGAAATATAAGCTTTGCATCTCATGTTTTCTCCCTCTGTCACCATTCTTGTGATTGATTTGGAGTTCCTGCTCTTGCTATCATCCTTTGCATCATTCTTCTGATATTTCAATGATTTTTTCTTGTTGGTGTAGGGCAACTTCTTTGTTGCTTTAAACTACTTGAGTTAGGGGCATTACCCCCAACTTGCCTCTAAGATATTCATAAGCATCCTTGGGCAATGGTTTTGTGAAGATATCTGTAGTTTGTTCTTTTGTGTGAATGTACTCCATCTTCACTTGTTTGTCTTCCACCAATTCTCTAACATAGTGATACTTGATTGCAATATGCTTGGTTTTTGCATGCATTACTGGATTCTTGGATATGTTTATAGCACTTGTATTATCACAATACAATATCACTAGTTTGGTTACCTCTTCTTTCATTCCTTTCAATAGATGTGTGAGCCACACAATGTTTGTGCAATTGACTACTGCTGCCACATATTCTGATTTTGCAGTGGACTGAGATGTGCATGTTTGTTTCTTGCTAGTCCAAGTAACTAGTCTTTTACGTAAAAATAATGCTCCTCCCCTTGTGCTTTTCCTATCATCAATGTTGCCTCCCTAATCTGCATGTGTGTATGCGTTGATCTCAAACTTTTCATTCTTTTTATAATATAGGCCAAAATCATTAGTTCCTTTGAGATACCTCATTATTCTTTTTACTACTATGAGATTAGGATTAGCAGAGAATCTAGCCACTATTCCAACTACTAATGCTATGTCTAGTCTGCTATGTACAACATATTGTAGTTTTCCAATCATGGATCTATACATTGTTTGATTGAATTTAGCTGATACATCATTTTTTGATAGCTTATGTCCTATTTCCATTGGTGTGCTGACTGGTTTGGAATTTTCCAATCCAAACATTTTAAGTATCTCTTTTATGTACTTTGATTGTGTCATAAATATGCCATGTTTTAGTTGATGTACTTGCAAACCAACAAAAAATTTGATCTCTCCAAACATAGACATCTCAAACTCATGTTTCATTTTGTCAGCAAAACTTTTGCAAAGAACTTCCTTTCTTCCAAAAACTATGTCATCCACAAAGATTTCAAATACAATAATATCCTTACCATTTTCTGATTTGATGTACATGTTGTTGTTATCATTAGTTCTTTCAAATCCTATTTACACTAGATATTTGTGAAGTCTCTCATACCATGCTCTAGGTGATTGTTTTAGACCATAGAGTGCTTTATGTAGTTTACAAACCATATCCCTATTGTTCTCATCAAAAAATCCCTTTGGTTGTTCAATATAGACTTCCTCTTCCAATATACAATTTAGAAAAGTAGACTTTACATCCATCTGATAGAATTAAAAATCTTTATATGCAGCATATGCAAGTAAAGTTTTTACTCCTTCCATTCTTGCAATAGGAGCAAATGTTTCCCCATAGTCTAATCCTTCTTCTTGAGCATAACGCTTACATACTAGTTTGGCTTTGTTTCTAGTAATCTCACCATTCTCATCTAGCTTGTTTCTAAATACCCACTTGGTGTCAATCACATTCTTATCAACTGGTCTAGGAACCAAACTTTAGGTTTTGTTCTTCTTTATTTGATCAATCTCTTCTTCCATAGCTTTATACCAGTCACCATCTTGTAATACATCATACACTATTTTAGGTTCAAATTTGCTTAACAAACATGATTCATTTCTTAGTCTATTCCTTGTCATTGTTCTTGCATCTTTGTCACCAATTATCTGTTCAACAGGGTGATGTCTCTTCACATATTTGGATAATCTTGGTTCTGTCCTTGTTTCCATGTTTGATCTTTCAGATTTAGGGTCACTATGCACTTCGTTGTTAGGTAGTTCTACATCTCTTTCATGTGTACTGACTTCAGAATCAAAATGTGCATTTCCTTCATTCTACAACTCGGCTCCTGAATGCAGCTTGGCATTTACTGGTTGTGACTCGGCTAAAACTGAAACTTGTTGTTGAATCCCAATTTGATTGATAGCATCCTTGTCAACAACCATTCCTTCATATAAATACACAAAGGTTCTGTAGTCATCCATTCTCTTTGGTTTTTCAACTTGGACATCTATATGCTCATCAAAGTTTACATTTTCACTTTCCACAATTTTGTTAGTGTTGGTATTTAGACACTTATATGCTTTACTTCTAGTGGAGTAACCAAGGAATATTTCTTCATCACATTTTGCATCAAATTTTCCATTTCTAGCATCTTTAAGGATAAAGTATTTGCAACCAAATACTTTGAAATGCTTTACATTGGGTTAGTGACCATACCATAATTCAAAAGGTGTTGCACTTGTACCTTTCTTGACTTGTACTTGGTTCAGTGTATGGACAACCACACTTACAACTTCTCTCCAATATTTTAGAGCAATAATATTTTCCATCATTAATGTTCTAGAACATTTAATTACAGATCTATTTCTTCTCTCAGCAATTCAATTTTGTGGGGGAGTTCTAGGAGCTGATGTTTGTCTCTTGATTCCTTTGTCATTGCAAAATGTCTCAAATTCATTTGATGTGAATTCACCACCTCTGTCTAATCTTAGGCATTTCAAACTCTTTCTTGTTTCTTTTTCAACTCTAGCCACATACCATTTAAACATTTGAAAAGCATCAGAATTTTGCTTTAAGAACATAACAGTCATCATCCTGGAATATTCATCAACAAACAACATTATATATTTATCTCCTTTGTAGCTTTGTAATTTTATTGGACACCATAAGTCAGTATGGACTAACTCAAGTACTTCTTTAGATGTATAGTTTTTACTCTTGAAACTTGACTTCGTCATCTTTCCTAGCTGACATTTGCACATGATATTTCCAGGCTTCTTCAATTTAGGTAAACCTCAGACTTTCTTCATTTTACTGATATTGACCAGATTATCAAAGTTGACATGACATAGCCTTTTATGCCATAACCACACATCATCAAATTTTGCAACAAGACAAGAAGCATTTTCCATATCAAGATAAAACATATTACTTCTTGTTTGATCTCCTTTTCCTATCAATTTACCATCAGTATCATAGATTTTTGTAGTTTTATTTCCAAATTCTACTTTACAACCTACATTGCCTAACTGTGAGACACTTAGCAAATTTCAGTTCAGTCCTTTAACATATTATGCATTATCACATGGAATTTGCTCTGTAAGCTTAATGGAGCCTTTTCCTTTGATTTGACATGGAGCATCATTACCAACTCTAACACTATTTCCATCATACTGAGTAAAGTTAACAAAGTTACTTTTGTCTCTTGTCATGTAATGTGAGCATCCACTATCTATGATCCATCTATCATTCTTGTTGATACATGTTACCAGTGTTGTAGGCTCTTCTTCATTAGATTGGTTCTTCATGGCCACATAAACAACTTCATCATCATTATCATCAGAATCCTCTTCAACAATATAACACTTCTTGCCTTTGTCTTTGTAGTCTCTCTTATCATCTTCTCTTCTATGTTTGTACTTGTTTCCTTCCTTGTATTCCTTTTTCTGTGTACACCTTGTAGCCATATGTCCTACTTCATTGCAATTGAAACAAATGATAGGCAGCTTACCTTTGAATTTTCCTTTGCCTCTGTGAAATCTTCTAGCTATTAATGCTTCTAATTGTTCCACATCTTCCTCATCAATGCTACTGTCATTGGATACATATTTCATCTTTCTTCCCTTCTTTGATTTCACCTATTTAGTATCTTTCAATGATATCTTGGCCTTGATAGCAGATTCAACATTCTCAGGTCTATAGTTGTCAAAGTTAGATAACTCAAATGCGGTGAGTCTACCTGCTATACCTTCAAAACTTAGATTGTTTCCTGGCACACATATTAGCTCTTGTATAGCTGATACTGTAATAGCATAGATAGCGATCAAGGTTCTTAAGAACTTACTATTAACATTATCATCCTCTAATTGACCACTCAAACATCTTATTGCACTTACCACTTCCTTTATTCTAGAGGCATACTGAGCAACATTCTCACTTTCTTCCATTTTCATATCATCGAAGTTTCCTCTGAGGCTTTCTCTTTTTCTCTTTGGACATTCATATCTCCTCCATAAATATCTGATAGGGCTTTCTACATCTTGAATGTAGAGTCACATCCTTTGATATCATCGAATTCAGCATAGTTGAGTGTAGAAGCAATCTCCAACATTGTCTGATTGTGTTCTTTTTTTTTTTTCAAATCTTTTGTAGTAAGAGTACCAGTTGGATCAACATGTTTAGTAACAATTGAATTTTGGGCATAATATCCTATGGATCTAAGATGTAGATTCATCAAGATTTTCCATGCAACAAATTTGTCTTTGTTGAGCTTGGGAACTTCTCTCTTAGGCATTTTGATCTTTTCTTCTTCTAGTCTCTTTAAACTACGTCAACAATAAGTCTCTGATACCAATTTTTATAATTCTTTAGAATAACTGGGGGGGATGAATTAGTTATCCAGGGTCCAATGATGTCCAATACAACTTTTTCTAGAAATCCTTAATGACACATAACTGAAATTATCATGCATGCAATTGAACATTAAACAATCATGAAAAGTAAACATGCATAACACCATAACACTAAGAATTTGATAACCCAGAAACCCTTTAGGAATAAGAAGGTAAAATTGGAGTGGGGATGATACCCATAAAATAACTACGCAATTGATTTCAACCACTTCTGATGGTCTACCCTGTTAAAGGCTACAACACATTATTAAATGTGACCTTGTTAGAGGATTTCACCATACTATTAGGAATGGGCTTGGTCAAAGGACTTTGGAACATTCACTTGGAATGTCACCCTATTAAAGGATTTTTAAAATGGCTATTAGACCAACCTAAGTCCATATGATTTATTCTAACTATTACAATTGCTAGACAGTAACAATAATGGCTTTTGATGTGATACAACTTACAACATATCTTGCAGATTACAGATCACACTTCAGTTCAATCCTTTTCTTTGCTTTAATCACTGCAACTCTGACAACTTGTCATCTCAAGCTTTGTCACCTTGAGTCTTCTTGCTCATCATGCCAAAGCAATCATATTTATGGTCACCTATCAAAGTAGAGAATCTATGCTCTATTTCACCTTAGCACCTTCTTTAGCACTTCATGCTTTCATGCTTGACCATCTCTTTTCTTCGTGATGTTATGACTCCTTAACTAGAAATTTGGGATGCCTTTCCTGCTCAATTTTCCCTATCCAACTTTAGGGTTTCAATAGATTATGTAGGATACAATGTATCTATCCCATATCTTTCTCTTATCTAGAAACTTTGTCTTGAATCTAGTTGTATTCGCCAAAAAAAAGTTTTACATAGTGTTCTGTGCCACCAGCTCATTATTCTTATCTTCTATCTAATTCACAAAATTCTAGATAACTAACATGTCGGCTCATATCTGGCAAATCTTTAATTTTCAAAATAATGCAATAACTCAGCATTATTGATTTACTGATGCTCGGCTTCTTTTGTGTTACTCGGCACCTATATCTTGCTTGACACCTATATCTTTACTTGGCACCTTTTTCTTGGTCGGCACTTGAAGATCACTTGGCACTTGATCTTCAGTCGGTACCTGAAGATCACTCGACACACACTAAAATTGAACTTTCTTGGCTTCAACGGAGAATCTGTTCGACACTAACTAGAACTTAGTTAATCCTTACATCATGTGTCTTAGTGTTTCCATCCTTTGTGTCTTAGAGTATGTCATCAGTACACTTATTTCATCAATGGCTTAGTTGATCCTTATAATTTATTACAACATCATAACTTCAACCTTTCTCTAGGTACTCTAGTTACATCTTATTGATTGCCACCTCCTTGTCAATCAACCAATTGATAGTATTTGGGTCACTAAAGCAATTGTCATTCTTGCAAGTAGCAAGTTTGACATCAATGACAAAACAATGATTGAAAACATTCTTTACCAGTTCCATTACTCTTCATTCATGAGCTTTTCAATCATTTCCAACATAAACAATATCTATATAATATAAAAATGAATTTGAAGCACATTAAATATCCCATTTGTAGGCACTTTAGAGAGGTTTTCACCTTTAGATACATATTTTCCTTATACTATTTTAGGATTTGATACTACCACAACATGTTTTTCACCATCATAGTACTTTCTCTTTTTCTTTTTGATTTTATGACAGAGATATTTGATGTCAACTTTAGTCATGTTTACACTATGGTCATTGGTGGAATATATTATCAATTTGAAAATGTTTAGGTAACAGGTGAGAGCATAATAATTTTAGAAGAAAGAAACTTTGCTATATGTAGAGTGGGAGTTCTAGTCTATTAGCTCAGGATAGATGAGTGGAAGAGAACTGTTTTTTTCAAGTGTGTTGACATTATAATCATGAAAAGTATGAACTAGTAATTCATGGCCTAACATGATCTCATCCATAGGAATTTTCAAATCCCTCTAATTCCTAACAATATTAACATAGGACAAGTCAAAATGAGTAGAATTAGAATCATTAGAATGGACCCTAGACCACTCTCTTACTTTGAGTCAATTCTCATATCTATATACCATGTCTACATCTTTGTCAGAAGTTGCATCTGAGAGAGAATCAAACTCAAACTCATGAAAATTAGTATTACATAGAGGTAGGTTAAAGTACTATTGTTAGAAATGTTTAGAATAAATGAGAGGGGTGGGGGATGAATCAATTACTCAAGGTCTATGTGTAGCACTTGAACAATTAAACATTAATCACTTCACTGTTCTTCTTATCCTATTGTTTCTCAGTCTCTACTATAAAACTATCATAAACATAACCTGCATTGCAAAATAAAAACATTCATCAGAGTTTGACACTAGGATTTTATGTGGAATCCCAATTTTGAAAAAACCACAAGCAATATTTCACTCTTTTTCACTCTTTCAAAGTGAGATCTATTAGTAGTCAAATGTCATGCCCATATTTTCCTACCCAAAATAAGAAATAAATTTCTTTAAAGGAAGACATGATTAAGATAACTATTTTCAACTACAAATTTCAGATCCACACTATAAGGAAATGAAACTTTGATTAACTAATTGATTTAAACTCAAAAGAGAATTAGATTTCCATTTAACAGTCTTTCAAATATGCATCTTAATAAGACATAGAACCATTTCTTTTATTTTCTTTGTTTTCTTGCATTCAAATAGGAAACCTTTCATACATCACAAATGTAAGATCACAAACTTCTCTTTTGCATTGAATCATATACACAATCTTAAATCAAGTAGCAAGGCTTAGCTTTTATAAGTTTCATTTTCATTTCTTTGGAAGATACAATAAAGAAAACTACTAATACTTAAACAATGCTAGTTTTCCACCCTACCAATTAATGGCATCATGAGGCCTCTGGTGCCCTAGCCATACCCCCGAGAAAGAACTCACTGCATCTAAGGATCATAGATGTTATCATAAGAGTGAGTTCCTAATACAAGAACAACATTTTTAACTACACTTGTTACACATTTCAGACCTACATGAATCCAACTCAAAAAGAAATACTACAAAAGAAAAGGGATAGAAAGACTCATCTCTCTCTCAAGTTCCCTCTTGATCTTCTTCTCCTCATACTGTTCTACCATCCTCTCCTCCCTTCTCCATTCCCTTATTCTGCATATAACTTCCCCTTTTTATCTCCAACAATGGTGAAAAAAATAATGGTCCATCCTCCAAATTCTTCTTCCCTCTTCTTCCAAAATCCTCCCTTATTTAATGAAGGCACATGGCTTTCTTATCAATGTGTCATAACCCATTGTCTCCCACTATTTATTTTCGTCACATTTGAAGTGGGGCCCTTTTGAGGTGTCATAATGTGAATTTAACCATGATTTGACCCTCAACTAACCCCAAACCTTAGGTAGTATAAGTGGGTTAGGTTATTTTAACCCAAAATGCACTCTAGGGTCCATTTTAATGCCTCTTAAGTCCAACTTTAGATTACATCCGATTTTACAAAAATTTCACATGGAGATGGACTTTGATTCCAGTACATGATTTGGCATAGATTATTTGAAGGTCTTCACAATCATCCTCTGCACAATTCAAATTAAACATCAGTAACCCAAACCTATAAATATGTAATTGTAAACATTAATACATATCCTTGATTGAACCATAGATTAACACATTACACCAACATTGTATTCTAACATCATTTTCTTAAGAATCATATGTCTATGAAAAGTTATTTACAAATGTGTATCATTCATTCTACTATAACCACTTCTCTAAATACAACATTTTAAAGAATAGTGGCCACATTAATAATTCATAACACATGTATCATAACACCTTACACATCAATTTCTTACCATAGAGTCCAAATCTATAATGAGATGGGGTATTACATACTACCCCTTTTCCCATTGAATTTCTCCTAGAAGTCACAAATGTTTTATGACATCACTCCCATATTTAGATTATTATTCACATCACTGATCTCTTCATTTAAATTGATTGGCAATTTCTTAAAAATTCTTCAAGCATAGGTACTTACTCTCACTAATTAGAGGAATCAACTGATAACATCTATTAGAATAACATAACAAGTATCCCTAATGTTCACTATGTTATCTACATTCAAACCATTTTTGTACTTCTTTATTTTTAAATTAAATGATGCATAATTCACTTCAAAATGATAATCTCATAACCCAAACTTGATTTCCATTATCACAGTCACCCTATGTAAAATGTATTCATCACAACAAAATATCTATTTAATTCAATTGGCCATAATTTCAATTACAAAAATATCTAATTATCATGACAACATAAGATGAACAATATAAAGTATTTACCCATAAGGTAACTCATGTTAGCTAATCGCAATGTTAACATAAATTAGATATTCTGAATAGTGTGAATTAGGTCTAATGCTACTAGTCTCATAAACTATCGTGTCATATGTAAAGAGGTCCAACCATTTCTATTTGTAATCAGTGTCAATTTTATGAACAAAATCTATAGTTTATCATAAGTTGAGTCTAACTTTGCACATTAATTAAATAAGAAAGATTCTACTATACAAAGTATCGCATACACATTTGCACCTAATATTCAGATGGTTACAAATGATAAGTAAAACTTATTTAAACAATAGCAAGTCACATAAGGAACCTTCCTAATAATGTTATTGCATAAGCCATATAATGTTCTCTAATGGTAGAATTAATATTTAGTTCTAATCAAATTATATTGTAGACAAATTAATGATCCTTCTAGTTCTTACTTGGATGTGACCTTACATTCCCCTCCACTAGTCTTTGACTTCCTCCTGGAAGTCTCCAATGTTTGGTGTTTTTTTTTCCTATATCTATCAATTCCTACTCATTTAAGTGATCTTTCTAACATTTATAAATTTATAATTGTATGAGCATACATAAAACATGATATATTAAACAAAATTGAAACACTTAGCTGGGGAAACTAGGCTCAAAGAAGTTCCACTCAAGCACAATAAAGCATACATGATCTTATAACAACATATAAACTCCCTTCAAAGGCTTAACACAATGATTCACCATTGTAATCATGAAATAATGGGTGAAGGTGGGCTCTCCAAGGAGGAGAATCTCTCAACTTCAATGTTGAGTCCAACTAAGCCCTTCACCCAAGGCATCTCTTCCCTCCCAAGGGTGAGTGAAGCCTTCACACCCATTGACATCCTATACACTCATACACAAGCCACATCATTGGGATAAACACATCACAAGGTTCATGAATGCTCATAGAGGTAAAATGTTAATCTCATCTAGGTTTGAAGTGCACTGTACCATATAATTGTCTAAACCCACATACATATCCATAGTCCAAAATCAATAATCTGTGATCCAAGCCTCACTTGGTGGCTCGATGGTAAACATACCCATCACATAAGAGGTCATCCATATGAAACCATGTGTCATATCCCTTGTTTATGTAGGGTGGTTAGCCTCCAAGGAATACACACCACACACATAGGAAGGTAGTGGATAATAGCTGCATAACAGCCTCACATACCCCCATCCTCAAGGGTTCCCTGTGTCTGCTTCCTCGTATACACTCATCAAGTTCATCTCCATCGTCCTTGATGAGGAATCACATTACAACACAAGACCAACATCCACAAACACCAAGGAAACTAGTCTAGCCACACAAAAAAAATTCCAATGAAAGAAGTTAAATCATATATTTCAACAACAATAAAAAAAGAAAATTTCAATGTATTGCAACAATAAGCTAAGTAAAAAAAAATGAAGATTAAGGTTGTGGCTAGACTATCAAAGACAAAGTAAATAAACTTGTTGGTCTACACAATAAAATAAATCATAAAGTGCACATTACATCACTATGTGACTTTATCTAGCCACCTCACACAAGGAAGGAGGGAACAACATCTGGCTAGCACAGTAGCCCTTCATGTGGGCACTCTAGGTGCACTAACCACATGGCATGGGGTGTTCACCTCGGCAACACCTCGCATCGAGTGGTACAGACTAAGCATGTTGACTCACCCGGCATGACCATACACTAGGTGGAGAACACTCACTCTAGTCGTATGTCGCATGGTAGTGTTCCTCATGGAGAAAGCACGTGCAGGACACACTCTGCATAGTGATCTCATGTAAGCATCGCCATAGCCAGAGGTATACATGGCTAGAGTCCACCCATATGCACTTCCGCGTACACATGACCAAGCATCCATGGGTACCCCTCCACAAGAATGCAAGCATCTCCTATATGCTCTGCATCAAGTAGGAACTGAAACATACAAAAACAATAGCACCTTCAAGTAACTATATATGTGGCATCGTGTTCTCGAGCTTGGCTCGCTACCATCAGCAACACGACATCATTACCCATTGCATCATTTCGGAACATGTGTGGAAATGGTATCTATCACAACATGGGAAATCCTCCTTCCACATGTTGGATCTCATAGGAGAATATACAAAAATATGTCTAAGGAGTCTTATTCTGAATACTGGTATTTTGTTTTCAACTATGGGAATAGGTAACAACATTATCCTTTGCAAACATCCTTAAAGGTGGTACTTAGTAGGGTTACAACCAAGAAATAGCTCATACAAGGTATGACTTCCACATACTTATGTACAAACATAATTTTTAAGAACATTTGATTTTAATTCACAAAGGCACATGTAACAATTGCTAGTTTTATACAACACTTCAACACAAATGGCACCATTGGTTTAATCACATGGATGAGGGAACACAAGATGACATGAGTCATGGCTTCACATAGGTTACTAACATATATTAAAGGAAGGTATTCCCACAACATTAAAAAAAATTTAATACAAGAACATGTTAGACCGTGATCATTACTACATGCTTACATTTTTACTTCTTAAATGATCTTTTACCCTTTTCATTATCTAAGTAACAAGTTTACTCTTTAACCCACAATAATCTCACAATGTCTAGTTTTCCCTTAAACAACCCCACAAGAACTTCTCACTAATAATACAGTTTTATAACCAAAAGCATAAAAGTGTGATTTTCCTAAAAAATACATCATAAGGAACACCCATTAGGTACTTGCAACTCACAATTTATGTTTTGAACTACTTCTGAAGTGTATTATAAAAATTTTCACTTAACAAAAATACAAATAAAAATGAAAAAAAACTAGCCATAGAGAATTCACTTATTAAGTACACAATATGTAGAGTTTTTTCAGGAGTCCTAATAATGTTTGTCACAAAAAATTTTTGAAAGTGTTCATATCCCTTAAAATAATGTGTTATGTTTTATTCTTCTACTTGTCCTTTTAGTCTCATTCTTAGAAAGGAATATCAGTAGCACTTAGCAATTTTAAACAATATCCATCAAAATTTCTAACTATGTATCCTATGACGATGGTTTTTTTTTTTTTTTGGTCGACCTCTTATGTAATTTATGTTATGTTAACACTTTTTGTTCAATCATATCAAGTTCTTTTGTATTTTTCAAAAGCATCTAATTAAATCATCTTCTTTTACTATGTTTAACCTCAATAAAAGATATAGATTATCTCAAATTCATATACAAAGTACATTACTCCTTTAAAATATATTTAGAGGTCTCTAATCCTTTTGACATAGGTTAACCTTCCCATTACTATCTACTAGTTTAAGATAATAATTCTTTATACGTTCATATAGTAAGTATCTTGAATCTTAATCATCCAATTATAACATTACAACTTACTAGGATATTAAAAAAAAACTTTAATAAATAATCTTTAACCAATCCCTTGCAATGCTTACTCCTTACTAAGGAACTCTTCATGATGCTTAAAAAAAAACTTGATATATAAACATTTATTTATATAGAATTATGAAAAATTAAATCACTACTATAATGCTATCATTGTCAAGCTAAAATACAAATATTATGCATATGCATTAAATCTATAACATCAATTGGTTTAGATAATCTAAGATATGATCTCAAAACCCCTTAAGATAATATTAGCTATAGTGATCATCAATTAATAAACTTTCTTAAAACATTAAATGACATTAAATTTAAAAGGTTCAATCCAAAGATAGATTTTAAAAAGTTACTTAAAACATAATAATAGATAAAATGCCTAAAGTCTCATATTTAAATTCAAAAACTCTCTTGCTCGAATTTTAACACAAGATTAGTGCCTCTCTTATGGTCTACAACAAATAACATATTTAATAAACTATCTATCCATTTTAATAACTTAATATCTAAATGGATTCCACTACCTTATCCCTTGCAATAAATAAATATTATAGTTGCATTTCACTTTTCTATTACCTTTGATATTTTTATATTCTATATGAAAATGATTTAATGACATATATATTTCCTTATATTTTCATATACTATAAGATTAGAAACTTTTATTATCTATTATTTAAAACAAAATATCATAATATTAAAAAAAAGTATTGTCACTCCTTTATTTTCTAACAAATTAAAATAAACTTTCCTTCTTTATGAAACAAAGAAAAATCTCATTCTATCATAGAAATTTCTACTTTTTATTGTCACTCCTTTATTTTGTGAACAAATTAAAATAAACTTTCCTTCCTTATAAAACAAAGAAAAATCTCATTCTATCATAGAAATTTCTACTTTTTAACTATATAATCAAAGATAATTTTATACACAAAATTCTCATTTCAAATATTGCTAAAATTATGACTTATTAAATATTTAGATGTATAGAAACTTTCTTCTTATACATCATTTTTCTATTTCACAAAAGAAGATAGTATAAATGAAATGGTTATAATAATATCTTTATTTATTTTTTTCAAATAGATTGTATCATTTTTATTTTTTTGCATTAAGTTTTCTCATCATTTAGCCCATAGTAAAATTACCCTATTTTCTCTACAACTAGAATTAAATATTTCACTCTTCTCTGAAGTTTTATTATGATCAATGTTTGCTGTTCTCTAAAGTTTGAACAGCATATTTTAATTTATTTATTTTGAATGTCTTTCAAATGACTCTCTCTCCTTCCCATGTGATTTAATTTTATCATTCCTTTCCCCTCATCACGAGAGGCTAGTTGGCTGAACAAGTGCATAGGAGAAAGGCTATTCTATAGTCAAGTTGTTACTCTTTACACACACACACACACACACACACACACACACACACACACACACACACACATATAGATATATATATATTTTATGTTGGTCTCGTAGTTGGAGTGGAGACTGAAAAAGATAAGACAATGCATTTGATGGGGCCATATATACTGTGTTGATGTATGACTGGATATATCATGACAGGTTTGGAAGCACAATATGCCAGATTACGCATGCTTGAGTATTAGCAATCCAAACGTAAAAGGAAAGGAATCCAAACTCAATAACAAAAGCTCAACATTGTAATATAAACATAGGTTTTATCCTTGAGAGGGTAGTCATATTGATCTACTGTATTTTTTTGTTTTATTTTTTTGCCCCAGATCTATTGGTCACAGAAAGACAATAAAACAATAATGTTATTGTGCCTAAGAAAGGGTGGAAATGAATGGCATTATATCATAAAATGCCCAACTAACATAGATACTAAGAAGAATTGCATTGATATTCTAAAAACGAATATTTTGAAAACTTTCTTTAAAAAAAACAATAAAAATAAAAATAAAACAATCACAAGAACAATAGATTTCTGATAGATTTTCTTTTTCTATCGTAAGAATAATAGATTTGTTTTTAATCAAGATGAATAGTAGGAATTTTAAGTTGCACGTTAACTCAAGGTAAGATATATATATATATTGTTTAGATTTATAGCATTGCGTTCTGGCAGGCGCTTTAATTTAAAAATAATAATAATTTGCTTGTTATAAAGGGGGGGACAATTGACTGTTTAATGAATGAGCAGGCGCCTTTAAAGCACGTGGGTTAGCATCCCTTTCGTAGAAGCAAGCTTTCTGCATTGAAATAGTGTAGAAAACTTTCTACGACACACGCATTCATGATAGCAATAGTGCAATGCACTTGGGCTGTGGACCATGATTTGAGATTGAGTGATTTGGGCGGAGCATACCTTGGATTGAATCAGTATAAGTGTGCCCTAAATCTGAACTAGGTAAAGCCTCCATATGAAGTACACTGAGGTATATATATTAAATTTGAATGAATATAATTTCCCACAACTCCATTGCAGATTATTCCACCCATGCGCATACCCCACACCGACTGATTTAGACCGACCTCCTTTCTTCTTTCCCACACTTTCATTACTATCATTGCTCCTAAATTACGTTTCCTCC
This sequence comes from Cupressus sempervirens, assembly GCA_028749045.1. Classification (NCBI taxonomy): domain Eukaryota; kingdom Viridiplantae; phylum Streptophyta; class Pinopsida; order Cupressales; family Cupressaceae; genus Cupressus; species Cupressus sempervirens. Next base: position 379,838,444 of record CM053783.1, read on the forward strand.
TCTACTTTATTTGATGAGTTGTGAGTAATTAACTGCTTTCCCACAAAATTTTGTCAGGAAAGGGTGCCAGGTTTGACAGAGTGAATAAGGGGTAAGTTTAAATAAGACCATTCTACACCTATAAAAATTTCCCTTACTCCCCTTCCCAACGCAGTTGGGCAGCTCTCCACAGCCATTCACGTGGGTAGACGGAATTCTTTACAAATGAATGTCTTTCAAATTCATATAATATTATAATGTTTATATTTTTTTTATTATCTTTAAACCCTCTAAACCATAGAGTGGCATTAACAAAAAATATATTTTTTTTTTTAAACCCCGTCTCCAAGGCATTGGCACATACTCCCAAGAAGACATGGAAACAAGTAGTGACCAACCCAAGTGGAAAGAGTCGTCAACCAACTTTCCCAGGAAAGTGGTCCCTTTTCAAATGGTGTAATTTTTCTAGACAAGTGTCATGTGATAAGACACATATAGGGGGAATTATTTAAGAAAATGGTCCGACCCATGTCAGGAATGTCAAGGCCTAAAAAGTGCTTCCACTACCAAAGTCATATTTTTTTACTTTTGGTTTAAACAATACATTTGATCAAGTGGATTAAAATTTTATATATTTTTAATGACTATTGCAAAGTGGAGGTTGTATGGGAAGCAATTAATTTTCTCCCATACAATTTCCAGAGGCCTGTAGAGTCTCTTTTCCTACCATGATTTGAACTCTATACTTCAATACTTACTATGAGCAGGGTTTTGCAAACCAAAAGAATTTAATAGATGCATAGTGAGCCTAGGTACTAGTATTGGAAACCTGACGGCTCTGATACCAAATGTCATGCCCATATTTTCCTACCCAAAATAAGAAATAAATTTCTTTAAAGGAAGACATGATTAAGATAACTATTTTCAACTAAAAATTTCAGATCCACACTATAAGGAAATGAAACTTTGATTAACTAATTGATTTGAACTCAAAAGAGCATTAGATTTCCATTTAACAGTCTTTCAAATATGCATCTTAATAAGACATAGAACTATTTCTTTTATTTTCTTTGTTTTCTTGCATTCAAATAGGAAACCTTTCATACATCACAAATGTAAGATCACAAACTTCTCTTTTGCATTGAATCATATACACAATCTTAAATCAAGTAGCAAGGCTTAGCTTTTATAAGTTTCATTTTCATTTCTTTGCAAGATACAATAAAGAAAACTACTAATACTCAAAAAATGCTCGTTTTCCACCCTACCAATTAATGGCATCATGAGGCCTCTGGTGCCCTAGCCATACCCCCAAGCAAGAATTCACTGCATCTAAGGATCATAGATGTTATCATAAGAGTGAGTTCCTAATACAAGAACAACATTTTTAACTACACTTGTTACACATTTCAAACCTACATGAATCCAACTCAAAAAGAAATACTACAAAAGAAAAGGGATAGAAAGACTCATCTCTCTCTCAAGTTCCCTCTTGATCTTCTTCTCCTCATACTGTTCTACCATCCTCTCCTCCCTTCTCCATTCCCTTATTCTGCATATAACTTCCCCTTTTTATCTCCAACAATGGTGAAAAAAATAATGGTCCATCCTCCAAAGTCTTCTTCCCTCTTCTTCGAAAATCCTCCCTTATTTAATGAAGGCACATGGCTTTCTTATCAATGTGTCATAACCCATTGTCTCCCACTATTTATTTTCGTCACATTTGAAGTGGGGCCCTTTTGAGGTGTCATAATGTGAATTTAACCATGATTTGACCCTCAACTAACCCCCAACCTTAGGTAGTATAAGTGGGTTAGGTTATTTTAACACAAAATGCACTCTAGGGTCCATTTTAATGCCTCTTAAGTCCAACTTTAGATTACATCCGATTTTACAAAAATTTCACATGGAGATGGACTTTGATTCCAGTACATGATTTGGCATAGATTCTTTGAAGGTCTTCAAAATCATCCTCTGCACAATTCAAATTAAACATCAGTAACCCAAACCTATAAATATGTAATTGTAAACATTAGGGTTTCTTACTATTCTAAGGCTAGTCCTAGCCCACTTAGGGTTTCTATCCCAAATCCCAATCTAAAGGACTCCTTCCTAATCCCATTTCACCAAGAAACTCACCCAATAATTCAAGTTTTCATCTTCTACCTTATGTTCACCAGCTATGCACTATTTGGCCTAGAATGCTAAATCTTTACCAAATAGACCTAAAGGGCCAAAATTAATTTTGAACCATCCTTATGGTGTTACTGACACATTTTGTACCATTCTACATCATTCTTTTGAGTTTCACACACCCATGACTCCAAATTACCCTATTTGGCCTTTTAGCCCTAAAAGTCCCTATTACCCCTCCTAAAAACAAGGAACAAGCTACAAATCCAAAAAAATCAACAATTACACTTGATGTCTTCATGAATTTTATTCCTAATGACCTAATCTTGAATATTTTTTAGATCTTAGGCCCCTATGGTGACCATACAATATGGCTTCCGAAAACCCTCAATTTAAGGGTTTCCAAGGCAATGACAATGAAACTTCTAAAAATGGCTCTATACTCCACACCTAACCTCCTCCTCTAGGTTATAGACTCCTAGTGTATTAATACTTAATTTCATAAGAAAGATTAACATGTGCCATTCCTTTGTTCTCTTCAAATCTCCATTATAAGCCTTCATTGCACCTTGCCAAGCCTTCCTTGCTTGCCTAGGGCTCACTTGTAAAAATAGTTACTTCACCTCCATTGAACCCCAAAAAAATATTTACATTATTTACAAGGGCTATTTATTTATTTCAAAAGGCCATGGTGTTTTGACCATGGAAGTTCAAGCCATAGCCATTTTAGTGCTGGTGATGCAAAACTAGACAATAGGAAAACAAAATCTAACTAATTTTCTAAACCTTATCAAATGAATTCTTGAGACCAAAAAAAGTATGCACAATATCAATAAATGGAATCAAGAAACTATTCCATGAAAAATATTAAGCCTTTCCAAATTCTTTACTCAATCCTTCAAACATACCTATCCATAAAAACCTTCCTCACATAGGTGTTGTTAGTACATATGTCAAACCAACCCTTGAAAATGAGTCGTAAGGTTTTCTTATAGTTTTCCCCCAACCACATAGTCCCTAGGTTCAAGCCATAACTTCTCATGTTACCTCCTTTGCAAAATTGCACAAAAATCTTCTATGCAATTTTTTTGCAAAAAATGCAAAGTTGTTAATGAGCAAGTTTTTGACAACTTTTACAATTTTGCAAGTAGAGCCCTCAAACTTTACCGATTTTTTCTCAAACCTTATCAAATGCATCTATGACACCTAAGGACCAAATTTCAACACATATTTCCCCCTTTTATTCCCTTTTCCATAGTTTTCCTTATTGAGCAATTCTAAGCAATTCTTTCCAATCATGACCTAATTGTCAAGAACTTGACTCACATTCCAAATCCTATCTATTAAAACCTCCTAAGGCTACCTTGGGAATATCCTCCTAGTCCTTATTTCTTTAATGGTTGGTTAGACCATTTAAAAAGAAAAAATTCCTTAGCGTTTCACCTTTACCCCTAGGTGCTGCTACACCATTCTCCCCCTATAAGAAGAAGACTAAGGTAATGCTGGATAGAGGAATTCCTTTCTGATGCCATGCTTCTTGAAATCAATGTTAGTAGTTCAACTAGCCTTACGTTATGGTGTATCCATCCACTTCACTAGTTGTTCCTTGTAGACCTTTTTTCTTGTACTCTTCTTCACTCTAGAATCCAAAATCCTCTCCACTTGTGGTTGCTTCTTTACAAGCATGTACAAGGCTGAGACATCCTTGCTTTGTTATTATTGGTACTCTACTTCATCCATCTTAGGACCCTTGTAAGGTATCAGGTCTTTGACATTAAAGATGGGAGAAATAGCCATGTCCTTGGGTACATCTACCTTGTAGGCATTGGGTCCATACTTCTCAAGTACCTTGCATTGGCCAATCCTCTTCATTTGCAACTTACTTGAGATCCCCTTTTGCAGCCTAAATTTGTTCAGATAAACCATCGCTAAGTCTCCTAGTTGAAACTACAACTATCTTCTACCCTCATCCTTCTTCTCCTTCAATTTTTGATTTGCCTCCATCAAGGTTTGTTTCACCTGATCATGTAGTTTTTTCATGGATTAAAAAAATTCATCAAAATGTCCACTAATTTTGGCTAGACCTAGTAATTCTCTTAGCTCCATGATGCCCCTTGGATGAGTTCCATACACTATTTGGAAAGGGTTTAACCCTACTGTCCTATTCTTATTGTCATTGTATACAAATTCAGCTTAAGGGATGACTTTCTCCCAACTTTTCCCATAATCCTTGGTAAGGCACCTTAATAGGTTTCCTAGGACTCTGTTGATGACCTCAATCTATCCATCTATTTAGGGATGGTAGGTAGAACTATGAGCTATATTTGTTCCAGGCCTCTTCCATATGGTCTTCCAAAAATTTCCCATAAATTTGAAATCTTTGTCAACAAATATGCTCCTTGGTAAGTCATTTATCCTAACCACCTCCTTGAAGAATAGATTGGCAATATTGCTTGTTTTTTTATTTTTACACAACCAAGTAATAAGAAAACCTAATACCAAGATGGTGACGATCAAAATAACCTGAGGATTAGCTACTTCCCATAAATAGGTAGATGGTCTTTAGATCTAGACCCAACTTCAACAAAATCATAAAATATTTTCTACTCTTTTGTCTTTGCAAAACCAAGGCAGGTACACCTGAGGGATAAAAAGGTTCAATACTTGATACTACCTTCACATTTCATTCATTAAATGACATTTTATTACAATATTCATCCCCTATAACAGATTGGTCATAATTCTTCTTAGATTTACAAGTAACTCTAGGAAACAAGAGCTAACTAAAACTCAAAGATTAAATGTAAACAAGTATCAACCACCTATGATACTCTTCATACATTTAAAGTGAAATTGATATTGATTTTAAGATTGTTCTTGATGTCTATCTATGATCTCTTCATATGAAAACTAAAATAATTGATTAGTGCCTCATCCATTGGGATTCAGAGTCTATCCAATTTCTTGACCTAATTGACTACATTATAATCAATAACATAAGCAATTCTCCCTAAAACTCATTATTACATAAATTCTTCTTACTACCTGGAGATCCTATCATATTCACTAAAGCATTTACTTAATCCATTGAATTAAAAGCAATAATGAACTGATATACAAACTATCCTAGTTGCATTCAATCAAGAAAGGCTTTGCCCATATAGCCTCAAAATAACATGTCAATAGAAATGAACAAAAGAGATAGTGATAGTTCATATTTGTATTAATTCTCTTTCAAAATTATGTAACATTGAAGTATAACTCAAAACAACTCAAGAGAAGAAACCATGATCCTGGAAAATTTATATATTATCATATTTGTAGAGAAAATACATCATAAAACTTGCATCAAGGATTGGACCAAATGAAACTTAGGAAAACTAAAAGTTATACAATGATTTAGACCCTTTCTCTAGCCTTGGAATCTCTCTTATATAGTGTGAGATGCAACAAGCTTTAGGCTTAGAGAGAACTAACAACTATACTTAAGATAGAAAGATATTTACAGGGATACTGTCACAAAAGACAAAAATTAGTGCAACAGAATGATTTTACATCATGAATATTCTCTTATGGGGACCATTTCTACTACACTTTTTGTTACTGAGTTGTTCATGATTGGCTTTGAAGTTGTTGACATTCCTCGGAGGGTTTAACTAATGGAATTTCTTGTGATGGACCTAGTTCTGATGTTTGTAGACTTACTTCAACTTGAGGCTCTCCATCCATGTCATCATGCACTAACAAAACAATAGTTACATCAAATTCTCTTGCTTCCATGTCATTAGTTTGGATCTCTATTCTTATCACTACAGTTGATTGCTCCTCTTTGTGTTCTTTTTCTTGAACTAATGCATCAATTGTTTGCATCTCATCTTGGTCCACCTCATCTTCTTGGATTTCCTATTGCTTTGAATGCACAAAATCTTCCATCCACTTGTTGAAAATTTCATCATCCGACCAATAAAACTCAAAACATCATGTTTCTTCTTCATGAAAAAATCTCCTAACTTATTGATTTCAACAAATTCTTCTATAATACAATTATACAATAATTGCACTTTAACAATTTCTTCAATTGTCGCTACCCATAATACATGCCCGTTTTCACTTGTAACTGCATTTATTCCAAGGCACAATAAGTCATCTAATTATTTTCTTCATTCCTCCTTTTCTTTTAGTTTATCTATTTTCTAAGTGTATGGGGGAAAAGTTCAAATTTATCAGCAAGATATTTTGAAAAAATATTTATTATCCTTTTCTACATTGCAACCCTCTTATCATTAGTTTCATATAAATCATTAGTCATATCAAATTTTTTTTCTATCTATTCACAAGATAGACTAATAAATAAAGCACACAAAAGGGTAGAATCCTTATCCCTGCTACCCCATTTACTCATAATGGGATTTAGAGCATCCACACCACATTTTATTTCATTCGACATATCCATTATTTTTACTAATTATTCATAAAATGTTGGCCATTCAATATTATCTACTAGATATAAGATTGCTTTCTTGATTTTTTCTTCATATAAGTCATTTAACTCTACATGTAATGCCTAGAGTTTATTCTTCTCCTCTTCAAATTCCTCGACAATGTAAAATTTTGGCCTATGTGGGGTATTTGATAGCTCTACAATAGGAGTTGATTTAAAGGACTCAACTAGAGGATGAGGATAAGAAATCCTAAGCTGGCTAGATTCTCCTACCTTTCTCTTTTCAAGTTGTTTATCCATCTGGGCCACCTGCGACTCTAATTGATGTGTCATATTCCCTCTCTCCTCATACGCTTTGAGCATCTCTTCAAACTTAGCATTAAGCTCAAGGAATTTTTTTTATCCTTTGCTACAACAACAACTCCATAGTCCACAATTTCCCTGGTCATTCTGTATACTTTCTCACTATATACTTCCTCTGCTCTATAGACCATGAGGTTGCCTATATGCTTAGCATCTGAAACTTCTTGTATCCTAGTTTTATCCCTTTTTTTAATGGACCATATCACCAACGCCTGGTGATTATCACTGTATTTCAATCCTTTATGTGCCTACAAGAATTCTTCTTCATTTTTAAACTAAGAGTCCTTTGTTTTTCTCATCATTAAAAATCATAGAATTGGCTATGTCCCATTTAGGAAAAATTAAAATTCCTGAATCCTTCAACAGTTTTCTTCACACTTTAGGGGTTATTTGATTAAACTCTTCCATGAAATTAGCTTTTACTTCCTCCTCAACTTCAGAGTCCTTTTTACTAAGTTGCTCTTCTTTGATTAGTTTACACTTAGCCTCAAAATTACCAATGTTTCTCCTCCATAAAAATTGAGCAAAAGCTCTAGATGTTACAAAACTTTCATCAGCAATAAATTTTTTAGTAGCCTGTGCTATCATAGGACCTATTTCCTTACCTCTATAATCTCCCACAATGAGATCCAATGTTCACATAGGAGGCTCTTTAGGTACTCCTTCATTATCTATAGTTGTGACCACAACATCCCTCTCCCCTCCAATTTGCCTCAGCTATTCTCTCAAGGATGCTTCATCATCTATCCTAAGTGGGGTCTGGGTGGGTGAGTACTCTTCAACATTAGAAGATGATCCTTGCTCCAATTTTTGTTTCTTAGGAGCATGTGTGTCAAGTGGGCTCTTAGACCTTGGTCTCTTGTATGAAGGAACATACTCTATACTCTTGGCCACTATATACCTAGCTCTTTTCTGCAATGTAAACTACCCTAGGTTCAAAATCATTTTTCTTGCCAACCTCCTCTCCGCCTCAATGGCCTTGTCTGAGTATGCTTGTGTCAGAATTTGTTTCTTTTCATTCATTGTTTATATAATCCCAACAAAATTTTCCATCAACATATCTACTTTCATCCCCCAATATTTTCTATCTGCTAGGGGATCATAATCTAGCTCAAAAGCATTTATAAATTCTAGGACTTTATTGTAAACTTTCCATTTCTCCTTTCTATGCTCCTGTTCTTCTAATGAGAACCTATTTCTAACTATGCCCTCAAGAAAGTATACCATTTTCTTATGAGCTTTAGCCTTTTTTCTTTCTTTGAAGAGGTCATAAAATCCCTCCAAGTCTATGAAATACGCATGGGACAAAGCCATTTGATATCTATATAAGAATTTCTCCAAGTTCCTCCATCCCTTTTTAACAAAAACAAAGTTATGAACAATAGTAAGTTGGGGAAAGAATGTATCTTTAGGTTTACCCAATAATTCTCTTTGTTGAACTGATCTTATTGGTGTTTGAAACTACTGAGCAATAAAATGCTCAATATCACAGTGAAATTACTCACACAATCTAAGGATTAGCCAATTCCTAGTAGCAATTACATGAATAAACCACTTTGATCCAACTTCAACAAAACCAAAAATGGTTTTCTACTCTTTAGGCTCTGCTAAACCAAGGTGGGTATACCTAGGGATGATTCTAATGCAAATTGTGGTATGAAATTATCTTAGTTTCATTCTGATTCTCATTTTTTACCCTCAGGCACATACATAGTTTATCAATTTTCTCTAAAAGCTTCTCAAATCTATATGCATCCCCTATAAGAAGATTTGGTTATAAATCTCCTATAGTTTACATGTATTCCTAGAATTAGTGTCTATCTAAGACTCATAAAACTATATGCAAATGAGTTGTAACCAACATTTGTAACTTTAAACAAAATGGAATGAAATGGTTTTGATTTTTAAAAAAATGATTTGATATGCAACAACAAAATTCACCCTTGCTCACTTCTGACTTATGTGACCAGTGCCTTATCCATTGGGTAGAAAATTAACTATTGGTGGAAAATCTAATTCAAATAAATTGTAAATGAATTAATCAATTGTAATCACCCATTTCCATTCTTATGAAGTATCCTTTCTATAAACTCATAAACCCTACTAATTCATTGAAGCATTTCTATAATTCCTTGAATTAAAAGCAACAGTGATATTAGCATACAACCCATCCAGATTGCATTTAGCCAAGTTAAACCTTATTTAATATGACTTCAAAGTAGACAAATCCATAAAATGGAGACAAAATTGATGACACAAATATAGTTTAAATACCCCTTTGTATTATCCTTTCAGATGACTAATACAATGACCAATAGAAATCAATTGAAAGCCCAGAACAAATTGCTATATCTATCATTTCAATGTGTCATTAGAGAGTACAATTGGAAGATAACTAAAAAAAACTACATACTGTTGGACTGACTATCTGTACTTTTCTTGAGAGAAAACAAAAATTATAAAAGTTTTTCAGACCATCACATTGCCTTGAAAACTCATTTATATAGACATGAGTTGCAACAAGAAAAGGGAAAATGTGATTGACAGGTGTCCCTCAAAAAGATATTTACATACACTTGTAACAAAAAGACAATATGAAAATAACAGAAAGGCTAATACATCGAACATTCCTTTGTGGGTCCCTTTTCTGTTATTCTACCTGAATAGATAAAAGTGTTACCATCTAAATCTTTGATTATTCCGATTCCTTGGAATAAGTGGCCATCAAGTTTGAAAGTGATGAGTCATCTCTGATTACCTGCATACTTACTTTAATCCAAGGATTTTCCTTGTCTTCATCATTTCTTGTAAGGGTAACTTTTACTTTGGCACCTTCTTCCTCCTTGTCATCTTCTCTTTCATCATCCTGTAGCATCTGCTCTTCTGACATAAATTTATCTTTCCACTCATTATAGGCAGTATCATCAGGCCAATCAAAATTGAGGACATCTCTTTGTATTGTTATCAGAGAATTTCCAATTGCTCCTATATTAACCAATTCTTTTTTGATGGAGTTATAGAATATTTTCACTTTAACCAAATCCTCATTTTTCATAGCCCATAACAAGTGTTTAGTTTCATTTATAACTTTATTTATCCTTTCACAAAAAATCTCATCCAACTCCCTCTTCCATTCCTCTTTTTCCTTCACTTTATCAACAATCTTTAATGCACAAGGGAATAAATCAAAATTTTCTGCAATATACTTGGAAAAACAAATAATTAATCTTTTTTGAAAAGAATTTTACTTATCATCAAATCCTTGCAATTTATTCAACAAGTCAAAGATTTTTTCTATTTGATAACAAGGTAGCTGGATGACAAATATACACATAGCAGCGATATCTTCATTTCTTTCTGTCCACTTTTGTACAATGGGTTTGAATACAATTTCATTTCTTTTCAATTCATCCTTGATAGATGAAATCCTTGCTAATTGATCAAAAAATGTGGGTCATTCTATTCTGTCTACTAGATACACTATACCCTACCTCATTTTCTCTTCAAATTGATTATTTAGTTCCACATGCAATGCATACAATTTATTCTTTTCTTCCTCAAAATTTTTTGCAGTATAGAACTATGGCCTTTCTGGGGTGTCTGGTACCTCAAGAATTGGAGTTGATTTAAAAGGTTCAACAAGTGGCCTTGGAGGATTTGCAATTCTAGATCTACTAGATTCTTGTGCTTTTCTCTTTCCAAGTACCTTTTCCATTTGAGATACTTTGTTTTCCAATGACTATATCTGCATACCCCTCTCCTCATATGCTTTCAAAACTTCTTCAAACCTAGCATTGAGTTGGGAAAATATTTCTTCTTCCTGACCAGATATAACACTACCAAATTTCAACATTTCTAAGGCCATTCCAATTATCTGTTTACTACCAACGTCACCAGCTCTGAATACTATCAATGCACCAGTATGCTTTGCAGTAGAAATTTCCTGCATCTTGGTCTTATCCCTTTTCTCAGTAGACCAAATTACAAGAGCTTGGTGGTCATCACTAAACTTGACTCCTCTATGAGCCTATAGTACCTCTTCCTCAGTCTTAAATTGGACATCCTTTTGTTTTCTTACCGAATAAAAAACTATGGCATTCACTATATCCCATTTTGGTAATATAAGGACTCCTAACTGCTTAACTATTTTCCTTCCAGTCTCAGGTGTAAATTGAGAAAAATCATTCAAAATTTTTGACTTTACCTCCTCCTTAATAGCAGAATTTGATTTACTAGGTTGTTATGCCTTTATTTTTTAATAAGTTTTCTCAAAATTGCCTATGTTTAGCCTCCACAAAAATTGTGCAAAGGCTGTAGCCTTCACAAAATTCTCATCATTAATAAACCTCTCAGAGGCTTGGTAAACTATAGGGTCAATTTCCTTACCTTGGTAATCAACAATAGTTAAATCCAAGGAAGGTGTAGGAGGTTCTTATGGTTCTCCAATCTCCAAGTCTGTAGAAGTAACAATTACATCCCCTTCTCCACCCATTTGCCTAAATTTCTCCCTTAAAGATGCTTCATCATCGATCTAGATTGGGGACTGGCTTGGGGAGTATTGTTCTACTTGAGAAGAAGAAGATCCCTACTCCAATTTTTGCCTTTTTGGAGCACTAGCTGCAAATGGACTTTCTAGTCTTGGCCTCTCATGAAGGGGTGCCTATTGCACACTTTGAACCATCACATAACCTACCCTTCTCTGCAAAGCATACTAGCCAAGAGCCACCACATTTTTGTTGCTTATCCTTTTTTGTACCTCTGCAGCCTTGTCTAGCTATGCCTTAAAATATGTGGCTTTCTTCTCATTCATGGTCTGGATTATTATAGAAAAATTATTCATTAATGCTTTCATTTTGGCTCCCCAATATTTCTTATCTTTCAAGGGGTCATAACTGGAGTCAAAAGCATTAATGAATTCTAAAGTCTTACTGAGTACTATCCATTTTTCTTTTCTCAATTCTTGCTCTTGTAAAGAAAAAATATTCGTAATAACATCCTTCGGATAGTATATCTGGTGTACCATACAAGCAACCTTTGTCCTCTCTCTTAAGAGATCATAGAAACCTTCAGGATCAATAAATCTAGCATGGGACTCGACCATCTTGTATCTATCCAGGAATAAGTTGAGATGCTTCCATCCTTTCTTCACAAAAACAAAATCATGCACTATAGTAACAATTGGAAAGAATGTACCCTTCTTTGGCAGATCTCTTTCATCAATAGTACCTATCTACCTTAACAATTCTACTATCCATGTTTTCAAAGCCACATGGAAAGGTAGAACATGAGGCTTTCCCAAAAAGCCATATACTCTTATTACTATTGAAACATTGTAAGGGATTATATCCCCCTAATTATGATTGACCAATAGCCCTTTTGCATGATCCTTGGGTCTGACCAATTCTAGTAGTCCTTATGGTTTCCTAGGGTTGTCTCCTCTCAAGAGTAACCTAAGCTTTGATTGAAAATATCTATCAAACCTCACATAACTGGCATCTATAGCTTCTAAGGTCAGATCCACACTCCACAACTCTACTAGATTCCTCTCTCCATCTCTAGTCATTTCCAATTCCATTTCCTTGAAGAAAAAAGTAAATCCCTTATACAAACATACATACATGAGTAAGGAATACCAACAGAAAGGTTTATCCCCTTTTCCCCATGCTATCCCCACCAAACCATTGTGAATCTCCTTTGCAAGGAAAGTAGCAAAATCTAGAATAGTTCTCATCCCAAATTGAAGAGTTTGAGCCATTATGAGAACAATAGAGCCTTGGATTTGATTAGCTTCATCCATCCCAAAAATCTTGTAAAGAGAAAAATATAATTCTTGAGCTCTAATGTTGAAATGCCTTCTTAGCAATGGCTTAGGGGTACTGGCTATAATCACAAGCAAAGTGCCAATTTTAGTAGCATGCTCTTGCAGTGGCCTTGTTATTAGGTAAATCCTTTGTGCATCATACCTTGCTTGAAAATCATCCATATCAATAGTTTCATGCACAACATGGTTAGAGTTAAGATTGAAAACCTCTCTAATTAATTTAGGGAAAACCCTAAAAAGATTTACTCTAGCATGGTTCTTTACCCACCCCATAATTGGATCATATTTCTTGGCCAAATCCATCAACAAATCACTATCAAATAAAATTGTGGTGATTGTTAATTTACCAATGTCAAATTCCCACAAATTGCTCATAGGAGTGTCCAATTTTTGATCTGAGAACCATTTTCTAAACAACTCTAGACCTCCATTGGATACCTGGGCATCTTGTACCTAGTTAGCCTTGTCATAGAAACCCTCTACTATAGATACCCTAGGGTGATTAGGAATCAACTCCCTCCCCTTTTTTATTTCATGTACAAATAAAGGAAATTTTTCCATAAAGTCATCATGCACAGAGCGCTTCAGATAATCAGTTTGTCTAGTAAATTCTTTATGTGAAGGCATTTTGAGATTTAAAAAAAATCTATCTCACCAAATTCTTACTACTCAGGAGATTTGAAAGTACTTACCTCTAAAATTCTACTTTGCTCTATAAAATTTTGTGCTACAATTCACTAGATTTCTTTGTGAAATTTTGTACTAAAATTCATCGGATTTCTCTATGAAATCCTATGCCCTAGCTCCAAAAAAATTCTATATTCTGATAGCCTTTTGCAATTAGGTGGTTCAATAAATGGTGAGATCATGAATTATATTCGAGCATTGAAATCACACGAATGAGCTTTGAATCAAATTAACTTCCAATAGCCATTTTTCCTCAAGTTGCATGAGAATTTCAAATCTCATCCGTCAATTTCACCAAATTGGATGGCTGTAATTCAAAAAATTAATAAGCTTTATGTCCTTAGAAGTAGGGCCATGTTTCACATTACCACTTACCTGCATTCCTTAAATTTCTTGCATCTTAAAATAGCAAGTGCCAATCGTTGATCAAGACAACATCAATGACTACACAAATTTATAGTTGACTAAGGCCTAGTTAGCCATTCTAACCAATAGGAAGTCTCCATGTGAGTCTGTGCCTTCTAAAAACCTCCATGCAAGTGGGTCCCATATCACCTTTTGAGCGAATGAGTACTTGACATCATTCTTTCCACATGTCAAGCTGATGCATTCCCTCTTTCCTTATTGAATGAGCATTTCCATATTGTGGAATTATGCCAATTTTTGATCTTCGAAAGATCAATGGTGATACTACTTATATCCTTTAATCTTTTCAAGCTAGGAATAATGATGTCACCATGGACATGTGTCTGCATGGCACATACTCACTTTATTTAAACTTCATTCAAGTTCTCAATGCAGGCAAGCATCCTTCATTGATAAAGACAAGATCAACAGTGTAAGAAAATTTCTATAGTTTACGGTCACTTCATCTACTTGGGCCAATGAAATGAATGCTTTAAACTCTCATGCTTTCAATTATCTAACTACTACATTAACTTCTAGAACTTTTTGTGCCCATAACAAAAGTACTTCCAGCTAAGCACATGTGGCATACAACATGGCATGACTCTGTTTTCTTTCACAATCCTATCCCCACTATGACATGTAGCACAAAGGTGCATTCCCACATTCCTTTTTTATCGAGAAGTTCTTTATTGCAGGCTTTCTCTAGCCCTTGATCTTTGAAGGATCTATGGTTGAAAAAACTTTGATCATTTCTAGTAGAGAAACCTCCTTGATGGCACAACTGGCAATATATGTCGACAATCACTTTACAACTTGGCATACTATAGCATATAATAAGGCTTCTCGACCCCACCTTGCCACATGTCCAAAAACAACTTGCCCACTTCATTTAAAAGCCTTGCATCTCAACATTATGGGAATGCGAGACCCATTGATTTGAACAAGATCAATGGTTACACAAAATTCATATCACATTGGACTTTTCTGAATAAAATAATCAAGTCAAAAAGAATATGATCAATAAATTTTTTAACGAGCTTTTAATAAAACCATGCTCATGTAAGCCTGACCTTAGGGTAGAATGATATATCTTAAAAAACATTTTTTGAAAAGTATTTCGAGGGTTTTTCAAAACGAGGGTAAAATAAGACATGGCACTAGGGTTTCTGAGAAATTCTCTGAAGACAAACCTTGAGAATTTAATAGAATTTCAAAGACACAGAGACCAGGCTATGAACTAGGGAAATCTAAGGGTTTGAAAAATACAAGGAACAAAACCCTAATTTTCAAGACACAAAGACTCAAATGATTTTTCACTAAAATTTTCCCAAAATTTCTGCATTGTGAAAAATTAGACCAACAGATCCAATTTACCAGAAAAGTTCAACAATTCCTACTTTTGGAGGCACTTTATAAGGTAGCACATGTGGTTGTCCCAAAATACCATAAACTCTAAAAATAGTAGACACTACATATGAGATAATGACTCCCCAATTATGGCTCATGATCAACCCCTTAGCATGGTCTTTTGGTATAATAAACTCTAATAGAGGCTATGATATTCTGGGGCTATCCCCTACTAACAACATTCTAAGCCTAGAAGAAAAATACCTATCAAACTTGAAAAAACTAGCATCAATCACCTCTCATGTCATATTTTTACTCCATAGTTGGACCAAGAGATTTTCTTCACCCCTTTCCAATTCTAATTTCATCTCCTTAGAGAAAAAGATATGTCCCTTGTATAAGCATATATACATCAACATGGAGTACTAGTAGAAGGGCTTATCAACCTTAGCCTTTGCAATTCCTATTGAGCCATTATGAATTTCTTCTACCAAATAAGTAGACTAATAAAAAATTGAACTCATTCCATACTGAAAAGTTTGATCAATAATGAAAAAAATGGAGCTTGGGATGTGGTCTTGCTCATCCATGCCAAAGATCTTGTAGAGAGAAATATACAAGGCCTGGGCTCTAGGGTTGAAATATTTCTTAACCAGAGGCTTTGGAGTGTTTGTGTAACCAAAGGAAATGATCCAAATTTTACAAAATTCTCCTACAATGGTCCTCCCCTTAGATATATCTTGTGTACATCATACCTAGCTCAGAGGTCTTTGTTGGTCAATTTTTCCCTCCTGCCAAAATCGCCACATTTGAATTTAAAAGATAAATGGCTTCTCCCCATTTTATATTCAATGCCATGAAAAGATGATATCACAAGGTTGGGAGTCAAAAGTCAAGGGCCTATAATGCTATGAGGAAGAGAGGTTCGTAAGATTGTGTATGGAAAATGAAGGCTTGTAATGTAATGATGGTTGTAAGATCAAGGAGCAAAAGAAATAAAGATGAGATGCTACAATAGGGAAGCGCATCATAAGATCATAAAATCATAATAGAAAGGTCATCATAATATCATAAGACAAAGTTTTAAGTCTTAAGATGGTATGTGATCAAGAGATTATGGGAAAATTTTCAAATGTCTACGATGTTATGCTAGACTCATAAGATCAGAGAACTGTAGCATCGGGAGAAGAGAGAGAAATTCTTAAGATTCTATGATAGTTGAGTGGTCAAAGGCCTTAAAGGGTTTATCTTGTGATGTTGTGACAAATTTTAAACCATAGCATCAGGAGAAAGGAAATGGGGTGCTACAATGCTATGAAGGTTAGAGGATATCATAAGATCAGGACATCATAAGATCAAGGATGTTGTAGGACTATAAGGTCAAAGGTAAAGATGTGTGATCTTATGAAATTGCCAAATTTTGTAAGGTCATAAAAGGAGATTTGCTTGGTTATGATCTTACGCTAGAAAGAAATGTGGGGTTAGCTATTCCAATGGGTGTCAACTAGGTGCTAAAGTGGATAAAGTGATATGGTCAACCTCATGGAGACTTTTTTGGGGTGGCAAAATAAAATAAGATTATTGGCTAATGTGGCCAATTTTACTTGCAGAATTTAGTTGACCTTTTTATTTTTTTGATTTGTTGAGCTAATTATGAAGAAGAAATGTTTTCTTGCATGATCCAATCTTCATGATCATTTCCAACCACTTTCTAATGAATGCTACACCCAGTGAACGAAAGAAAACACTCCACCATCTCTAGTTTTATCCATCTACTTGGTCAAAGTGATTTAATGGTGTCGTTTCTATCTTCTCAAGGCTTTGTTTTGGAAAAATATTGGTTTTTATCGTATTAGAACCTATACTAGGATCATATTTTCTCTAGATCTATATGATTGTTCTTCGCGCTCTTAAATGGTAGCAGTTGAGTTTGGTCCAGGATAGAAAATATCTCAGTTATGCTTTAGCTATAAAGGAAGATTTTGTAATCTTTGTAAGGGGTATTGCTTCATGTGTACTACTATAATTTCTCATGCCTCTAAACCATTATAATCCTTTGTTGAGTCTCTTTTAGCCATTAACACACTGTGCAAGGTTCTTTTCCTCTAGTTAATGTTTTGTCTTTGTTTTATAATTTACATGATTGTATCTACTTTTGAAATTCAAATGATATTAAGTGGATTTTCTTCCCATACCATTCTTTTGTTGTTTGATCTACATGTAATTGTTGAATTAAGCAAGGTTTGAATCTATATTCTTTGAGGTTACAACTAGTTGATTATGCATTCATGGGTAGAGATAAGTTCAAACACTCTATTTTGGTGCATCACCCCTTTAGGTTAGATTAGGTAAATTTTATTTCATGCATTCCTTCTATCATTTCCTCTCCAAGAGTAGTTAGGTGCATCTTGATAGAAAATGAAGTTGGCCTTCTTTGAGATTGAATCTCATAGTCCAAGTCTAATAGCTTGGGGGTTGTTTCCACATTTCACAAGGTTGTCCTTAGGTAAAAACTCTGGACAAGGGTGCAAACTTTTGTGGCAAAAATTTTTGGCACACCTGGTGGGACAATATTTAATTTTTTTTAATTCTCTTAGTGTCAAAAGTAATATTTCAAGATTAGTGCTAAGAAGATAATACTACTCTCAGTGTTGCAGGCCTTTAAGAGGCTCATCCCATAAAGCACTTGGTGACTCTACACCCTTCACATCTAGTTTAGACTAAGTTGTATTGATTTATGCCCAAAGCTGAAACAAGGGCATCTTCTAGAGGTAAATTTCAATACCAGGAGCTTTCATTTTCAAATCCTAGAAGAAGAAAGACTAGAGTATCCTTACCACTAGTTAGGAGTACAATAGTAACAAATACACCTGCAAGATCCATCTCTACTCATCCTATTGTTAGATCTTAGCCTAGGTTGTTGTATTCTCATATAAATAGACCAATATTTCATATGGCCCAGCCTAGAGCTCATGCTTTTTCAACCTTTAATGGTGGAAGTCCCCTTTTATTGGCACAAAGACATGACATACTAGTAGCTGCACTTAAAAGTATACAATGTTACAAAGGGTTATCACATGGTTCTATAATAGATTGGGATGGATTAGGAGTAGGACCATTAAACACTTTGAGGATAAAAGTGACTATTTGTCACTTTTAGAGCAACTAGCTACTATAAAAAGAACCCCCCCATGAATGTATCACCAATTTCAATTACATATTCTAGAAAAAATGGGATAGAATATCTACTTCAATGAAGCCTAACCCTGGTAATGCCTTCTTACATTACCTCAAAGCTTTTAACAGTGACATTGCCACCACAATCCAAACCATGGGAGGAGACACTTTACCTAATACTTATGAAATTGCAATAAGGGCTGAAAACATATCGATACAAGGAGGAAAGTTATCCCTAAGGCCTTATATGCCATTCTTCCTCAATGTCCAAAATCACCAACCAATAATGGCCCCTATTCCCATAACATCTACATCACAATCTCTTGCTCCAGTCCCTCAAGCTTCCACATCTTCAAATGGAATAGATGAAATCAAGGAGATGATATAGTCTATTATTTTGAACATAGATAAAAGATTGCAAGACTAAGAGATGAAGCTGGAAGATAGCTTCTCTATGATGCAAAAATTGGGCAACAAAATGGTGATGTTGGAGAGGTAGAAAGCTCAAAGTAGTAAGGAATAGTCATGCCTCTACCTCAAATGCAAACCAAAGTAGGGCCATAGTCCCTCAAAATAATATAGCCCAAGATCAAGATTTTTGTCCCTCCTATAATTACTCCTATGCCTATTGCATGTGTTAGAAGGTTGAATCTTATTTGGCTTTGAGCATTCAAGAGATTGTAGCAGGACAATCATACAAGAAAAACCAATCCAAAGATGCTTCATATATGCAAGGATAGGGTGATTTCTCCTTTATGAATCATTAGGTAGAAGAACACTATAATGTAAACTAGGATTCCATTGCTCACAACACTAGGAGAAAAAGAAAAGCTATTGAAGATGCTACCCCTCCTCCTCCTAATCAAGCTTCAATGTCAAATGTAGTGCATCATGTAAAAGTAGTAGATGATTGAACCAATTCTCCTCCACAATAAAAAATAAAGTAATTCTAGAGGAGATGTGAATAGTCCCCAAGTTGTTCCATCTCAATCTCCTACAGATATAGATCCCAAGGGTTTTACCAAAGCACCTAATGCCTCATTTAGTGTGGTAGAGAAGACGAAGAAGAAAAATATGAATATTTCCATGTGGGATGTTGCTTTTACCATACCCATGCAAAAGAAGCTACTGCAGCAAGAGTTGGAAAGTATTGAACTAAAATATTAGACAACTAGCATGGAAAGTGCCACAAACCTAGTGCAACCATCAAAGGAGGTAGAAACAAGTAAAAAGGTTAGAAATCCTCCATTTTATGTTTCTCTAATTATAGGGGATAAACTAGTCCAAAATTGCAATGATTGATTTAGGGGCTAGTAGTTCAGCAATGCCTAAGTGTGTTGCTCATGCTTTAGAGATGGAATATGAACCCATTGTTAGGGATGTGTTATAGTTGGATGGTAGTACTATTAAGACTATAGGGGTCCTTAGGAATTTGGAAATGACCCTACATGCATGCCCTAGTTGTACTATAACTCAAGATATATCAATTGCTGAAGTAAAACCACACTTTGCCATTTGTCTTTCAAGAGACTTCAATGCACAAATAGGTGGTTACATATCTTTTGATTGGTGATGCATTTTTTTTAGAACAAGATATGGGACCAAGGCTTCAATCAGAGTAGAGACTCTATCCCTCCATCTTATTGAAGCCTACACCCTTAATCTCATAAATATGAATTGCAATATCCTAGAAATGGATGAGAATGACATAGTGAATGATCTTGCCACTTCTCTAGCAGAGATACCTAATTTTCCTATATATGAATGGGCTAATGCATATCAATTTAATCCCATATCATAAGCCCTTTAGACAAGTCTTGGTACATATTGTGAGTTAGAAAAGGATTGCCTTGTCCCTAACCTTATGAAAACCAAAGAAGATGTGAGTGGGATATGGAGTATGTATTTTGATGGATCAAGAAATAAGAATGGATTATGGGTTGGTGTGATGTTGATTTCTCCTGCACAAGTAAGGTACTACTTCTCCTTTGGGCTCTAATTAAATTGCACTAATAATGTGGCAGAATATGAGGTTCTAATCCAAGGTCTCCAATAGGAACAAAGGAGGGGCATCAAACTCTTAAGGGTATTTGGGGACTATGAGTTGGTTGTTAATCAAGTTAGAATTTAGAATATTGGAAAGAACAACCTTCTTAAATCATCAAAACATAGAGTTTGGGATGTATTTGAGGGATTTCAAGCTTTCAATATTCAGAGCATGTCAAGAAACAAAAACAAACATGCTGATAGAATTGCAACCATTGGTGCTCATTATGAAAAGGTCTAATGTCTTGTTAAAACCAAACAATAACCCATTTTGCAAGGTGTGTCTAGAAAAGTCACTATGGAAATGATTAGCCAAGTTAGTACATACCTTGCAGGCCTCTAACAAGTTAGTGTCCTCCTCATATAGGTCCTCAAATCCATCCAATCCTATACTCTGGAGCTCGACCTCTTATACTCTTAGCAACCTCCTTCTCAAAGCATCTGCCAGCTTATTGTTTGTGCCTTTTTTGTGTTTGATTAAGGAAGTGTAGGACTGCAAGAACTCCATTGATTTGATATGCCTCAAACTTAGCTTCTCATGTGAGTTGATAAATCTTAGTGCTTGGTTATCTATGAAGACCATGAATTCCTTGGGCAATAGGTAATTATTAGAAATAATAGTCCACCAAGATAACTGACAGAGGGGGGGGGGAGGGGGGTGAATCAGTTATCTAACAACTAAAACACTTATCTTCTATAAAAAACCCTAGCCATTCAACCAAAGTAAATAGAAACCATATAAAGATGGAGAGAAACAATTGCACCAAATATGTTGACTAGGGAAACCATTGATTAGAGGGAAAAATTTGGTGGGAATGATGCCCACAAGATGTTGTACTAATATAAACATTCCTTGTTAGAGGATGAACCCTATTAGGAGTCTATTACAACATTTAGTACAATGAGTCCCTATTAGGAGGCTTTGAATCCCTATTAGGATATTCCAACCCTATTAAGAGTAGGGATATAAAGTATGCAAGATGAGCTCACTGTCCAACCATGTAATTTTGACTACAAGAAGAGCCACTACTCAAACAACTAATTTACTATTATTTTCTTCTTTCCTTGATATTTCCTTTATCTTGTCAACTAGACCAATCACTGTTCAACCTTATAGAATAGATCACAAACATCAAATCCAAATACCAAACCTTCGATCACTTAGCAAAAAACTTGGCAATGAAGTTTCCTTCACTTCTGCATTGCTCTGCTCAACTTCGCATTCCATACTCTTTATTGTTTTTTGAACTTTCACAATTCACATATATCCATACCATGATAAAGGAAAATATCCTTCCTTTGTACCAAGTCCATTAACAATTCCTTGAGTCAAATATTAGTGCTTCTCAATTAATTATTATAGGTCCTCATTAAGAACATGTTACACTTAGTGATAACACAAATCTTCTACCTTGCAACTTGAATAACTTTTTGTATGTGCATAATTATGATGAGAAATATTAGCCATGTCATCCTCAACATGTCTTCTCCATGTCCTCAACCTCAATCCTCAATATATCAACTCTATTAAGAGATATAAAAAGTTTACCAGAACATGCCTCTATCAACTCTATCTCATAATATATATCACCAAAACTTACATAAATTCTTCTAGATTTATCCTTTCTACTTCCAACTTTAACTACATATGCTAGATACTCAAAATTATCTCCTATAATATTAGGTTGTTATCATGCTCAAGTAGCCATCTGTATCAACTTGATCTTTTTGTTTTTCTTCTATCAGATACCATGGAAGACATCAAACATGCTATGTTGACATCGACGAAAAACTCAGTCATGAATGTAACATATCATCATCAAACCAATCTTCAAACAATCTCTCCAATCTTCCAATAGTAATTCCTCCACTTCTTGAGGGCTTGGATAAGTTCTTATAGATCCAAGTCATATGCTAAATTCCTTGTCTTAGCCTCATTAAGCCTCTCACTAAAAAATGGTACTGGTCTACCCTCTTGGCTCAAAACTACCTCAAATACCATGTTTATAGCATCACACTCCACTACAAATGGCTTCTCAAAACTAGGAAAAACCAATATTGGTTGTGTTGAAACTTCCTTCTTAAATCTCTTAAAACTTGCATTTCTGCCTTGGTCCATGTAAACTTGGTCTTCATGCCTCCTTTAATGGTGTCATTCATTGGTGCACAAATTTCACTAAATCTCCTCACAAAATTCCTATACAACTATGCTAGGCCATGAAAACTTCTAACTTGAGTAGTGAATCTAGGAGTAGGCCAACTAGAGATTGTCTCCACCTTGTCCTTGTCCATTTCAGATTCCCTTGGGATACTACAAACTCAAAATACACTAGCTCCTCCTTCATGAAATCACTCTTCTCTAGGTTTACTGTCAACTTTTCTTCTTGAAGCTTCCTCAACACCATTTCTAGATGTTAAATGTGCTCATCCATTGTTTTTCTAAAGATGTGATCAATGCATCTTGCCTACTTTATAAGTCACTTTTCTCTTATCTTTTTGGTTGGCGTCACTACTACTTTTGCTCATAATTTAATTAGAACTTATATTTTATTTATTTTAGGTTCATTGGCCATGAAATCAAGACTAAAAAATATTTTTTTAAAGATTCTGTCTCTAGTGACTCACTTTTAGGAGGAAGATATTATCTAAATCATTATTATAGAAACAACATGAAACTCATTTGTAAATTGTGGTTTTTCATGGTGTGAGTGAAAAGATTTCTCTTCTAATTAATAATTATTTATTGACCCTATCTCCCTCTCTATATTGAAAACAACAAAGTTCACAATAGTTGGGAAGGTTTAGTAGCTATCCCCCCTCTGAATTCTTATGAGGTACAACTCCCCCATTGGATATTCCATGAATCCTCAAACTAAACACATAATCTTGTTTTTAATAGAAAATAATTAAAGGAAACATAACTCATTCTTAGATGAGAATTCATTAACAAATAGTTATAAGAAATGGCAACTAATTAAGAAAATAGAAATTTAGTCCAATGTTCAACCATTCAAAAAGTTCTTAGAAGATAAAAATGATATTCAAATCATGTAATTACTAATTAGAAAAGATTAACATTAACCAAAGAATTCAAAGAAACTTTCTCCAATTAAATCTCAAGCACAGTTTTAAATTAATCCTATGATTGATTCATTTTGAAATAACTCTTAGTTCAATCAAAAGAGATCCATCACAAACTAAATAATAAATCATTTCTATTATCACCATAAAAAAGATAAGATTTGGCTATATACTAACAAAGAGCACAAAAGACCATCATGTTTTCCTTTTTTTTTTCTTGTAACCCCTTATCAGTCTTTTGGATCTAGCTTAAATAGTTTATGTCATAAGTGGTGTCCCTTAAAACCAAAACCCCTTGATAGTAAACAAAGGTGATTATTAAAATAGAAAATTTCAATACAACATACATGTCCCTTGAGTTCAAAAGTATTATATTCATATTTGAAAAGAAACCCACTACTACGGTGAACTAGGAGCTTCATTCCCAATTTGTTCCTTGTTTCCACCTACATCTTGTACCATCTTCTACCTATAGTAGACACCCAAAAACTCATGAAGCACACTTGAATTTGTAGTCCTTAGGCTCATTAGTTGTGCCTTCCACATGACATGATCCCATTTCATTATGTTGAGTTGTCTTATATACTTTGGCAAGTTGTCCATACAAACAGTCAACATAGACTCAATTTGTGTTACCTTTGTAAAATTTGTAGGAGTGATATTGACTATTTCTTTTCTCATTTTTAAATCAGTCTCAAAATATTTGAACAAAGATTCAAGATCATAATTCCATGCATCAAATTGGATCATGTCATTGGGGTTTATTATCTATGTACATATCTTTAGTAAATTTGGTATGCATGCATTTGATTTTAGTTTCAATACTTCGAGCATTGGTGATAGAAAACCTATAGATTAAGCATCTCCAAGTCATGATTCTCTTTATCACATACAATATACTAAATTCTACTGTCTTGAAAGAATTCTTGTCCAAAATCTTTTCCAGACCATATTGCTCCACATCAAATATTTGTATCACCACAACTAACCATTTACCTTCCTCTATTTCCTAGGTGGGTATTTGTGCTTGTACCACATTTATTAAAGCATGAGCCTCATTAAAGAAACTTGCACATTGCTAGAGAAATTCTTTCCCTTTTTGGATTACACCATTTATCTATTCATCTACAGTATCCACCATGACTTTTCCTTGTTGAACCTAGTTCAAAATCATTTTATTGGCTGATGAGGTTGGTCTAAAGCTTTCCAGGGTACTTGTGCCATGGGTAGAACACTAGAATTATCCAAAGAATCAATATACTTAACCATCATTAATTACTTGCTTCAATTCTTTCTTCTCCTTTGCATCTTTCTAGGATTTAATCAACATATGTTGGGTGGACTCACTCAACCAATGCTCTTTGGTTTCTCTATTTAACACTCCCATACCTACCCTTGTGATCTCAAAATATATGGCATTCAATTTTGTGGAAGTACTTTTGGGTTTATATAGGGAAAATTCTATTGTTACCTCCCTTGTTTTGGTCTCCAATATCAAGAAGGTAGAATTTTTCATTCTTTAAGGTTTTGGGGCCATATCAGTTTTAGGTATGGAGACTAGAACCAAACTTCTTTTCTTGTTAATAGAAATAGTGAATCAATTTGGTATCATTGAAGAAGGCTCAACCCCTACTGGGCCTTTTATGGGTGTACTCGATGAGTCCATAATCTATGAAATGAAATGGTATGAACTTGTTGTTCATTATCCATTGAACCTTCACTCTGATCTTGATCCACATCAAGATTTATTTTAGTTTTTTCATGCGACAACATATGAATTTGTTTCTTGAACTTCAACTTGGACCTAGTCTTTTATACCACAGGTTGGTTTTGAACCACTTCAACAACAACTACGTTTGAACCCTTTTTGTTACCTATAGAATCAGTGAAAAAAATCACATTAGAACTAGAGGATGAAGGAGATTCTTAGGTTTTATCCTAAGTTTTAAACTAAGATGTTCCTTCTTTCCTCCTATGATGAACCAATGTTTTATCATATTCACTAAAATTATAAGTTCTTTTCATTATATCATCCATTTCAAGTCCAAACCAATTAATAAGAGGTATAAGGTGATCTTGTTGCTTTAGGTATTTAGGTTGAACAACTCTCGAACCATCCTCTTGTACCACTTTTAGATTCAGTTCTAACTTGAAGGCAAGAACCTGTGATAACGTACACCATCCTAGAATGACTCTTCTTTTGAAGTTCTCTTTCATTCATGCAATATTTCCAATAATCTTCTAAGTGGAGTATAGGTGAGAAATGATCTCCTATCTCTAGAACTCTCCCAAAAAATCCTTTATTATCAAATCCTTTACTAGCTTGATAAAATTTGAAATCAAAAGCACTCAAATTCGCTCTAATATCTGTAGCATCCTCTGGGTTTTTACATGAAAGATTTCAATTTCTTATTGTAAAAAAAATGTTCTTCTTATCATTAGGTTAAAAAATTTCTTTTAACACTGATAGCTAACAAAAGACTCCGAATAGAATGAGACAATCAAGAGAGAATCTAGGTAACCTTAAAGGTTCTTCATCAAATCCTCTTACCCGAAGGTATGTAAGCCCGGGGAACTGGGTGAATAGACTACCATACACTTCTATGAATTGCAAAGCCTCTAAAGAGACCCTTTCTTCCCCTTTTTCTACTAGTTCAAAACATAGTTTACCTAGGAAAATATCATGAACCTTTCTGTAATTACTCAACACTTGGCTCTTCTATAGGTAAGGGAAATAGTAATATATGAAGACTTCCTCATTCCAAGGCTCATGTGACAAAGAGGGAGATCTTGAGTATAGGCTAGACAATAGATAAGGTACAAATACATGAAGAAATATTTCTTTATGGTTTGTGTTAGCTTCAATAGATCCCTCATAGAACCTACTATAACTTCAACCCAATCCAGATATAGTTTTTCATCTAGAATAATATCAATAAAGTGATAAATCCAATCTTAAAAAAGGTATACTTTAGGTTAACCTTTGATTCTATGCAACATGACTACTAAATCATGAATGTGAGGCTTCATATGATCTTTACTTAAACCCTTTGGCAGTCATAAACCTCTATTATAGATTTTTTCAGTCTAATTATGAGCTATGACATTATTCTTAGAATTTCAATTAAACTTGGCATATGATTGGGTAGGAGTAAAATTAACAAAAGTTTCATGTGGTATTTCAAACATAAATGTGGTGGTGTATCGGTCTACAAAAATAAAATTTTTGCCATCATTTCTCCTAATGCATTGAGACCTAATGTCATAATGGTTCACACATTCTTGAACTAGTTCAAGGATTATAACAACTTGAGGGAAAATCATGATTTGTAATACCCCACTATCCATGATTTTTCCCATGAATTCAACTTCTACATTTGAGTGAATTTTATCACAAACTTCATTTATGTTAACCCCCCTTAAATGTGTATCAATTAACAAGGGACTCTTGCAATCCATACTAGCATGGTTACCAAAGAAATGTAGGGAAGATTTCAATTTTCCCAATTCTTGAAGAAAATCACAATACTCAACTAAACCCAAAGAGAATTTTTTTGAGAATGGGAAAATTTAAGTGAGGAATCATCAAAAAATCACCTTTGAACTTGCTAAAGTAATTCTTTTCAACCTTGTGAATCCTCTATCCTACATATCTTCACAAATAATATTCAAAATGAAAGTGAACTTGTTGGGTGATGCGACACACTCCCCTACCCACAGGTGGTTAATTATGTGGTGTTCCATGTTCACTAACAGTCATGGCTTTTGGTGCAATGGAAAATGGGCCCTAAAATTGGTATTAGAGCCTGGTTTTGGCCTAGTCATGGGTTCAAATCTCCTCGGTGCCTTCCCGACTCACGTAAGCACCTGGTATGCGCGTCGAGGGGGAGATTGTTGGGTGATGTGATGTGCTCCCCTTCCCACAGGTGGTTAATTATGTGGTGTTCCATGTTCACTATCAGTCATGGCTTTTGGTGCAACGGCAAATGGGCCCTACAGAACTCACCTTTAAAGATGAGTTTGTGAGGATGTGAATAATTAATCAACATGGAGAATGAAATTTTTGTAAGATTTACTTATCTGACAATTTAGTACACCAAGATTCTTTGTAGTAATTTTCATAAATGAATATCCATTCATCCTTACAACTTTTTAATTCATCATGATTACCTTGCCATGTGTTATCCTCATCATTTTCTTGAGTCTTGTTTTAAGGGAGCTTTCCATTTAATGATTTCAAATAAAATGAACTTCATCATAATAGACCTTTTTATCATTAAACCACGTGCTATCATTTCTTTTCTTACATCATCTAGAGGTAAGTAGGGTCCACTTTCATATTCATGATTTTTAGTCTCCCTTGGCTTTGACACTTGTTTTTACTTAGTCTCACTCATACTTAAGGAGAATGCTCTTGAAGGGTCAAACTATTTTCAACTAGTTTGAACCAAGTTCAAAGTGGTTCAGTAGGTTCAAAAGTTCCAATAGGTTCGATAGTTTAGAAAGTTCAAAAGTTTAGAACTTTGGTTAAATGAACAAGTTTCGACTAACAACAAGCTAAGAGAAATATTTAGCTTTAGGAAAACTTATATGTTATGTACTTAGGATAATTTAGGCTTAAGGGATAATCAAACCAAAGGTTCCAAAGGAAATAGAAATCAAAATAAAGGTGAGTCTCCAAAAAATACATGAACTAACACATTGAAAAGTCACATATTTCTCTTAGGCCTGTGAGAAAAAAATTGGATTTGAAACAATATTTTCTACAACTTTGTAAATTATGTTTTTTTTTTGCTGAGGTTACAACAATTTCGTGATTTTTCTTGTTCAGGTTGCAAATTTCTCTCATAAGCATGTGAAAAAATGAATGGATTTGAAAATAATCTATCCTTAAACCAAATTGATTTGAAATAATTTGTTGTGCAACTTTCAAATTTCTTTCAAGCCTCCGAGGAAAAGAATAGATTTAAATTAATATGTTGCATAGCTTCCCACATTGTCAATTTGAAATGATTTGTTTGACATTTTTTTTGTACAGTTGATTTAAAAATGAATTATTTGATTTGGTAATTAGTTTTGTTTGATAATGAGATTCCTCCATGCTTGGAGATGTGTTCATGGAGGCATGAATCATTAGTTTTATCATAGAGGCAAGTTTCCAACACTATAAACAACATGAACAACATTCTAGAGGTTTGGAAGTAGTTTTTGGAAATTAATTTTTAGAACTTTTTGTATTAATATATTAATTTTACCCCTAGAAAAATGGGGGAAGTCAATCAAAATTAATGAGTTAATGGGTAGAAATTATTTTAAAATAAATTAATTTTGGACTTTAAGAATACAATGACTTTAGTTATAAAAATTAATTTGTGAACCACAACCAAAAATATTAACTCCATGCCTTTAGTTATAAAAAATTAAATTTTTAACCACAACCAAAAACATTAGTTTTGCGTCTTATAGATAAGACATGGACTAATAAAAGTGTTTCATTTCATCACAAGACTCTTCACTAATACCACATCCCAAACACAAAAATCCCCACGAAAAAAACAACAAAACTACTTCATGGACTATAGGATTGAGGTAACAAAAGCAAGAGATTTACTTCATTTATGAAGTCATCAATGTTGGCAATTGATGAAGCCTTGCATGCATTTTCATCTGCAAAAACTATAATTCTCACAATATCTCTCAGTTGCCTCACCCTTTTCTACATCTCACTTCCCAAGTAGCCATCCATGAACAACCTCATAATCTTCTCCACCTTACTCTATCGAATTATCCTTCCATGCCCCTAAAAATCTTGATGCTCATGCTGACTTCCTCCTCCAAAAGCTTAGAATTATAAAATTGATCCAACGCAATGGGCCACCCAATCATAGGCACACCTTCACTCAGGCTCTCAAGCATAGAATTCTATCCACAATGGCTCATAAATATATAGGTTGAATAATGAGAAAGGATAAGAAATTACAGCATCCAACCCATTAGAAGAAGCCCTTGTTTCAACTCCATCATTCTCCCTTCAAATCCTTCTGGTAGAAAGTCAATCAACACATCAGTTACTCCAATGGGAGGATTAATGGCCCAAATAAAGGTCAATCAAGAAGCTTCAATGATCAAAGCCAAAGTGTCATGTATCTCTTCTCAACATGCATAGACATGCTTATTTGGATCCTTATGTGGTGATCGAGTCAAATTTAGATTGGTCAACTCTTTTGTTTGACGATAATTACAAAATATTTAAGTTATTTTCATAAGTTTGTAACTTAATTTCATTTCTAAGGATGGATTAATGATTAATTGATGCATAGATGTATGTTACGTGGTGTCACATTTCATTTTTATATGATGTTAGGTTGTGTCACTCATGATTATATTTAATAATGTATTTAATTATACTATCTGAATTACTAATTCATTATATATTGCAAGAGTTTGAGTCATTGTAGTTTCAAAGGTACGAGAGTGTGGTTGAGGTAGAGAGGGTTACCCTCTCGGAAGGGGATGAGTTAGGGGATCTCACAACCACACCCACACACCACTTAAGAATTAGATGCCTAATTAATGTTGCATTCTATTTTGTGTTAATCTAATTCTTGAATAATTAAAACACAATGGAAAGGTTATTGATGAAAGCTTCCTATATGCTATGATAATCTATTGTTATTTTACTTATTACATCATTAATTGATAGGTTATTGATGAAAGCTTCCTCTATTTGAAACATAGTTGTACATTATCATTCTTGTATATAGGTTGTTCACCGAGAAGGGGCATGGTTAAGAGAAGCTACCTCATAGTCTACATTATAGTTGACTCAAAGCTTTAACAAGCACTAATAGTGGTGACCATTAAAACCTAAGATAAATGTAGCACCCTTTGATTGAGTTTTCCTTGTTTGGATCTGCCACAAATTAGGAAAGATTTTGTGTTTTTCTTATATGATATTTCTTTCTTGATTGCATACGGGTTGCGATGAGCTTGAGCTATGCCTTCTTTCACTAGTGATTGGGAAAAAGTATAGTCTTCTTCACCCTTAGGCTCCTATTTTTGGCTTGCTATAGGATATCTAAAATATCCACAACCATGTACTCCAATGGGTTTCTCTTTTCAAGTCCACTTACCATATAATGGTTAGACATTTGAATGGGAATGTGAGTAAAAATTTCTATTAATAAGACTAACCCAATTGTTTATTTTAAAACACCAATCATAATTCTATATATTTCATGAGCAAAATATCTAAGCTGTATTCTTCCTCTGAACATATGGGGTTTTGAGGAAAGTAAGTTATGTGAGTTGTATTCGACTGTTGTTATACCATTTTAATGAAATCTCTATATTGTTTTTTTTTTTCATTTAGTAACCATGTATTTAACATTGCTATATTAATGTGCTAGTTGTAGGCTCACAATTTATGTTGTTGCATATTCAAAATACCTTGGGTTGGTGTTTGCTATAACTTCCAAAAACACTATTGTAGACCAAAACTCCACATATAATAATGTGACGAAAATGGACTTGGCCTCTATTATAATATTGTTGCAATCAAATGCCATAATGAATCTCTATTTTACCACTATATTGTTGTGGCACACATATTTTATTTTGAATCTCTAAAATTCAGTATTACAATGGTCTTGATGAGAACATTTAGTGTTTCCATAGTAAGAGATGAGAATAATTTGTACAAAGAAAACTAAATGTTACACTAGATGGCTATTAGGTTCCTTACTGTTGTTAAAAGGATCCAATACTCTAAATTATGGATGATGCTCATTGGTCAATGATGACCGTTAGATTGCTCTCATTAATACTGATAGGTTATAAACAGTACCTGACTTGAGAAAAGATCTCAAGAAAGTGACCTCACTGACATTTTATGGTAGAGCTTTAGGGGAAGATGTTGAGGCATGGATTACCAACATGGAGAAGTATTTATTGGTGTGAAACTATACAGGGAAATTTAGAATAATTTGGGCCACATTTTAGTTGATGGGTGAGGTAGCTACCTAGTGGGATGGTACAATGGCTAGAAAGAAATTTCAGCATGGGGACGTAATGTGGGAAGAATTTTTTCATTTTTTCCACAAATAATGGTTACCCTAGCTATTCTATGACAAGAAATAATCAAATTTCTACAAGTTAGTTTAGGGGAACATGAATGTTACACATTACCATGAACATCTTTGTCATTTGGTGAAGTATGTTCCTTAATATCAGCATGATGAGCTATTTAGAACTTGAAAATTTGTGATGGGTTTATGACTTGAGATATACAATGAGATCAAAATGTAGGAGTCTGAGACCATGGATTTTGCACTACATAAGGCTCTTAAGAAGGAATAGAGACTGAAGGATGCTTCCTAATCTAAATCTTCCAACTAGAACTATAAAAGGAAGTTCCAGGACAACAAGTCTTATAAGGATAATAGGGGGTATTAGGATGACAAGAAAAAAGGAAATGGAAAGAAACAACAAATCAAAAGCATGAAGGATAAGGGATAGGACAATTCTAACAAGAATAGGAACAAGAAAAATTGGAACAATAACAAGAATCAAAATAATACAAATAAAAGAAATAGAAATAGAAGGAATGGAAACGATAGGGGTGAAAAGAATAGGAATGATGATAGGAGGGACCCTAGGATAGGATTTTATGTATGTGGCGGTAACCACTTTGTTGCTAAGTGTCCACAATGATCTAACAAGAGGGACTTTCCACTATAGCACCAAATCCATGCTATAGTTGATCATAGGCAAGCAAATTTTCAAGCCACTCTTATACAGATGACTAGTACACTTTTTGGTTACCCTATTTCTATTCCTATAGATACTGGTGCAATTCAATGTTTTGTAGATCCCAATATAGTAGCTAAGATACCTATTAGGGCCAATTTTATGGCTGAACCTTGTGTAAGGAAACTTGGTAACAAAGAATATAACCGTTTCCACATAACCCATAATAAATCTGAAATAAACACGGAATTAAAATCCACATGCAAGAGAATAGACAACATACCCACAAAATTGTGACACAAGATATACCCTGGGAAACCCTCATTGAGGGAAAAAACCCAACCTCCAAAAGCATCCATCATCATGTATTATTCAGCAAAAATACCATTGCCATACAACCTGTGAGGCCTTGCCCCCGACCCATCGTATTTCCAGATATATTTGATGATTTTCATTTAATGCTCATGTATATGTATGTGGATGAAATCAGTAAAATGTGGGATTAACATGTTGAGTTGGAATCTTTATGATTAAGGATATAAGTAGGATGCAAGAAAACCCTGATTTATGTATGTTTCAAATTATGTAAATTTCTAATACGTATATATGTACATGTGATTTTTGGGACTACTGATGTGTGCAATAAGTGTGCAGATATTTAGATGAGAAACCCTACGGAGGAACAAAACTGATCTCCATGTGCTAAAATTTGGAAACCCTATTGTTCGTAATTATGCTCTTTCAGCGTCGCTTGACACTCATAAAATGTTTACGTGCTTTATTTGCTAGTTGAATTGTTAGATGGACCTATTTTATTCCTAGATTTTATTTTTGTCTCTAACCTCTTCCCTAAGGCTTTAAAACATGTTTTTTTTCTAACCTACGGGTGTGGGTATGGGTTAGGGGTCTTTTCCAACCCCTAAACCCCTAGCTTTGACTTTTGAGGGCACTCAAAAAGTCCCTTTTTTCCTTTGTGCGAAAATTGCAAGTGGTTGTCATGAGTTGTCTTACCCCACCTTCTTTTAGGGTTTAACCATGGTGTAGGTTGAGTTAGGAGTTCTAGTGTGGCTAGTGGGTGGAAATAGTTATTGCTCCTTTTGGGTGGTTGAGTTGGAGGCTTATTTAGAGGCCTTCCTTGGTCTAGTGGGTTGGTCACCCAATCTCTATTTTTAGAGAAGATTTCTTGAAGCTTGAAGGAAGGAGGGATACTCTACTCAAATTTTTTCATTGCCATTACCTCTTTGAGAAGGTAGGAAACTCCCATTTCCCTTATTCAGTTTTTATGTTTTGTTTCATGTTCTTGTTGCCTTGTTGTTGTTTTACTGTTGTATGGTTGTGGGCATGTTGGGAAGATTTGTAAACCTTGTTATTTTTGGTTTGTTTCCTTTCTTGTTTATGTTTGCAATTTTGAGTTTCCTTGCATGGGTGTTTTGGTATTACTCACCCTAGGAAAGGGTAGAAGTGACCAATTTTGGGAGAGGTTTGTTTAGTTGGACTCCAACCTGTGTAGAATCTCTTCTCAGGATGAGAAGAGGGATAAAGGGTAGGGTGTTATGGGCCCCTACCCGTCAGCACAAACCTGGTATGAGTATGGCAAGTTAAAATGGAAGAACGGAAGTTCTTGGTTATTGGCCCTGATTGGGCATCTGAATTGGTGTTGTGCTTGACTTCTCCAGTTAGAAGAATCCACCTCTCCCTAGTCTTGAGTCATTGTGAATCCTATTGTGTAAACCATGTATTATTTTTCATGCTTGATGTTCTTCTGGCTCTGCTTGGTTGTCACCTGATCAGTTATTGGTTTCCTCCATGGTTCTTGAAATGAGATTCAGAAGACATTACAATCTCCTTGATTTGATCATGAAGAAAATTTGATAAAATTATTGAAAATTGGGATTGAGATCCTATCATAAATTTGTATTTTAAACCCTATTGCATATGGCAACGAAGCCGGGTTTTCTTCCTGATTCTTTCCTGGCTGAGCCCTTGAATCAAGTTGATAATAAAATAAGTGATTGAGTAAATTTACTTCTCTTAAAAATTTCGTATTCTATGTTGTCATATGAATGTGTATCAAGATAAGATGCAACAATGATGTTCAATTATGCAAGATTCAAATTGTAAATGTATGGTATCTCCTTTTGAGCTTGGTATGTTTTAGTTTATGGATGGTTGTGTTGAAAGTGAATTGCAAGAACATGTAGGAGAGAATCATGTTAAGTTATCCAAACTTAAATTTCAAAACATAATAGAGGATAGAACTTGGTGTGTCTTGATACTCCCATCAAAGTGAATAGAGCATTATCATTTGATCTCTTATTTTCTCAATTGCCTTAAGTCTAGTTCGTCACTATGTTATTTCAATTTTTCTCCATTAGTTATAATAGATAGTTAAACAAAATATGTAGATGGTTATTTCATGAAATGTAGGTATCATTGAGATACATATCTGAGGTGCATGAAAGTTATTAAGCAGGAATTCATAAGAAATTTACGTAGATTTTGATGATCTTGCACTAGTTGAATTGTTGAGCATAATGCATAGAAAGGTGGTAGATTAATATCATTATGAATTAAAACACCAATTCTATAAGACTATGATCATGCATGCAGCTTCATTTTTATTTATTTATTTATTTTTTCTTTTATGATTGTTAGATCCTCATGATAAAGCATTGTATTATTGAACGGAACGAATAATTCAACTCTTGATAGATTCTGGATGTACCAAGTCATTATCGATTTGACTAGAGAGGAAATTAATAACGTATTTAACCCTTGAATCAATCCATTTTAGAAGTGATAGAAATCGCATTGAATCCTACCTTAATCATCTAATAGATTTAAGAGATGCTCTATCAGTTTTGTAAGCCATGAGAAATTTTAAGAATTAACTTGGGATAATGTTTGCAATATGATAGTTCTTCAGTTTTGATCTAACTTAAAAAGGATTAAATCTACTTTTCATACCATTCCTAAGAAAAATTTCCAAAACATCCACCTACAAGATGCTGGAAATTGTATTGGAAAAATAGTTCATTCTCTTGTTGAACAAAGAATATTCCATTTTGGTCCTTTATTTCAAATTTAATTATAATCAATAAATTAATTGTGGATAACCAAAGTAACTTATTTTGGTCTTTAATATCCTTGTTATCTAATTTCGTAACCATAAAACTTTATTACATAAATGCCCTTCCTCTTTCTTTAACGTCAGTTTGGAGGGAGGAATAAAGTAATGTATTAAATTTTATTTGTCTGGCCATCATATCGATGACATCACCCACCCATCCCCTCTTCTCGCCTTGGGCCGAGCATCCATGAAAAGCGCTAGTTTCACGTTTCCTTGGGCTTGAAATGCATTAAGTTTTACTTATGCATTATTTTTTTTTCTTCTTCCCTTGGTTATCGCCTACCCTAGAGGCTCGCCCTTGGTTTGATGGGAAGGCGTACCACTAACGCAGGTCAGTGAGTTGGGCAGCTCGCTCAGCTCTTGGTAAGAGCGCAGACCATGGGTAGAGGATGTAGGGGGTGACATGGCAGCTAGGGGAGGAGGGTTAGGAGAGTTAGTAGGGTTGAGGGCAAGGGGGTTAGTAGGATAGAGTTAGATGTGTTAGGGTAGGTTAGTTTATTTAATTATTTTAGTTGAGTTTTTTTTTTATATGTTTTAATATTGTTAGAGTGTTAAGAATTTAGTTAAGTAGTAGTTAGATTTAGGTATAGTGTTTAGTTAGCTTGTAAGTTAAATTAGTTAGTTTTTTTTTTACTTTAAGTTTAGTTTTAGATTAGGTAGTTATTTTATTATTTGATCTTAGTTTCCTTATTAACATTATTATTTTATATATATATATATATATATATATATATATCTAGTTAGTTCAGAATGAAATTTTAAATTGTTAAAGAACAATTAGTTGAATTAATAAAGTTTAAGGTTATCTTATGTTTGTTTAAGGGCGTTGTTTGTAATTGATAATATTTCTTTTGTTACTTAGTTATGTTTAAATACTAATTAGCTAGTTTTAATTTAAATGTACTCCAATTGTTTGATCATTAAGTAGATTAAATTATCGATTAATTGGCTATTTAAATAAATTCTAAAGTAGTTTTTTGATTGTTTTGTTATTGCAAGAAATTTTAGATCCGAATTCATGTACCATGTTATGTAAGTAAATTTGATTGTAGATCATTGCAAATTAATGTAAATGTTAAAACCAATAGAAAATGTTGGCTTGTTTCCTTTATCTTTTGGTCAAAATTAAGTGTAACTTACATCTCTAATATCTTTTGATATGTTTATTCTTAAATAGCATAACTTAAGATTGATACCGATCTAGTAACAAAAGTTTCAAAACCTTAACAATATAATCGCCTTCATGTTTATAACCTAAAGACTTAAAGTAAAGAACCTGTACTAAAACTATTATCAATCTTTTCAAACCTAGGGCATGTTTAATTATTAAGTCAAAAAAAAATTGTGCGTGTGTGTTTTTTGCCTTCAAGTTTTGGGCATGACACAACCATGGAAGCCTTCATGGCCATAGCCACAACTGAGCAAACTATGTGAACAAACATGAGTCCACACATCCCATGCCATGCTTTCAACCTTCACAAATGCTCCCTTGGCTAACCTGTCAAGCCTTGTCCTGCTTGACTCTTGCCTTTTGTCTTCTCCTTGTCACTCTCTCTCTTTTACTCTTTACAACAACTACCCTTGTGGCTGCTTATATAGTAGCAAGTCCCACAAAACCACCAAGTGGTATTACATAAACCATGTGCTACCTAACCCACTGACCCCACATTTAATATTGGGCATTTAATTCTTTTCCCCAATATTAAACAATTACATGAAATATTATCACAATGTTACAATACAACTCATCAAGAATATTCCATGGGAATCTTTACATGTTGCACGTCCATCTAGGCACAACATTACATAATAAAATAAAATAATAAAATAACAATATTATGCAATGTGTGCAACACCCATTATCTCAACAATCTCCCACTTGTTGTATACATTGCATAGGGTCAATCCGTAGCCACATAAAAGAACAAGGGAACAATCCCTCCCAGCACATCCACCATCATGGATCAAAATACACCAAGTGCTCCATCTTGGTACTCGCAACAAAATCAAAGTATCCAGCATCTCGAACATGAATGATCTCACCTCCTATTATGCCACTCTCATTGGACATACATAGAAGCCATCCAAAGAGAAAACCACCCAACCTGTTGCATTAGAAGATCATAAAATCCTGTACCAACTAAAATTCCAAGCACAAAAACTTGATCCAAAGGTAATCACATGTATCCGTAGTTGTCAAAATATCCATAGCTAAAATAGCACCCATAGCAAATGCCAAACCCATCCAACTATCCATACCTCAAAGGTATAACAAGTGAATCTCATATCACCGACATATCCAATCTATAACCTGCAATCACAAGCCTCAAGAGCAATACCTGCCACATATATACCAAGAAGCTCCCACTGTAAAAGATAATGTCAAATCTATAACCAATCCACTCAACACATCTCAAAGAAGTGAATCCATGTAGTATCAAGGACATCCACAATACATAATCCAATATCTTGCAAGAATAACTCTCATAACAAGTCTCCAATAGTCTCCCAAATTTTCCACAACCAAGAGATGAAAGAGAAAGAAATAACCATGTCATATCTCACATGACATGCATGAGCACAAACTAGTGATCACAATCTCCAACCA
The DNA here is from genome assembly GCA_028749045.1 of Cupressus sempervirens. NCBI lineage: Eukaryota > Viridiplantae > Streptophyta > Pinopsida > Cupressales > Cupressaceae > Cupressus > Cupressus sempervirens. The sequence goes on from CM053783.1 coordinate 379,876,413, forward strand.
ATCTCAAATCCAATGTAGTCAAAATTGAACATCCAAGAAGATAACCAAGACCAGAGAAACCATGCAAATCATAACCTGTATCATGTCCTTCTACACAACCCTCTAGATGTAAAGTGTGCAAGTATGATCTCCTCCATAAAACCCCAACAAGAAGCCTCAACAACACCAAACCATACCATATAACTAATCATGGATTTAAGCCTCTCACAAGAAGATCAAACTCAATAAACCATTCCTAAACCAAGGAATAACCATTCCTAATCCAAGGAAAATGCCCAATATAAAACCATCTCCCAAACTCAACCAGCATAACAACATATTCACATGGAGATAACCAATGCTAAAACCATCTCTCAAATGAACCCTCCAGAAATAACTCATGTACCATAGCTCAAGATCCATATCCATGAAAGACAAGCATAAATATAATGTAACTGAAAGAAACAATGGGCTATACCTCTCAAGTAGCAAACCGCCCAGTAGACCAAGAGTGGAGAATGAGAATGCTCATCAAGATACCCAAGTCTCCAACCAAGACTCATCTAAGAACAATCTCCTCTCAAGTCCATATTAGGTGACTTCCCCTCGGACTTCCTGCTGAAACCATCAATCCTCCCAACAAATACTTCTCTAATCCAAGAGAAATCAGCGTCACCACCATCTCTAAGTATCCATGAGCACCTGTAACCAATCAATCCATGCCAACTCCAAATGCAACATAGCAGTATCATGAAGTATCCAGCTTATGATCAGTGTACTCAATACCAAGAAACTAAACCAAGATCAATGTCAAAGTTCCCACCATGGCCTCAGGAACATAAACATGACAACATGATCTTACCATCTCAACCAAAGAGATAACATGCTCCATATGAACATACCATAACATGTCACAACTCTAAACGCGTATCAAGAGTATACCATGACATAATAATGAAACCATCCTCATACCAAGGATAACATGCCAAATAAAAGCATAAACCACACCTTTGCCAAAAACTCTGTGAGTCCTCAAGATGCAACCATCTCCACACACCATGAAGATAACAAGTGCACCATGCAAATGTCAAAGACGCTTCTGCAACAACAGGATCTAAGACAAACCTCCAACATCTGCAAACACTCAATAAATATATCAATGCCAACAACTCCCACTCAACCGTGGTACCAAGTCACCTATGGCATCATAAAATCCATCCTTTTCAAACCAAGAAGATATAAACCAAACCAGGAACTAATCTTGCACTGTCACCCCATCACTATCACAAGCTCCCACTAAACCTTGTATCCAAGCTATCCATGACATAATGATGAAAAAATCCATCCTCTAACCATGAGAATCAACCAAGGCATCAAACTATCAAAGAACTCAAAGTGCACATCATGAGCTCCTCAAAAGAAACTAAATAACTATGATCCTCAACCAAGAAGATATACCACCATAACCAAATCAGAAAATCCAAGCTAATAAACATCAAGGATGTACTTGTATAACCAATCATGTCATGCCAAAATCCATGACACCATGATCACATCCATGAACCGAGCATTTGGCTCTCAATATGTCCAACCTATCAGCATAGTCAACCACAATCCTCAGCCATGACTGTACCTGGTAACAACATCTCATCCCTTCTACATGAAGATAAAATCATGTGACTAAGGGCATAGACAACCCAAATCCAAGCCACCAATCTGAATATGCATCAATAATGAAAGATCAATGGGCAATGACAACCCATAACCAAGCTATAAATGCAACCTGTAAGTATAGACCGCTTACAACACTGCAGAACTTGTAGACCCAACAAGTCATCATGCATATTCAAATCCAAACATTGATAACCATATCATCATGAGACCAATCTGAAATATGAACTGATTATACAATGACATCAAAACTTAAATCTCCAATGCCATAAACTCACAATGTTACCATAGTCAAAATATATTAATAAACTATTCAGATCAATATATCAACAAATAAATCATGCCAAACCTACACCAAATCTGAACTAATGTGTAGAGCTCTCCAAGAGCTTTTCGTTGACTACTCGAAGTCCAAAATTCGACTCTGTATGCCCAAATTATGCCCTAATCCGTGTTCAAAATAAAGAACATCTAAATTTAGGGCTCTGAAAACCTAAAAAAATTTTAAAATCATAGAACCAAACCTACACCATGTTGTAGTGCTCTGAATTAGCTTTCCAACGCCTATAAGAACTCTGAAATCCGATATTCTGAGAGAAAGTTATGACCGTTTTACTAAGACAGTTTTTTTTACCATTTTCAGTACGATTTTTTATTTTTTATTTTTTTCAGTGACGAAAATTCTGATGGGATTAAATTTGACGGCCATCATGGGCTGAAACCAAAAAACTCTTTCATCTCCTCTGAACATGGCCAAACTAGGGCATAATATATATCAAAATTTATGGAAATGTCAACCCGGATCCAATGGTGAGGCCTGTTTTTACCCAGGAGGTCATTTTTGCAAGCTACCCCCCAAAACCCTCATTTAAAATGAAACATCCGAAAAAATATTTTTGTCCAACAATTTCACATGCCCAAATCTTTTAACATCTCATCATAATAGAAAATCAAAAACCCTCAGATATGCAATAAATCATTCATATATCTTGCCCTTTTCTTTTATCCTCTCATGCATTCCCATGGATTCAATCTAGGGTTACAATAATAAAACCATAGCTCTGATACCACTTGTAAGGAAACTTGGCAAAAAAGAATATAATCGTTTCCACATAATCCATAATAAATCTGAAATAAACACGAAATTAAAATCCACATGCAAGAGAATAGACAACATACCCACAAAATTGTGACACAAGATATACCCTGAGAAACCCTCATTGAGGGAAAAAACCCAGCCTCCAAAAGCATCCATCATCATGTATTATTCAACAAAAATATCATTGCCATACAACCATGGAAGCCTTCATGGCCATAGCTACAACCAAGCAAACTATGTGAACAAACATGAATCCACACATCCCATGCCATGCTTTCAACCTTCACAAATGCTCCCTTGGCTAACCTGTCAAGCCTTGTCCCGCTCGACTCTTGCCTTTTGTCTTCTCCTTGTCACTCTCTCTCTTTTACTTTTTACAACAACTACCCTTGTGGCTGCTTATATAGTAACAAGTCCCACAAAACCACCAAGTGGTATTACATAAACCATGTGCTACCTAACCCACTGACCCCACATTTAATATTGGGCATTTAATTCTTTTCCCCAATATTAAATAATTACATGAAATATTATCACAATGTTACAATACAACTCATCAAGAATATTCTATGGGAATCTTTACATGTTGCACGTCCATCTAGGCACAACATTACATAATAAAATAAAATAATAAAATAACAATATTATGCAATGTGTGCAACACCCATTATTTCAACACCTTGGACTATAGAATATGGTAATAGGGTTGAACATAGGGTAGAACAATGCTTATTTTGCAGTGGGTTAGAACTTCCTAGCTTTCAAATAGAGTTAAACTTGTATGTGGCATCCTTGGGCTCATATGATGTCATCCTAGGAATCAACTAGTTAAGTGAACATAAATCCTTAGTTAACTGTTAGGATAAGGTGATCAAATCCCATAATATCACAAGTCACTCAATGATGCTAAATGGTGTCAAACAATTATTTGAATGAAGAAAATTTTTAGCTATGCAATTGAAGAAAACAAAGAGGAAGGGATGCCAGTTATATGTTGTCCATGTCAAGAATTTGGAAGATATTCCACTTTGATTAGAGGATCATCGTATTTTGTAGGAATTTAGAGACATGTTTCTAGATGATTTTCTTGAACTACCCTCTAAGAGGGAGTTCGATTTCTCCATAAATCTTGTGCTAGGAGCATGACATCATTCAAAGGTTCCTTACCATATGACTTCCATAGAAATGTATGTGTTGAACACTTAGCTACATGAACTCTTGGATAAAGGTTTCATTTGACCTAGTGTATCACCGTGGAGAGCTCCTATAATTTTCATTAAGAAGAAGGAAGGTACCTTAAGGTTGTGCATTTATTACCACATGCTAAATAAGGTGATCATAAAGAATCAATATCCTCTTCCAAGAATTGATGAACTATTTGATTAGATGAAGGGAGTAACTATATTCTCTAAAATTGATTTGAGATCTGGATATCATCGAATTCAGATTTAGGATGAAGACATACCTAAGACAACATTTAGAACTAGGTATGGGCATTATGATGTTGTAGTCTTACCTTTTGGAGTGACAAACGTGCCTGCTACTTTCATGAACCTGATGAACAATGTATTCAGAGACTGTCTCGACAAAGTCATGGAGATATCTATTGATGATATCTTGATATACTCCAAGAATTTATAAAAGAATGAAGAACACTTGCATATAGTCTTGGAGCACTTGAGAGAGAGAAAATTGTATGGGAAGATCTCTGAGTGTTCATTTTATTAGAAAGAGATCCACTACCTAGGGCATATTTTATCAGTTGATGGCATAGCAATGGAATCTATAAAGATAAAAGCCATCCTTGAATTGCCAACTCTGTAGAACATAAGTGATGTTAGGATTTTTATGGGTCTTGCTAGGTATTATAGGAAATTTGTTGAGGGATTTTCTGGCATAGTAGTACTAATCACATCTCTCCAACAAAAGGGTAAAAGGTTTGAGTGGACAAAAGCATATGAGAAAGCCCTTCAGTTTCTTAAGCAAAGGCTTACCACCGCTTCGATCTTGATTATACCAGATCCTAATGGACACTTTTTTGTCACAATAGATGCTTTAGGAGATGGGCTTGGGGGTGTATTAATGTAAGATAGTAAGGTTGTTGCCTATGAATCTAGGAAGCTCAAATTCCATGAACTAAACTATGTTCCTCATGATTTAGAACTAGCTATGATCATACATGCATTGCAGATGTGGTGACATTACTTATTAGGGATGCCATTTGAGCTTAAAACTGATCATATGGAGTTGAGGTATATTTTCATTCAACCTAATCTGAATGCCAAGCAGAGGCAGTGGCTTGAATTCCTTAGTGAATACAATTTTGGAATTGAGTGTATTAAAGGAAAAGAGAAAAGGGTAGCATATGCACTTAATTGTAGAAGGCATATCACCACTATCACTACATCTCAAACTCATATGAGAGAGTATATTCTTCAATACCTTCTTGGAGATACCTATTACAAATAGGTGAAGTCAGTATTGGACATCGATGCGTTTGATTCAAGATTTGTTAATTACTCTTTTGATGATGATAGTGTACTTGAGTACTAGAATAAGATATATTTTCACAACCATGAAGGGTTGTGAAAATTGTTGATCTCAAATTGGTTTTGACAATTGAGTGTCAACACACTTAAGCTTTTTACTAAGTTCATGCCCGGCTAGTAACATATGCCAAGTATAATATTTATAGATGCTCAGTAAATCAAGTGTTGAGTAAATAGTAAGTGCCAAGCAATTCAAGTGCTAAGTGAAAAATAGATGTAGAGAAAATTCAAGTGCCAAGTTAGATAGAATTATATTATGTGTCGAGCATCAGTATTATCAAGTGCTGAGTAACACAGAATGGATCTAGTTGTTTGTGATGGAAAAAACAACTATGTAAATCATTTTTGCACCAACTAATGGATAGATCTTGAAGATTTGAAGATAAGATCAAATATATTTGGATTCCCTATGTGATCAACATGCAACCAATCAGAAAAATGGAAGGAATTGAGTAGGAAAAAATGAATGAATCTCAATCGTAGATTCATACCTAACCCTAAACCACCAAAGTATTTTTAAAGGGAGATGAAGCCCCATAATTAAAGTATGAGAGAGAGCATTAGAAAATGTATGTGAGGAGGTGATGCTAGCAAATATTTCAAGGAATTAAAAGGGGTGAATTGATCAGTATAAATTCAAGGTGACTTAGAAGGATAGAATTGCAGAATCAGTTTGCAGAATAGAGGATCGAGGATACATCAATTTCATATTAGATTAGAAAGGATCAAGATGGACTAAATTGAGATCTAAAATCAGCAATGCTAGATTATAAGTAGTCAGATCAAACATCCTACTGTACTTTCTAACAACTGTATCAGCAGGATGAAATCCTTTGTATTAAGGTTGACTTAATAGTCATTGTGAAATTCTTTAACAGGGTGACATTCCAAGTGAGTGTTCTAAAGTCCTTTAGCCAAGAACACTTTTAATAGGGTGTTAAAATCCTTTAACAAGGTTGAATCTAACAATTCTTTGTAAACCCTTAATAGGGCATGCCTTTCAAAGGGCAGATCATGAGAATGGTCAAACTATGTAACCTTTACAAGTGAACTTTATTACTGTAGTAGTGAAGAATTGTGGGTGTCATCCCCACCCCATTTTTACCTTCTCATTGGAGGGTTTTTGGGTAATCATATCTAGTGTTAAGTGTTTATGTGGATACATTGTGTTTCAATATGTTTATGCATGCATTGTTTCAATATGTTTATGCATGCATTGTTTTAAAGTTAAAAAATTTATTGGTTAGAGATTAGTATATTTGATTCACACACACACCCACCCCCCCTCTTAGAAGAATACATTTCCCATTTGTATTTCCAATAGAAATTGGTTCTAGAAGAGATGCATTGCATTCCATTTTTAGGGAACCCAGGGGTAAACAAGATGATGGCTGATTTTAGACCTTTATACTTTTGGCCAAGACTCAAATCGAATGTGACAAAGTATGTTGCCCAATGTTTGGAATGACAGCATGTCAAGGTTGAGCATATACATCTAGCATGACTTTTGTAGCCACATGAGATTCCATAGCATAATGGTAGGTTATTAGCATGGACTTTGTATAGGATTTACCCATGACTCAATGCAAGTATAATTTCATCTTAGACGTGTTTGACAAATTAACACCCATTTCATTCTTGGTAGTCTAAAGGATGGATCTCCAGTTTGTCCAAGAGATATTTTGATTGCATGGTATTCTAGAAACCATCATCTCTAACAAGGATACCTAAATGACTTCAAGGTTTTGGAAAACCTTGAACTCCACTTTGGGTACATGCTTGAACTTCAGCATAACTTACCACCTTGAGACTAACATGTGAACTACGAGGGTGAACCAGACACTCAAAGATTTGTTGCACATGTACTATGTGGATCAATAGTACAAATGGGAGGATTATCTTCAATTGGTGGAGTTTTCCTTTAAAAAATTATACCATTCTTCTTTGGGCATGAGTTCTTTTGAGGCTATTTATGGATACAAGTGTTAGACTCCTATCAATTGGGATAGAGTGGAGGATAGGATCATTGTGAGTCCTGAGATGTTGAAAGAGATGGAAGAGTAGGCGATCTTAATCCACAATTGACTAAAAGAAGTAGTAGATTGTCAGAAGAGCTATGTTAACAAGAAATGCATGTTTCGATAGTTCTAGACTGGGGATAAGATGTTTCCAAGGGTAAGACCATATAAGAATTCAATCTCCTTTGGCAAGAGCTCAAAGTTTGCACTGAGATTTGTTGGCCTTTTTGAGGTTTTAGAAGTTATCAACCTAGTTTCTTATTAGCTTGCTCTGCCACCTTCTTTCACCCACATTCATAATTTTTTCAATGTGTCTCTTCTTAAGCCATATCATCCTAAGATATCTCATGTGCTTGACTAGCATGTGTTGAAGGTACATGATCCAAGGTGATTGCAATTAAGCCCACCCGATTCATTGAGCAACATATCGTCAAGGTACGAGACAGGGACGTACTCTAGTATAAGGTCCAATGGGACCAATTTGGTGTATATAGTTCCACTTGGGAGGATGAGGAGGATTTATAGAAATCCTTTCCTCGTATTTTTGTATGGCTTGTTTTATTTTAGCTAGATATCAATTTTGGATGTGTGTGCATGCTTATTTTTGTTGTGATTTGACATCGAGAGAATGCCTTTTCCTAGAGGGGAGGGATGTTTCATCTCACTTGTCGACATACTTGAAAATTCTTATTTGGATGCTTATATGATGATCAAGTCAAAGTTAGACTGGTCAACCCTTTTGTTTGAACCAAAATTAAGAAATATTTAACTTGATTTCCTAAGTTTGTAACTTAGTTTCTCTTTAGAGGGTGGATTAGTGATTAATTGATGCACAGATGGATGTTATGTGGTGTCACATTTCATTTTATATGATGTTGTGATATATGCCACTCATGATTATATTTAATGATGTATTTAAATATGCTATCTGGATTACTAACTTATTGCTTGTTATGAGTGTTTGAGTGGTTGTAGGATCAAAGGGATGAGAGTGTGGATGAGGTAAAGAGGGTTAGCCTCTCAGAAGGGGATGAGTAAAAGGATCTCACAATTGCACCCGCACACCACTTAAGAATTAGATGCTTAAATAATTTTGCATTCTATTTTGTGATAATTTGATTCGTGAATGTTTAAAACATAATGGAAAGGTTATTGATGAAAGATTCCTTTATACTATGATAATCTATTATTATTTTACTTACCACATCATTAATTGATAGGTGTTTTATAAACAAAGGTGGAAAAATATATCTTTATTTTCTCTTTTTACATCTAAAGCATCTTACACATGTGAGGGAATAACTAACAATACTATGCACATATTTGCGAAAAGGAAAGAATAATGCAATTGTGTCAGGTACAAAAATATCTAATATTATAAAAATAATAATTATTTTTACTTTGGGGGTGATGCCAATAGGAGAAATATTTGGAAGTAGACAAAGGAAGTTTTGATTGAGCACGATGGACAACATATTTTTCAAGTTCCCCTTTGAGTGCTAGTTAATCACATGTTACTTATTTAATGCGTGGAAAACTTTAAAGATTTTGATTTTTGTAACTATATATTTGTCACCCGGTTGTTTTTGCAAGGATTTTAAGCATTATGTTATTTCACTTTGGAGAGGTCAATGCAATTTTTTTATTCAATTACATGAGTGTAAATTCAAGCTATTGTAAAAATAGATACATTGTGAGGATCCTTGTACAAATATCAAATGTAAAAGATTTGTTTAATAATACCAAACAACATAGTAATGTCAGATCTATAGGTATGCTACTAAACATTCAATACATTATATTCATTTTGAAACATAGTTGTGGATTATCATTCTTGTATGTAGGTTGTTCACTAGGAAGGGGCATGGTTAAGAGAAGCTAACTCGTGGTCTCCATTCCAGTTAACTCAAAGCTTTAACAAGTACCAACAATGGTGACTGCTAAAACCTAAGGAAAATGTAGCACCCTCTGATTGAGTTTTCCTTGTTTGGGTCTGCCGCAAATTAGGAAAGATTTTCTATTTTTCTTATACAGTATTTCTTTCTTGATTGCATATGAGTTGCAACGAGTTTGAGCTATGCCTTCTTTCACTAGTGACTGAGAATAAATATAGTCTTCTTTACCCTTAGGCTTTCATTTTTGGCTAGTTGTAGGATATCTAAAGCATCCACAACCATCTACTCCAATGGGTTTCTCTTTTCAAGTCCACTTACCATATAATTGTTAGACATTTGAATGGGAATGTGAGTAAACATTTTTATTGACAAGACTAACCTAGTTGTTTATTTTAAAACATCAAACATACTTCCATAGATTTTATGAGGAAAATATTTAAATTGTATTCTATTCTTCCCCTATTATGGGGATTTGAGGAAAGAAAATTATGTGAGCTATATTGGATTGTTGTTATACCAATTTCATGAAATCTTTGTATTGTTTTGTTTTTGTGGTTAGTAACCATGTATTTAACATTGCTATATTAATGTAATAGCTATACGCTTACAATTTATGTTGCTACATGTTCAAAATACCTTGGATTGGTATTGTCTAGAACTTCGAAAGACACTACTATAGAAAAAAACTCCACATACAATGATATGACGAAAATGGACTTGTTCTTTGTGTTAAATCTGCATACTCTTATACTATTGCTGCAATCGAATTCCTTAATGAATCTTTATTTTACCACTAGATTAAGTTATGTCACACATATTGTGTTTCAAGTATCTAAACTTTAGTATTACAAGGGTCTTGATGAGAACATTTAGTCTTGCCATAGTGATGTTAGAAATAATAGTCCACCAAGATAACTGGGGGGGGGGGGGGGGGGGGGTGTGAATCAGTTATCCAATAATTAAAACATTTATCAACCTTAAACAATCCTATCCATTCAACCAAAGTAAAAGACAACCATAACAAGATGCACATAGACAATTACACTAGATATGTTAACTAGGGAAACCCTTAATCAGAGGGAAAACCACGGTGGGAATGATGTTCATAAGATGATGTACTAATATAAATATTCCTTGTTAGAGGATGGACCTTTTTAGGAGTCTATTACAATATTTAGTACATATGAGTCCTTGTTAAGAGATTTTAGATCCTTGTTAGAAGATTCCAACCCTATTAGGAGTTGTAAAAGATAGAAGGACCCATTGTCTAAATAGCTTCTGGGACAAGACCACTGAACTTATTATCCAACTAATCTCTCAACTATTCCTTGCAGAATAATTGTATGTATTGTGCTTCAAACTTCTTTCCTCTATCCTATCAATTAGACCAATCACTATCAAACCTTTTAGACCATGTCACACACCTCGAATCCAAGTATCCAACTTTAGATCACTCAATAAAACCTTAGCAATGAAGTTTCCTTCACTTCTACTATACTCTTCTCAACTTTGCATTCTGCTCTTTGTACTACTTATAATTACTTCTCTTCCATATAGCCACACTTATGATAAAGGAAAATGTCCTTCCTTTATATCAAATCTATAAAAAAATTCCTTGAGCTAACGGTTACCTTCTTAATTAATTATTATAGGAGCACATTAATAACACATTAGACTTAGTGATAACATTAGTCTTTCACCTTATAGCTTGAATATCTTTCCCTATATGTATCATTATGGTGAGAAAACTTAACCACACTATCAAAAACATGTCTTCTTCACACCTTTAACTTTGTCTTCTCAAAATAACAACTATGCTAAGAGATATAACAAGTTTACTAGAACATGCCTCAGTAAACTCTATCTCAGAACAATCTTTACCAAAACTTGCATAACTTCTTCTAGACTTAATATCTAATGCTTTTGAGGTTAGCTACATATACTAGACACTTAGTAGCATCTCTCTTTAACCTCACTATTGAATGTACTCAATGATTTGTCTATGGGAACTTGATCTTTCCATTGTTCTTCTATTAGATACCACAAAAAATTTCTATGTGGACATCAATGCCAAATACAGTCATGAATGTAACATATCATCATGATAATGATTGTATCATAACTATACAATACTCTCCCATAGGAATATCATTGACATTCATGCTTCCAACAATCTCCCCCTTTGGCATTGATGACAACATAGATAAAAAAACATCTAGTTCCAAGAATACCAACTGCAAAAGACTATTAACCTTGCTTTTCAAATCCTCTTCATCAATCATTCTCCCCGATTGATATACCTCAATGTCCTTTACATCAAACTATTTTCCATACTGTACTTCTCCCTTTAGTGTACTCAAATTGTTTTTCATGCTAAACTTCTCCCCCATTGAGATCAATGTCAAAGGTTTCAACAACCATCAAACTCTGCAACAACTGATTCTTACTCACCTGAAGTGTCCAAAGACACTATTCAAAAACAACATCCAATAAGAGTCCTAGATGAATCTATCCATCATAGATACTCCCCCATATAGGAAGCATCAACATTTAGTCTAGAAAAATAATAGTGCTCTGTTACACTAGACTAATGCACTCTTGCATCTTTTACTCTAATGTAGGAAGGGGCATAACCCCTAACATACCTCACAAGTACTCAAAAGTCTGTTTGGGAAGAGGCTTAGTGAAAATATTTGCAATCTTCTCTTTAGTGCTCACATACTCCAATATAATTTCCTTTTCTACAAATTTCTTTCTCAACATGTGATACTTGATAGAAATGTGCTTGGTCTTAGAATGCAACACTGGATTCTTAGACATATTTATTGTGCTTGTGTTGTCAAAATGTATGACAATAGGTTCATTGATTTCTATCCTTATATCCTTCAGCATCTGCTTCATTCAAACAACTTGATTACAATTTTATTTTGTTGCAACATATTTTTCTTTTGCTATACTTTGTGAGGTACAACCCTACTTCTTGCTTAGCCAAGAAACCAATCGTCTTCTAAGAAAGAAGGCTCCACCACTGGTGCTCTTTCTATCATCCATAATGCCTACCCAATTAGCATTAGTATAAGCACATAAAGTAAAATCATTAGACTTAACATACCACAATCCAAACTTTGATGTTCCCTTCAGGTATCTAAATATCCTTTTGACTACTACATAATGTGCTTCTCTGGGATCAACTTGGAATCGTGTAACAATTCCAACTACATTTGCTATATCTGGCCTTGTGTGAGTCAGATATTGCAATCCTACGATCATAGATTTGTACTTCTTCTACTCAATAGTAGGTGTGTCATCCCTTGTAGATAACTTGTGTCTAGTTACCATAGGTGTTCCAATGGGTTTACATGTTTTCAAACCAAACCTTTTCAATAAATCTTTCAAATACTTAGTCTGAGAAATAGAGTTTCCTTCTTTATCCTATATAATTTGTAATCCTAGAAAATATTTCATTTCCCCATCATACTCATTTCAAATTCTTTCTTCATTTCTTCTACAAACTTGTCACTTTCATCATCATTTCCTCTAGATATGATATCATCAACAAATATTGCCAAGATCATCAATCCATCATCAATTTCTTTCTAATAGATATTTCTATCTACCATACCTTTGCTATATCCAAGCTTTGTCAAATTCTTGTCCAACCTTGCATACTAGGTTCTAGGTGCTTTGTTGAAGCCATACAATGCTTTCTTTAGTCTACATACTATGTCATTGTCATCTGTCAAAGGACAACATTTAGGTTGTTCTATCTATACCTCTTCTTCAACTTCTCCATTTAGAAATGCTAACTTCACATCCATTTGATATACTTTGAATTTCTTATATGCTACATATGCTAAGAATAACCTTACTTCTTCTATTCTATCCATAGGAGCATAGGTCTCATCATAGTCTATTCCTTCTCACTGTAAGTAACCTTTGCATACCAATCTTGCCATGTTCCTTACAACTTCACCTTTTTCATTCATCTTTTTTTTGAATACCCATTTAGTTCCTATCACATTCTTGTTTGTTGATCTAGGGACCAATTTCTATGTCTTATTCTTTAATATCTGATCCAATTCCTCTTTCATAGATTGCTTCTTATGGTCATCTTTGCATGCTTCATCTGCATTCTTAGGTTCAACTTGAGATATAAAACATAGTTCTTCATTGATTCTACTTCTTGTCATCACACTTTTATCTTTACTTCTGATGATTTTCTTAGGTGGATGATTCTTTGTCATATTCTTACCTAAAGTAGGAGTTGTTATCTCAACTCTTGGCTCTATTTAAGTTTTCTAAACTTTGTTCCTACGTTCTCTCTCCTTCATTCTATAAATCATTTTTAGTCTCAAGGAATACTTAATCATTCCTTCGTTTAATAAAAACATCATCATGTAAATTGTAATCAACTATTCTTTCTTGTATCTTGAATTTCTCATGAACTCTTACATTTGCACTTTCCATAATAGTCTTAGTTCTCAGATTATAACATCTACAAGACTTTCTTTTCAATTAATAACCAAGAAACATACCGTCATCACTTCTAGCATCAAACCTACCAATATCATCATCTCTTTTGATAACACTTACTGCCAAAAATTCTAAAATACTTAACTGTAGGTCAGTGACCAAACCATAGTTCATAAAGTGCCTTGTTTGTGTCTTTCTTGACCTATACTCTATTCATAGTGTAGACTATTGTATTCATAGCTTCTCTCCAAAACATCTTTGATACGTCATTCTTAGCTAACATAGCTCTTGTTGCTTATGTTATTGATCCATTTCTTCTTTTTGAGCTATACCATTTTGTTTAGGGGTTCTCAAAGCTCATAAATGTCTTTTGATTCCATTAGCTTCACAAAAGATGTTAAACTCATTTGAATTAAACTCTCATCCTCTATATGATCTTAAACATTTAATCTTCATGCCTAATTCATTCTTAACTCTATTCTTGAATTTCTGAACTTATCAAATGCCTTAGATTTTTCTTTAAGAAATGCAACCTACATCATTCTAGAAAAGTCATCAACTAAATTTATCAAATAACTTTCACCATAGAACCTTTAGTCTTCATAGGACCACTGAGATTGGTCTATAAAATCTCCAATTTTGCTGTAGCAATAAACTTCCTGCAGGGAAAAGTTCTATTATGCTTTGTCAAAACACACTCCTTGCAAATTATGTTAGTAGGTTTGACAATCTTAGGAAAATCTTTAACTACAAACATACTACTGGTCTTTACAATATTGTCAAAGTTTATATGAAAAAATCTCTTATGCCATAACCAAGTGTGATCTACCTTTGCAACCAAACATTTCATTTCAATAGGATTCAATTGAAATATATTACCTCTAGATCTGGTTCCTGTTCTAATTACGTTTCCATGTTTGTCTCTGATCATGCATGTCTTTTCTAGTGAACTGCAACCGATAACCTTTATCCACTAGTTGTCTAATTACATCGTCAGTGTTAGTTTTACCATCAAGAGTTATAGATCCAATACCTTTAACTTGGCATGTTGCATTATTTCCAACTCTGATAATGTCTCCATCCTAACTTTTGAATTCAAAAAACTTGTTCATATCACTAGTCTTATATTGTGAACAACCACTATCAATTATCCAATTAGATTTCTTTTTCAACTTGTGACACCACAACTACTTTCTTTGGACTTTCTTCTTTAATAGCTACAACTCCAATTTTATTATCACTAGCACTTACTACTTGTTTAGTAGAATCATCTTCTTCATTCGCATACAAACATTCTCTATCTCTTCTAGGTTTGAAATTTCCTCTATACTATTTCTCTCTTTTAGGACACTTAGATGCATAATGACCAAATTCATTACAAGTCCAACATTTAAATATTTTCTTAGCATATTTTTCTCTTCTTACTAGAAAGGCTACTTCTTCTTTAATCTTTCTATCCTCATCAGATCTGCTGCTACTAGAAAAGTCTTCTCTAGCACTTGTGCTCCTTGATAAACTAGGTCAAATATTTAATGCACTGGAAGTTGTTTCTATTTTTCTCAACTCTTCAGACTATCTAAGCTCATTCTCAACTACTTCAAGTCTTCTAAGTAATGTCTCCTTTGTGAAATCTTTGGTACAAGATATCAACAACTGTATCATTTGAGCTACTGACTTAAATGGTGGTGTTAAGCTCTTCAATATCTTCCATATAATCTCATCATCTTCTTTGGTTCCTCCTTGAGATTTAATATATGCAATAATTTCTGATATTCTATCTACATATGTTCTTACTGATTCACCTTCCATCATTTTAGCATCTTGAAATGCACAAATCCAACTTTGTAGCCTCAATTTCTTAGAATGTTCATCACCTTCAAACCTAGTTTCCAAAGCTTTCCAAATCAAATGTGAAGCAACAAGTAACTTGACCTGATTGTATTCAATTTTAGGAATTTTAATCAATAGTTCTTCTCCAGCTCTCATGTTGCACATAAAAAGATCTCTTTCTTCCTCAGTAAAAGTTTCCAAATCTTTTTCATCAATGACTATCTTTGATTATTTTGTCAAGATCCAATATCTTGGACCCATACAGAATAGATGTGTCTTCATCTTTTCCTTCCAATTGTGATTATTTGTTCCATAAAACTTTGGACTATCTTTCATGAACATGCTTTCCATGGATCTCCTAGAGTTGTTAAACTTTATCTTCAAGGACCTAAAGCTTTGATACCAATAGTTAGAAATAATTGTCCCCCAAGATAACTGAGTTGGGGGGGGGGGGGGGGGGCATTGAATTAGTTATCCTATAATTAAAACATTTATCAACCTTAAATAATCTTATCCATTCAATCAAAGTAAACAACAACCATAACAAGATGCACACAGACAATTGCACTAGATATGTTAATTAGGGCAACCCTTGATGAGAGGGAAAACCCTGGTGGGAATGATGCCCATAAGATGATGTAATAATATAAATATTCCTTGTTAGAGGATGGAACCTATTAGGAGTCTATTACAACATGTAGTACATATGAGTCCTTGTTAGGAGATTTTGAATCTTCGTTAGAAGATTCCAACCTTGTTAGGAGTTGTAGAAGATAGAAGGGCCCATTGTCCAAACAAATTTTGGGGTAAGACCATAGAACTCACTATCCAACTAATCTCTCAATTATTCCTTATAGAATAATTGTATGATTTTACTTCAAACTTCTTTCCTCTATGTTTTCAACTGGACCAATCACTGCTAGACCTTGTAAACTAGTTCATGAACCTTGGATGCAAGTATCCAACTTTAGATCACTCAATAAAACCTTGGTAATGAAGTTTCCTTCCCTTCTGCTCTACTCTACTCAAGTTTGCATTTCACTCTTTGTGCTACTTACAATTACTTCTCTTCCATATAGCCACACTTATGATAAAGGAAAATGTCCTTCCTTTGTATCTAATCCGTGAAACAATTCCCTTAGTTGGTTGTTACACCATCTCAATCAATTATTATAGGACCACATTAAGAACACATTACACTTAGTGATCACATTAATCTTTCTCCTCGCAACATGAACATCTTTCTGTACACATATCATTATTATGAGTGAACTTAACCATGTTATCAACAACATTCTTCTTCACATCTTTAACTTCAAATTCTTAGAATAACAAATTTGCTAAGAGATATAACAAGTTTACTAGAACATGCCTCTGTAAACTCTATCTCAGAATAGCCTTTACCAAAACTTGCATAACCTCTTCCAAACTTAATATCTTATGCTTCCAAGGTTAGCTGCATATACTAGACATTTAGTAGTATCTCTCTTTAACCTCACTACTAAATGTATTCAATGATCTATCTGTACCAACTTGATCTTTCCACTAATCTTTTGTCATATACCATAGAAAACTGCTATGTTGACATCTATGACAAACATAGTCATGAATGTAACATATAATCATGATAATGATCTGATCATATTTCTACAATAATCACCCATAGGAATATCATTGACATGGGGAGAATTTGTAAGAGATGGGGAGAATTTGTACAAAGAAAACTAAATATTATAGTAGGCAACTTTTAGTTTCCTTACTATTGTTAAAAGGATCCAATACTCTGTATTATGGGTAATGTTTATTGGTCTATGTATTGATTTAAGTGATATTGCCTCCTAAATTAGGAAATACTAAAACTTATTAAAAACAAATGAGGTTGATGAGTACTAAATGACAGTGTTAGCTATAAATTCTTAATGACTAGTCCTAGTATTTGATGTTTATATTTTTTATGGAAGGGTGAAATATGGCAAAATAGAGGGTGGAGATGGATGCATTAGGTTTTTACTTCTCTCAACCTATTAGATTTTGAAAAGTAAGATTCATTATGTTTTGTCTTTCTTTTTGGTAATGCTAACAAATTTTGTGCTTGGCCAGGCTATTTTGTATTGCATTTAAGTATGTTATTTTGACATGTAGTATGTGTGTGACTATGCTCATTTTTTCCTGCATATGTGTAGATATGATTTATTTAAAAGAAATGTACATGTGGGTAGATGTGTTATAGTTTTTCTTTCATTACGTATGTGTAGATGTATAGTGTTCTTTTGTTTTCCCTACTATATTTTGTGATTAGGATAATAGGCATATGGTTACATGTAGTATGTTTCACGGCTGCACCAGTTCCATCTAATCCATTTTGTTCTGAGAAGCTAGGGTTCTCGTGCTAGGGTCTGGGAATTCTTCAATCGCATGGGAGTAAACACTCTATGGTTGGTGAGGTAAAAGCGATTGGGCCACACTCTCTTCTTAGATAGTAGATGGATGACGTCTAATGACTTTGGAGACTAAATACATTGAAGGACACAAGACACGTTTTAGTAACCTTTCTGATGGTCTTGTACTTTTCATCTTAGTGATGATGCATGGTAACATTCAATTGATAAATCTGTGATTATTGAGTAATGTAATCCTAAAAGATTGAGATGTACTTTTCCTTATGTATAAGATGGGCATGCATTGTAATTCAATACCATAGTTCATACAATATAGTGGTCATGCAATATATATCAACACCTTAGTGTTATGCTAAATTTGTTGATAAACTAATCATATTTATCTTATTAGTTAATGGATAATGAATAAGATCTTGAAATTTCAACTTTGGTTGTGATTGGTTTCTTTTTTTTATTTTTTTCATTCTTATGTAATGTGACATCTTTGATTAGGACATGGTTCTTACACAAAGTCTCCATTTGATGGTGGGAGGTTCTGACCATGGTGCCAAAGGAAATGTAAAGAACTGATGAGGGAGGACACGAGTTGAGCCATGTGACACACAAACCATTGATGAGAGAATCAATGTAGCAACCATGGGCTCCATTGGAAGCATTAGGGAGGACACGACCCACAATCTAGACATGTATGTTGTTGCTAGTTCACAAATGGTCCATGAATTTTGACTCAAAAAAGTGGAAAGTGTTGAGAAGAGTTCCCAGCTATTGATATTCCTTGGTATTTGGCATTTCAAGAAGAGGTGTCATAGGTCCTTTCCATCCATCAGCCTCAAGCATGTATTGTAAGAGGTTCCAAGAGTTTCATTTATTGTAACTAGCAGTTGCACCAGAAAAGGTGCAAGGGGTATGCCGATAGGTTGTAGTTGTGAAAGCAATATTTAAACGATAAGAGATATTGTGGAATAGTGATTTATACCATTTCAATTAATTTAAACAAATTATAAAATGATTTCCCAATTGATATATATGAGACACTAATAAAGAAACAAAAGAACAACTATGGATGGAAATTAAGATGAATCTTGAACAAAGAAAGTATAAGCATTTGCATGTCATTGGGTTTAAATAATAAGATATTACATACATTATATTTTTGATTATGTTAATTTACTTAGGAAATTAATATTAAGTAAATATGACTCTAGATCTTACTAGAATAAAACTTGTATCCACATAAAAAAAACTAGATACATGCAAAACTAAATTTCTTGCTAAAATTAATTCTATTAAAAAACTAGAGATGTCTACTATAATACTTTTTAATAAGAATTTTGCATATACTATTGTTGAATGGAAAGAACTAAATTGGTAAATCAATGGACATTCATAATACAAGCTCACCTTCTAAGCCTTATTGGATATGTTAGATATTAATATTGGGTTAATTGCCCATAAAACTCTAAGTGTATCAAAAAATGGGATGTCACTGAAAAGCTACGTGATTTTATGCTAAAGAAATGAAATGACAGTGAAAAGCTATGTCCTAGTCTTTTGATCATCATGAGGAAGCCTACAACATGTGTGGTGTGTTTCAAATCTAAAACCAAGTAAGAAGAGCTGAAATATGAATAGAAAGTGATGAGTATATAAAGATTCACTATGCAATGAAAATGGTTATCTAAATGCAAAGGCATCAAATCATGGATCGATTCATTAAGATGACATATAGTTAGTTACTATTACTTGTCACCACTAATTTTCATGACTACTTCTCTTAGAATTCGAATTGAATATGATAACAAGTCCATGACTACTTCTGTTGTCACTAGTTTTTATGACTACTTGTCTAGAATTCAAATTGAATATGCCAGCAAGACATTAGTAGAACAATGTGATGACATAAAAATACAATTTGTAATTTTTTTGTGAGACAACTGATTGTGCATGAGAAAATATTTTGGAGTGTTCACTCCATAGGAGAAGCCTATTGACTTAATTAGTAGTTGTATTTAAACAAGGTGTGGTGACTTAGTTTATAATATGATATTATTTTAATAAACTATTGTTAGAGGACACAAGAATACTACTACTAGCACTTGCACCCAAAGGAGGTGCAAGGGGTATGCTGATAGGTCTTTTATTTAAAAATATTATATATATATATATATATATATATATATGTATATATACATGTATATATATATAGGGAACATATAAAATTGGCATTATAAAATATGTGGAATTGTGGAAGCAAGTCATGTATAGAATAACAATTTTTAAGGAGGAACTTGAAATCTATTACTGAAGTACTGTATTTAATTGTATGACATCTTGAGTGAATTTTTTTAGATTAATGCAAAAATAGGTTTTGAAGGGACCTGAAACCCTTTACAAAACCTAAAGATAAACATGAAGCATCATCAGGTTTTACAAGGACCTGAAACCTGAAGTTCACAACAAAACATCAAAAGACCAAGTTTTCCAAGGACCTGAAACCATTAGAGTAAACAAACAAAAACAAACCCAGGTTTTACAAGGAACTGGAACCTAGAGATTAATACAAAAAGTTGGAAACAACAAAATAAATAGAACCAAAAAACAACCATGGACTAGAAACCAACACTCCAGCAAACCCAACCAGCAACTAAAGAAGCTCTTTGATGACCTTTGCTAACTCCTTGCCTACCTTCGTAGTGCTCTGGATGATGTCTTTTGTTGCAAACCTAGGAACCTTAGGAGCCTCAACAACTTTTTTCTTCATACTCTTCCTTGTTCTCTTACTTGGACCTCCTAGACTCTTAACCCCCACAATATCTTGAGTGAATTGTTAGTTTGAAATGTAAGAAAGGGAAAAATGGTAGAGGCTAGAAATTTGAGTGTCACAAGTCACATCACTAAATACTAGCAAGGACAGATAAACTAATACTAAAGTGACCTGTGAGTTGTGACTTGTTTTTTAGCACTAGTTCTTTTAAGCCACAATATTTTTTGTTATATAAATGATGATATCAAGATAATAATTAATTATCAAAATATAGTAGTAGCTCCAATATTTAGTTTTGATATTCATTCATACCATGGGATGTTGAATAATAATTTAAACATGAATATTGGGTAACCCAATAATAACTAAAATTTTCAAAAATAATGTAATACTGAATGCATAAAAGTCAATTAACATTATTGCATACTTCTAATAGTAGCAAGAAGTATTAAAAGAATGAATCTCCTTTGCTAATCAATTCAAAGGTATTTAACAAGTTTTAATAAAGCACAAAGCTTTAAGTAATTAAATATCTATGTTAGTACACTTATTCTATTACAAGCATTACTCAAAATTTTCTCCTTCAAATAAAGACAATTTTTTATTTCAAGTAGAAAACAACCCTAAACTCTCTATTTGAAAATAGGAGCAACCAAAAAAATACCAAGAAAAAAAAAAAAAGATAAAATAATTTAAAAACATATGATGTAAAATTCTAACCTTGTAAGAAACACCTAAGAAAAAATTTTGTGAACATGTTTTTCTAGATCGCTTCAAAATCCATTTCATATTGGTCCAGAAAGAACATACCTTTCTCTCTTTTATCTTAAGTTAAAAATTTTAGTTGTATTGGGCAAGTATGATCAAATATAGAATTTTAATTTTGTTTCATTTCATTCAATGAACTAATAATTAATGTTTAAGAGCTTATATAGGACCTATTTGCACCATTCTTGAGAATATTATATTAGCAAGCTTTTCTCAACATTTTCTAATTTTTTTTAAAAAGGATTATTTTTTATTTCAAATAGAAAACAACTCTAAACTCTCTATTTGAAAATAGGAGTAGCCAAAAATATACCAAGAAAAAAACTAATAAAAATTAATTAAAAAACATATGATGTAAAATTCTAACCATGCAAGAAACAATTATGGGAACACAATTTTGTAGATTCTTTCACAGTCCATTTCATATTGGTCCAGAAAGAACATACCTTTCTAGTTTTTATCTTAATTTTAAAATTTTGGTTGTATTGGGTAGGGTATGATCAATATAATTATATAGTAATTCACTTTCAATTTATGTAATTCAATGAACTAATAATTAATTTTTAAGAGCTTATATAGGACCTATCTGCACCATTCTTAACAATATTATATTAGTGAATCTATAGTCTTTAAAACAAATGTGTTTAAAGGTTGGTAGATTGAAATTCTTTTGATGAAATTTGTTCATTTTTTCATTGCTATGGTGTTTGGTTTGAAATGGTATGCCTTTGTTAAAGAGAAAAAAAGTGAAACCAAAAAAATACAAAAGAATAGTGGTATGCCAAAGAACAAAACAGAACATGGTAGACCAATTTCCATTTAGGAGAAAAAAGTTACCCTATTATGCTGCTTTTTGATCATGTGCCTAATGTCTATTTTAAACTTGTGCATGAATGAAAACCCTTATCATGTTTATCAACTCTTTGTTGTCTGTTTTTGGGAAATTGTGGTTGTGAGGTATAATTGGGAGTGAATGTGGACCACTGGTGTTGAGAACATGTGTCTCAACCTTGCAATCTTTTTTTTGAAAATTCCAAAATTTGTTTGTGGAAGTTTTCCACTTGTTTATATCTTGGAAAAGGGTATATAAAATACCAAAAGCTGCCTTGTCCATAGTAGGATATAGGAGGGCCATATTTAGAGCATAGTTAGCTTGTTTTATGACTTTTATGGGGGTCTAAACTAAGAGACAAAATTATGGACAGGATTACTATTTTAACATGGTTGTTTTTCCATCTTAGAAATGTAAATGTCAAAATGGTTAACATGTGGCATCGTAGTTTTGACCATGGTTTTGTAAAACCACAAGTAGCTTCCAAGTTGTAAAATCACTATAAAAGGAGGGCATGGGGAGGTGTTTGTTTAATTGATTTTTTGCAAGAGTGGTGCTAGAAGGAATCTCTTTGAGTTTGAGTTGTGGTTATGCACTCCTATAAGAACTTGCATTGCAAGTGTATTGTAGTCATCTTGGTTTGATAATACATTGTGTAGGTTTTGGAGGTTGGGGTTTTTCTCCCGAAAGGGTTTCCCCATGGTAATCACTATGTTATGTGTTCATTGTTATTTTAATTATACTTTATTATGCATTTCTTGAGATTTCTACAATACTTAGTTGAAATTTGCATAACCATCCTCTCAAGACTAGTGTAGGAAGCATTTCCACACACCTTTTCTTCCTTACAAGTGGTATCATAGTTTGGTCAGTTTTGGTTCTATTTGTTGGGTATATGGTTTTTTGAGCTAATCAAAGTTTGAGTAGGAGATTGTGCAAAGTATTTCATTTCTATGCTGCAAGATTGCAAAGATGGCAAGCATGTCAAGGAGAATTGATGTTGAAAATTTTTCTAACACAAACTTTGAGATGTGGAAGCTGAAGATGGAAGATCTATATATTGATCAGGATCTATGAGATGCGATGGATGTGAAGAAGTTAAGGCCCATAGATCTGACTTTAGCCATACAGTATAATGTGACACATAGAAAAGCTAAATGTCTCATTAGATTGTGTCTTGCAAACTCAATTCTGATTAATGTACATGAAGAACCTACTACGAAGAAGCTTTGGAAGAAGTTAAATGAGATCTATCAAGAGAAATCACTTGTAAACAAGATTTTCTTGAAGAAGAAGTTGTATTTCTTGAGAATGGAAGAAAGTTGACAAATTTTTGAGCATCTAGAAAGTTTTAATATGTTGGCGACTTAGTTGAACCCTATTGAGGTGCCAATGGATGAAGAAAAAAGGTGCCAAATCTTGCTATGTCCATTGCTAGACTCATGGGACAACCTAGTTATGGCCATAGGGAGCACTTTAATTGTCTTGAAGATGGAGGACATTGTTGGTTCTCTATTTTTTGAGGAGATGAGAAGGAAGGTCTCTTTGAATGCCAAAGAGGCTTTGAGTGTTCAAGGAAGACCAAAAGAAAGAGGCAAGAAAAAAAGTAACATGGCCATTCTAAGTTCAAGAATAAAGGGAGATCAAAATCTCTTGATAAGTCCAAGGTAATCTATTGGAACTGTGGCAAACCCAAACACTTCTAAAAGGATTGCAAAGAGGAAAAGAAAAAAAGAAGAAGAAGTAAGATTACAATTCTAAGTTTGAAAAGGAAGATGGAGATGCTTTCATCATAGTCTTGGCCACTTGTGTAGGTGAAAATACATGGTTAATAGACTCAAGTGCATCTTTCCACATGACTCCTAATAGAAATTGGTTTAGTATGTATGAAAATTTTGATGGTGGTAAGGTGTATTTGGGTGATAACCCAGTTCTTGATATTGTTGATCATGGAAGTATTCATGTGAAATTTTTTGATAGTAGAATTAGAAGATTTGATGGTGTCTTGCATATCCTAGGACTAGCGAGGAATTTGTTATTTTTTAGAAAACTAATAGATGTGGGAGTACATGTATAGTTTTCTAGAGTAGGTGTGAAAATGGTGAGAGGTGCTATGGTAATAGAAAGAAGAAATAGATTGGGTACATTGTACCAGCTTGATGCATGCATGATTGAGTGTAATAGTACTTCTGATAAGACTATGACGATGACTACTTTTTTGGAAAAGGATAGGTTTTCTCTTTCAACAGATTGTCATAGTTTTTGGGTAACCAAGAGTACTCTGTCTACCAAATCAAATTTTCCTATAGAGAAGACCATGTTATGGAACCAAAGACTCGGCCACATAGGTGAGAATGGTCTACAAACCTTGAAAAATAAGAAACTTGTTGATGGGTTGAATGACTGCAATCTTGAATTTGATTTTTGTGAGCATTGTATCTATGGTAAAAAAAACTACATTTAGTTTTATTCAAGTTCTCATAAGTCCTCATGTATTTTGGATCTAATCCATTTGAATATATTTGGTCCAATTGATGTTCCTTCTATTGGTAGATCAAGATTATTATGTTTATTTTATTGATGATTTCAATAGAAGAACTTGGGTTTATTTCCTTAGGAGTAAAGCTAAAGTTTTTAGTTGTTTCAAAGAATTTAAAGCAATGGTTGAGTTTTAGACTGGAAAGAAAATAAAATATTTGAGAACTAATAATGGTGGTGAATTTTACTCCAATGATTTTGACACATTTTGTAAAGATTTTGGTGTTAAAAGAGAGAAGACAACTCCATATTCTCCACAGAAAAATGGAGTTGTAGAAAGAATGAATAGGACCCCAATGGAGAAGGCTAGGAGTATGCTAAGTGGTATTGGACTAGAACAAAAGTTCTGGGCCAAAGTTGTAGCCACTACTTGCTACTTGATAAATATGTCTCCTACATTAGCTCTTGTGGATAAGATGCCAATGGAAGCATGGTCAGGCCACAAGCCTTCACTTAGATATCTAAGAGTGTTTGGTTGCAAAGCATATGCTCATATGCCAAAGGAGAAGTAGAAAAAACTAGATAACAAAGTTGTTAAATATATTATCATTGGATACAACTATGGTGTGAAAGGATACAAGCTTTGGAATCCTATTGAACAAAAGGTATTTTATTCAAGAAGTGTTATTTTTAGAGAAATTAAATCTTCTTCTATTACAATGTAGCCAAAACAAATAGAAGAAAAGAAAGATGTGATTCAATTTCCTGCTACACATGAGAAAGTTGAATCAAGGCCTTTAGAAAGAAAAGAAATTGAGGAGGGCTCTATGAGTTCTATATCATCAGAGGAAGAAGAGGTACCTGAAGTTAAACTTGAAATAGATCTTGTTTGAAGATCTACTAGACAAAGGAAAGCACTAGAAAGGTATGGACATTCTCCTGATGATTGGAGGTGTATATTTGCTTTGAATGCTAATGTTGATGAACCGAAATCTATATAAGAGGCTCTTGGTATGAATGATTTAGAGTCATGGGAAATAGCCATGGATGAAGAAATGACAACTCTTAAGAGGAATCAAGCCTGTTGGTTGTAAATGGGTGTTCAAAAGGAAGATGGGTTTAGATGGAAGCATTGAGAAGTATAAAGCATGTTTGGTTGCAAAAGGTTACTCTTAAGTTGAGGGAGTAGATTATGGTGAGATTTTTTCTCCAGTAGCCAAAATGACATCCATTAGATTTTTTCTTTCTATTGCAATAGCTTATGATCTAGAGATCAAGAAACTGGATGTGAAAATTGTTTTCCTTCATGGAGATTTGGAGGAAGAAATTTACATGTCATAGCCAAAGCATTATGCAGTAAAAGGTAAAAGTCATTTGGTCTATAAATTGTAGAAATCCTTGTATGGTTTAAAATAGAGTCCTAGGATGTGGTACCAGAAGTTTGATACATATGTTTTGGGTTTGAGATTTGTGCGATCTAAATTTGATCATTGTATATATTTCAAATCTGATGGTGATGGTTTCCTAGTTATTGCCTTTTATGTTGATGGCATGTTGTTTATTGGAAAAGGAAAAGTTTTTATTGCAAAGTTAAAATCTTAGCTCTCGATGAAGTTTGAAATGAAAGATCTTGGCACAGCTAGGCACATTCTGGGAATGGAAATTATAAGAGATAGATAGAATAGAAAGCTTTGGCTAGGCTAGAGTAAGTATGTTGGTACTATTCTAAAAAGGTTCAATATGCAAGATTCAAGACCATTGAGTGTTCATGTTATAATGGGAACAAAGTTTTCTAGTTCATAGTGTCCCACATCCCTATTAGAGATGGAAGAGATGCATCAAGTACCATATCAGAGTGTTTTTGGAAGTTTGATGTATGCTATGGTCCATACAAGACTAGACATTGCTGAAAGGAATTATGTCAAACAGTTTGCATTCAACTTCTTAAAACCCCTCATAACTCCAAAAATCAAACGTTTATTTGTTTGTTGTATTTCGTGCATGAAATTGGTATCGTACAACATAAAAAAGAAGGAAACTACAATAATATGCAAAGTGGAAATGAATGGCTACTAATTAAATGTTATTTTCAGAATTCATAAAACCA
Source organism: Cupressus sempervirens (assembly GCA_028749045.1). Classification (NCBI taxonomy): domain Eukaryota; kingdom Viridiplantae; phylum Streptophyta; class Pinopsida; order Cupressales; family Cupressaceae; genus Cupressus; species Cupressus sempervirens. The sequence goes on from CM053783.1 coordinate 379,903,275, forward strand.
AATACATGGCAGATTTATCAACTCACTAATTACTTTAGCAAAATTGTCATAATACTCCAGCCCATGCTTACGAACCTGCTGCTACAATACTTTGTCCTCCAATCAGTCCACTACCTTCATAATACAATTCCCTCCAAGCGGCATAAGTGTTGGACAAGTAGTGAAGAAGATATGAGCAAAATATCAAATCTACTTGTAGCCGGAAATGCAACTAAACTGCCTGATAATGAAGCCAATAAGAAAGAATTCCAAAGGCCAAACCCCAAGGGAATGACGTCTAGAATGTTACAAGAGAGGATAGATGTCCTCAAATGCCAAGAACAAAGCTGCAACTCACACACCAATTTCTTCTCATATTCAACCTGTCTAATGAAGCCACAAATGCTTCCTTTTATTCTATTCCCATGGGTCTGCTCAACTCATATGGGCAATGTGGGATAAAATATGTGTAATATAAAACATATATTAAAATACCCCTTATGTCTCCCTTGGGTACACATCACCATAAAATAAATATTAAAGTAACACTTTAATATTTTACAATTAAATTAGACATTACTTTAATAAAACTTCAGGCATTAAAATGTATTAGCAATCGAACTCCGAATAATGTGAGTGATAGCTCATCGAAAAGCTCTCACCGAGGAGTATCGAATCCAATCACCAAAATTGACTTGCACTATGTCCTGTCGACTTACTAAAGATAGTAAGTATGCCTGAAACTGAGTAAATCAACTTCGTTTTGGCCCAAACTGGAAATGACTACGCCAAAACACTCCAAGATCCCATTAAACCCTTCGTTAGCCCTCGGGACCATGTAGAACAAGGCTAATGCACACACACTTGGTCAACTACTAAAATGGGGACATTACAGTCCGCCCCCCTTGAAATTGCTTGTCCTCAAGCAATCTCAGTCCACTCTGCTAAATAACCTTCTCACTTTCCCATGTAGAATCTTCCTCCGGCAGGTCTTTCCATCTGACCAAATACTCCTTCACTATCCTGTTTCTAAGCTTCCTCTCTCTAGTATCCAAAATAGCCTCAGGTACTAACACAAGCTTCCCCTCCTCATCCAAAGGGGGTAAATTTGCAGAAGGCACTACACTCTGACCAATGGCTTTCTTAAGCCTAGACACATGAAACACATTGTGCACTCGATTGCCCTCTAGAAGCTCAAGCTCATAGACGACTTTGCCCACTTTGCGAATCACCTTGTAGGGACCATAAAATCTAGGTTTCAACTTTTCAGCTCCGCTCTTCTTGAGCGATGACTGTCTATATGGTTGTAGCCTCAAGTAAACCATATCCCCTACCTCGAAGCTACACTCTATTCAGTGCTGATCAACATACAATTTCTGTTGATTCTGGGCCTGTTGTATATTCTCTTTGAGCACTTTCAGGATGTCCTGACTATCCTGCAATAAGTTTTTGGCTTTGGGCACTCTACTGTCCCCCAAAACTAAATCCATGAAGCTAGGTGCTTCATAACCATAGAGTGCCATGAAAGGAGTCATCTTGATGGACATATGATAAGTGGTGTTATAACAATACTCTCCCATATGCAACCATCTGATCCAAGCCTTTTGTTGTGTAGTTACATAGTTCCTCAAATATCCTTCCACCCATTTATTCACAATCTCTATTTGCCCATCTATTTGCAGATGATAACTAGTGCTAGGTGTAAGATCTGTACCACACAACCTAAACAACTTTTTCCAAAAAACACTCATAAACTTACTATCCCAGTCGCTGACAATGAATCTGGGCAGCCCATGTAACCTGAATATCTCTTTAAAGAAAAGATCTGCCACCTGTGCTACTATGTAAGTGGACGGAATAGCAAAGAAGTGAGCAAACTTCATCAAGCGGTCCACCACCACATAGATGCAATCCCTTCCCTGCACTCGTGGTAAACCAATGCTGAAGTCCATCGAAATACTTTCCCATTTCCTATCAAGAATGGGCAAGGGCTGTAATAAACTTGTAGGGAATGTGTGCTCTCCCTTATTATGTTGATAAACCACACACTCCCTCACATACCTCTGAACATCATCCTTGAGCCCTTTCCATGAAAACCGCTCTCGGATCTGCCTATAGGTCTTGAAGACCCTCGGATGTCCAGTTGTGGGTGCATCATGAAATGCCTTCAGTATCGCCTCTCTCAAATGTGATGACGGAATCAAATAAACCCTATCTTGAACTCTGATCAATCCATCTATCACCTCATAGCGATCATCCTGTATGGTACCTGAAATCAATTCAGAAGCCCAAGCATCTCCAACATACTCTGCTATAATCTGATCTCTCCAATCTCCTGAAATCTCTGCCAGAGCACATAAGTGAGGTCTTCGAGATAAGGCATCAGCCACCACATTTTTCTTACCTTTGACAAACTCTATGTCAAAGTCATAAGCCTACAATTTAGTCACCCATTTTTGTTGTCGATCATTAAGATCACGCTGGCTCATGAAGTATTTAATACTATTGTGATCAGTCTTGATCACAAAATGTCCACCTACCAAATATGATCAAAATTTGGCCAATGCATGCATTATGGCCAACATCTCTCAATCATAGAAAGAATAACTTTTCTCAACTCCTCGGAGCTTCCTACTCTCGAATGCAATGGGATGCTTCTCCTGCATCAATACTGCTCCAATCCCATCACCTGATGCATCACAATGAAGTTCAAAAGGCTTCGTGAAATTCGGTAGAGCTAGAATTGGACATGAAGACATTACCTGCTTGAAATGCTCAAAACACCTCTGTGTTGCCCCTGTCCACACGAAGGCTCCTTTCCTGGTAAGATCTGTCAAGGGTGTAGCAATCTGTGAGAATCCCTTAACAAACCTCCTATAAAAACCACATAAACCAAAGAATCCCTTAAGCTGTGTAAGGTTTGTGGGAGTAGGCCACTCTACAATAGCTCTAATCTTTTCGAGATCAACCCGAACGCCATCTGCACTAATGATATGCCCCAGGTAAAGGAGCTCAGTCATACCAAACTCACATTAAGATTCCTTTGCATACAATGACTCTCTCTCCAGAATAGATAACACCTCCTCCAGATGATGTAAGTGCTCCTCCTAGGTCTTACTGAAGACCAAGATGTCATCAAAGAAGATCAAGACAAATCTCCTCAGCTATTTCCTGAATACATGGTTCATACAACTTTGAAATGTAGCAGGTGCATTGGTTAGACCAAATGGCATAACCATGAACTCAAAGTGACCATAGTGACATCGGAAGGCTGGTTTCTCAATGTCCTTTGCTCTCATCCTGATATGATGGTATCCGGATCGCAAATCAATTTTGGTGAAGAAGCATGCCCCATGCAACTCATTAATTAGCTCATCAATCCTAGGAATGGGATACCCATTTTTAATTTTTTTCTTATTCAGTGCCTTGTAATCGATGCACATGCGCATCGTCCCATCCTTCTTCTTTACCAATACTACTGCTGAAGCAAAGGGGCTCTTACTGGGTCTGATATGCCCCATCTCCAACAAATCCTTAATCGCCTTCTCTATCTCATCCTTGTGTTTCTTAGGATGACGATAGGGAGTAATCATAACTGGTTTGGCTGCCTCCTCGAGCTCAATAACATGTTACATCCCCTGTTAGGAGGAACCCCATGAGGAATATCACTAAATACTTTAGCGTGTCTATCAAGTATCTTTTGGACATCTAGTGGATGACCCTTTTCTTGTGGCTCTGGTGAAGTTGGCATAATGTGGCACTCTGCCGCCCACTCTATGTCATCATGATGAAAAAGTCTCTACATTCTCCTCAAGGACACTACTCTACAACCTCCATCTAAAAGCCCTCTAAGTACCACAGTTCTGCCCTCATGTTGGAATCGCATCTCCAATTTTGCTAGATTGAGTGTGAACTCAACTAGTGAAGCCATCCATGTCATGCCGAGGATGACATCATAATCTCCCATGTCCACAACATAGAACTCATCCTCCAACTCGTAGCCATCTCCAAACCTGATGCGAAGATTAGATATCTTCTAAGTGCATAATAACTTATCACCGTTAGCCACCATGACTCTAAACCCATCATGCTCCTCTATCTGTAACCCTCTCCTAGCTACCAACTGTGCATCTATGAAGTTATGTGTAGCCCCAGTGTCAATAAGAGATATCACTTTCTGCCCCTAGATAGTACCCCTGACCTTAAATGTGATTGCCTTTTGGGCCCTTGTTAAGCATGTCAATGATCTATCATCCTTAGGAATGTTGCTCTCCTCTATAGTGTTACCCTCATCTGAATCGGAGTGTTGATCCTTCCCTTCTGACTCTGACTCTTCTGCTGAAAAATACTCCATTTGATTTGCCTTAGCCTTGAGAGAACATTTATGAGATAAGTCCCAAGGCTCTCTACAATGGAAGCACAACTTCTTCTTTTGAAGTTCATTCAAGGTTTCATTGTCTAGTCCTTTTGATCCTTCTTTGGGTTTGCTATACTCTTTCTGAAACAATTTTTTGTCTTTGTCCTTGCGGTAGGAAGAATCTGTTGAATGGTTTTTTCCTTTGTATACTGAAGGGGCTAAATCTCGTGCCTTTTTAGTTTCTTCAGCTATCATGAGTGGATCATGTCCCTTCACCCAACCTCGTAATGGATTAGCAAGACCATCACAAAATAACACCACCAATCTCCTAGGAGAGATATCAGTAACAAGTACAGACAAGCGTTGAAACTCGGCAATGTAAGCATCCATAGAACCTGATTGTTTTAACTATGCTAGCTCCTTGAAATGTAACTCGGGATCCTTAGTGTCAAATCTCCCAATCAATGTTTCGGTGAATTCCTCATAGGATGTAATCTAATTATGCCCCAAAGTCACCATGCCATGATGCCACCATTCATGTGCAACGCCATCCAAGTGCATAGCCACATACTTGATAGCCTCCTCCTCAGGCATAGGATTTAGCTGCAAGTAAGTATCTACCTTTTGCACCCAAGCTCGTGCTGCCATCTTCCCTGAAGCATCATAATAAGGTAAAGAAAGTTTTCCAACTTTCTTCCTCAGCTCAAAGTTTTGATTCCTCCCTCCTGCTTTAGGCATGTGTCTCATCCTCAAGTCCATATAATCTTTAAGAGAAATATCCGCTTGAAACTCTGGTCCACTAGCCTCCCAGTCCCTCTTGAACTGATCCTGTAACTCGGTAATCTGTGGTTCATTTACTGGTTGAACCAAATCTCTGGGTGGGAAAGTGGGTAGAAGAGGTCTCGAGCTCGCAGTCCGTTCTGGGCATGCAACGTGTCTAAAGTTATCAGCCTCATTCCCATTGTTGTCATGTCCATTATTACCATTAATGTTATTCTTAGGACCATTGTTGTTGCCTTGGCCTTCATGGTTATTGTTTCCCCCGTTGTTATTGTTTCCCTCATTGTTATTGTTTCTGTTGTTGGCATCACCTGGATTAATATTGACACCCATTTGTCTAGCCATGAGCTGCAACATCATGTCCATTCATCTATTCTGCTCCTGCTGCATACGCTGCCCCTGCTCTAATGTATCCAGTAACTGTCAGAATAGTACCTCCCCCTGATCTAGACCAGCATTTCTGCCTCCGCCTAATCCTGTATTCCTGTCATCTCAATCACCCACATTATTGTCCTGATCACAGAATATCTCCTCTGTGTCTGTATGGTTGGATTCAATGTTCACCTGCATGGATGTACTAGACTATTTGCTTTGCATGTCTGAAATCCTATTTTGTCTTGCTCTGGTATCGCAGAAATTATAAGACCCCTGTCGCATACTCAAACATAGATGCTTAGCCTGTGTTTTTATTTATTTCTGATTTTAGTGTTTTGACATTTCGTCAAAGACTTTTTCCCTCTATCCGGCTATTCCAAATTCCCTATAAGACCTCCACAGGATGGCAGGACTTATAGCTCTGATACCACTGTAATTGACACCCCTGGATGTTCCAAAAAACTAAACCAAATTGCTGAAAGGAATTATGTCAAACAGTTTGCATTCAACTTCTTAAAACCCCTTATAACTCCAGAAATCAAACATTTATTTGTTTGTTGTGTTTCATGCATGGAATTGGTATCATACAACATAAACAAGAAAGAAACTACAATAATATGCAAAGTGGAAATGAACGGCTGCTAATTAAATGTTATTTTCAAAATTCATAAAACCAAATACATGGCAGATTTATCAACTCACTAATTACTTCAGCAATATTGTCATAATACTCCAGCCCATGCTTACGAACCTGCTGCTACAATACTTTGTCCTCCAATTAGTCCACTACCTTCATAATACCATTCCCTCCAAGCAGCATAAGCGTCGGACAAGTAGTGAAGAAGATATGAGCAAAATATCAAATCTGCCTGTAGCCGAAAATGCAACTAAACTGCCTGATAATGAAGCCAATAAGAAAGAATTCCAAAGGTGAAACCCCAAGGGAATGCCGTCTAGAATGTTACAAGAGAGGATAGACGTCCTCAAATGCCAAGAACAAAGCTACAACTCACGCACCAATTTCTTCTCATATTCAACCTGTCTAATGAAGCCACAAATGCTTCCTTTTATTCTATTCCCACGGGTTCGCTCAACTCATATGGGTAATGTGGGATAAAAGATGTGTAATATAAAACATATATTAAAATACCCCTTATGTCTCCCTTGGGTACACATCACCATAAAATAAATATTAAAGTAACACTTTAATATTTTACAATTAAATTAGACGTTACTTTAATAAAACTTTAGGCATTAAAATGTATTAGCAATCGAACTCCGAATAATGTGAGTGATAGCTCATCGGAAAGCTCTCACCGAGGAGTATCGAATCCAATCACCAAAATTGACCTGCACTATGTCCTGCCGACTTACTAAAGATAGTAAGTATGCCTGAAACTGAGTAAATCAACTTCTTTTTGGCCCAAACTGGAAATGACTAGGCCAAAACACTCCAAGATCCCATTAAACCCTTCATTAGCCCTCGGGACCATGTAGAACAAGGCTAACGCACACACACTTGGTCAACTGCTAAAATGGGGACCTTACAAAGGAGTCTCTCTAAGTTCGAGTTGTGGTGATGTACTCCTATAAGAACTTGCATTGCAAGTGTATTGTAATCATCTTGGTTTGATAATACATTGTGCAGGTTTTGGAGGGTGGGGTTTTTCTCCTGGAAGGGTTTCCCCATGGTAATCATTGTCTTGTGCGTTCATTGTTATTTTGATTATGCTTTACTATGCATTTCATGAGATTTCTGCAATAGTTAGTTGAAATTTGCATAACCATCCTCTCTAGATTAGCGTAGGAAGTGTTTTTGTACACCTTTGCTTCCTTACAGTTGACAGTTCATAAATACAGTTTGAAATCATCACTTCAAAGTGGGAACAAAAGGAACTAGAGCTATCAAGACAAAAACAAAAAGAGCCAAGTGGGATGACAGGTGCATGAACAATGGATGAAATTATTGTACTAAGAAAACATGAAGTCCTTCTCATTTACAGAAATATTATCTAAATCCCATTTCTATACAAGTCTGCTAACTATTTTCTATCTTTACAATAAAGAAGCCTCCAACTTTAAACTCAACCACCACAATGAAACTAATTTAAAACACATTTCACATAAAATAAGTTATTAAGCTAAGAGGCTTCTCCTATGGAGCAAATGCTCCAAAATAAATGCATTGATTGTCTCATGCACAGTCAGCTATCTCATGGGAAAATTATAATGACAACTGGAATAGAGTTAGTTGCCATCTCAAGATGGGCAAAGTTATAATGATCGATCTAGGCTCCTTTGATCCATCCAACACTGCCATCTACATGGCCGACACGCTCTCCTACTCCATTGGCAATCTCACCAAGAATCTCTACATCTATCTTCTGGCATGGAAACAAATCACCAACAAAATCCCTAATTACAAGGTATTTGTGAAAGTGTGCAGTGAAATACATACGTCTCAAACCTTTGCACCATGTGTCTTTAGATCTGATCTCTTGCATCGAGGATTGACGCTAGATTCAATGCAAACTAGTTATCTTTTAGTTTAGTTCCTTTAAATTGAGAAGGGCTTATTGCTTCCATGAAGAGGACAATGATGGGTGGGAGGAGGGAGAAGAAGACAACTCTCACAGTGCTAGCCAATGCGAGGCCGTTGAATGTGCAGACTAAAAGACCCCACGCATGTTCAATCTCTTTTTCATTGTGTTATGTTTTGGTTTTGTCTCATGCCTAGATCACCAATTTCTCAAACATGGTATGACAACTCAAGTTCTCCAAATGCACAGTCCATAGTTTTCAGCATGAGTCAATTTTAACATTGTAATAATGATTGTGTAATCCATCATCGTGGATGCCAACAATTCTTTGCTGTGAGAAATATGAGAACACTTTACAATCTCCTCCGATAATGACAAAAGCTTTAAACACACGTCTTCATAATTTCTGAATTTACCATTGCCCAATATTTGCTTGTCACTAGAAGAGGAGGATGAATTGTCGCATAGTCTATTGGTAGTCTTGCATCTCTGTTTTGGAGAAAATCACGGTATCCTACATATCAAAAAGCATGGTTCTCTTTCCTAGATCATGTTATCCTTTATATATATATATATAATTTCCATGACATCTGTAAGTGGCGAGGGTCTGAAACATGAATGTTGTGAAATCTCAGCTATGTTAGACTTGTAATCATAAGAGCAATATATAATAATGTGCAAAAATGTAAGTAAACAAAAATCAACATGTGAAGAACTCTATTGAAAAACATATGAGCATCCTTTATCCTTTATATATATATATATATATGTATGTATGTATGTATGCATTTATATATATATATATATATATAAAGCATATATCGCCCTCTCATGTTATCCTATATATATACATACATACATACATACATATATATATATATCGCCCTCTCATGTTATCCTATATATATAAATGCATACATACATACATATATATATATATATATATATATATATATATATATATATATATATATATATATATATATATATATATATATATATATATATATATATATATATATATATATATATATATATATATATATATATATATATATATATATATATATATATATATATATATATAAATTCCATGACATCTGTAAGTGGCGAGGGTCTGAAACATGAATGTTGTGAAATCTTAGCTATGTTAGGCTTGTAATCATAAGAGCAATATGTAATAATGTGCAAAAATGTAAGGGAACAAAAATCAACATGCAAAGAACTCTATTGGAAAACATATGAGCATCGCCCTCGACATCCTATCCTATGGAGACCTCCCTTGCTACTTTCACCGCCATTTTAGTAACCACCTCATCTCATGCACCTAGCCTTGCACAAACCATTAGCGAGAAGATTAGACTACACCCCTTCAAGCAACATACAATAGTATTCCATCTCCAAATGTAGGAGTAGTTAGAGATGTAGAAAATGACAATAAAAAAAACACTCACATACAATTCATCAACTTGGATGGCTCTGATGGTGGTCATCCTTTTGATGGAGGTGATGATGATACCCAATAGTAGGAAATACTACAAAACCTAGGTGACCAAGGTAATGCTCTTGCTACTACTATTTCAACTAAAACTTCTTCTTTTTTCCTTCTCTTCCAAATAGAAGCAGATCCCTTCTATAGCAAGCAATTTATTTGATGTAGACTCCCTCCAGTTCTCACTCAACGTCCTAGCTACACAATCATGGCTAAAGGGAACCTAGTAAAAGAAAAGAGAAGAGAAGAAGAGAGTGCATTGGATAAATACCTAAGCCCCCTTGGGCTACACATCCCTCTGCCCTAGTACAAAAAATAAAGAAATTGTGCACCCTATTTTCCCTAAGAGGAGATATTAATTATGGCCACTTTGTTATGGAGATAGCCTAGGCTCAAAAAGAAGAAGATTTGACATCTCTCTCACCCATGGATTTCAATGTATAGACATATGATGGGCCTTGCCTAGCATGACACCATGGTCAAGATGTGGAAGTTTACCAATCAACATATAGAGGAGGAGCTCGAGGAACTAAAAATATTAAAGGCATGTCTAAATTTTTCTAATAATGAACTTTCAAAATACATCTGATAGTTTCTCACTCTGTTGGCATTTCTCTAAGGATATTCTTCTTTCACCAAGTCCTCTGACTTGTTTATGGAGGAAAATAAAGCTTCAATTGGAAGATTGCACGAGGAAAGACATTTTGCCCAAATTGGGTGCAACTGGGTCAAAGATATGAAGACCAGGGGTTTACCCTTGATTAATAAGTTGGGCACCCTTTGCATAAGGGTTGTGATATTGAAGGAGATTATGTTCACCAATCTCAAATCTCTCATAACAGATGTAGAGAAATACAAAGATTACATGTCTAGGTACTACATGAAATTATGAGTTCGAAGACTAAGAATGCCTTCATCTTGGGGATACTGAAGGACACTAACAAGACCATGTCTCATTGGATGTGGTTCCTCAAATTTAAAAAGGAAAGTATGGTCAAGGCCTCGAAAAAATAGAAGAAAATATATAAATCAGTGAAGAAGATAGAAGAAACATTTTTTAGGTATCTTCGATAGTTAGACACGAAGTCTCATGTGAGAAAGGATGGAAAAGTGGTCAACATCAAACATATGAAGACCACCTTTCAGGACTTCGAAGATGAATTGGCGTGCTCTTTAATTTCTAAATCTGTGAACTCTGCAAGTTAACCACCATATTTGGGATGTTGGAAAAAGTATCAGAGAAGTTGCAAGTTTGGGTGGATGTTGTCAAAGGATTAACCATAAATCATGACTTATAAATAATGATTCGGTTAGATAATGTACAGGTTCACGATATTGAACATCTTGCAACCATCATAGCGACTATGAAAAGATATAAATTGAGCCAAGAAAGCACCAAGCCAACTAATATGGAAGTCAAAATGTTTCAACTCCCTAGGCTTAATTATGTTCTATTCCAGGATGACAAGTGTCATTTCTCCTATTTTGGGGTTTATTTTTTGTCTTCTCGATGATGTAACTTTTGTAATAGCTATAGGTTAAAGGGCCTATATGTAAAACTTTAAAAATTAATGAAAGGGATTGACAAATTTTAGTGTGAAATTCTCCCCCTATTACTGAGACAACTAAGCGAATCTCGAGGGTTTTTCCATTGTTGATTGTTCAAATGGTTGGTTAGCTTTAATTTTTGCATATGGTGAATGGATATGAATTGAATTAAATGTTTTGGAATTTAAAGTACAGTTAAGACTTTCTTCAAATTTGGAGCTTATACTTACACTAATCATAGTGTTATTGTGATTTGATTTTGTTCTTTCCAATACTTGTATGCATACTTAGGAGTTAATCAATTGCATTAGTCATATAATGGATATGAAGTAATTATAGTTGCATAGGTCGTAAGAAGAATATTTAGGGATTTAACTCATTCATAGTTATGAGTGGGCCTCAAATTCAGTTGTATACCAATTTTCTAACCTAAATCTTTTGTGGATATGAAGGATTTGGATACTACCACTTTTTCTCTTGGGTTAAGAGAATACCCATCATTAATTAGGATCTAAACAAGGTTATTTTCCTATCATATACATAAGAGAGGTGTACCTTACAATTCAGAGGTAAACCTAATGGCACGGCCTATGCTTTCCAACCATTGAGGAACAAATTATCTTCCCACTAATTGGTCAATCAGGGTGGAACACAAGAAACATCAAAGGGAATATTTTTTTAGCCAGCACCTTGTTCCCACACACTTAGAGATTTTTATTCAAATTAGAAATTGATTTAATGAATTTATCTTTAGTTTTCTTAAATAAACAGGTGTATTTATTGTGATATTAGTCTCTCAGGCCTAAAAGTTTTCATCAAGTTAGTTTTATTCTAAATATCTTGATTGACAATGGGCTTCAAACATTTAGAGAAGTAAGTACATGAATAATATTAGAATGTTCTTAGAAAAATTAGACCCCTTTCTTAATTTAATTACAAAAACAAGATCAGATCTTTCATAGATTTATTGAAACTATTAGTCCAAAATTGTTTAAAGATAATATTTAATCTCATCAAAGTCTGATGAAAAAAATATTTTTTTTATTCATAAGTTGGTAAGAAGTGCATTCCATTTGGAGCATTTTTATTCTAACAATGTGTGTAACACATATAAGCTCTTATGAAAAGATTTACTATCTTGTCTTTCCCATGGTCAACATTATCATAAATGTATCAATTAGAAATTCCAATCATGTTATAAATAGAAAAAATAAAGATAGATTGATTGTTCTTGTCCATGGTGTGTTTAATTACCATTTCTAAAGGATAGCGAGATTTAATTTATGCAGAATATTGTATACAATTTCATATGTGAATCTAAATTAGAATCATTGTCTATATTCCTATTCACAGAGTATTTCATTTACCCTAGGGTTCCTAAGCTAAGAAAGTGACATCATGAAGAAGTGGAAGGACCAAAGCAAACACTGAAAAATGGTGGTTAGTTGTGCATAAACTCTTGTAATTGTGTGTGTAAACTAAGCATGTTCTGATTAGGTTTATTCAAATTAACAATTGATTTTAAAAAATTAGCCTTTTGATTTATAGAATAATCAAATCTATAGATTTTCATCAAATTAATAGTATAAAAATATCTTTATCGATAACAAATTTCTGACGTTTGCATAAAATACACCAATATAATCTTAGAAAAATAGATCCCTTTCTTAATTTGAGTACACCAAACCAAAAAAGATCTATTATAGATTATTCAAAACTATTGAAAATGAGATCTAATCTCCGATTTTGCCAAATTTGCTAGGAATATGGAGAGCTTGGAGGGTCCTAGGTGTGGCCATTAAGGAGGACACATTGCTGAGACATCAGATGGTATTCCTTTTCTATGGACTCAACCTAAAATATAAGATATACATTAGGAAAGTAAAAAAAAATCTTAGATACTAATTAATAAAATAATTTTTATTTACTAAATTGATTAGTTTTAAACATTTTTCTTTTTATTAATATTTTAAAAATAGTTTCTATAATACTTTTGAAAATTGTTGACTAAAATATACATAATTAAATGATAATGTACATTTAAATTAAAATATTTAAGTCTATATATATTGTGTTAATTTATATTTGATAATATATCATTTCTACCTTATACATTTAAGTAATTAGATATAAAATATGTTTACGACTTTCTAATAAGATTATAAAATAAATAAATACATAAAAAATTCATTTCAATTCAATGATTTGAAGAAACAATATCCACGCCACTTATTATATTATTCCTATTTCTATATAGACTTGAGTGAAATGAAATATTGTCTATATTTAAGAGAGAATGTGCAAATAATTGATAAGTAGTAATATTTAATTTCTTAAAAAAATCATAATATTAGTATTTTACAAAATTACAATTTAAAAAATATATATATATATATAATATATAAAAGTGTTTGAATGTCAAACTATAAGAGAAGAAATAGATAGAAACAAAATTTAACTTTTAAATAGTTATTTTATAATCATATTCTTATTATTATATACTTTTTCTTATTATATTTTATAATTTTATTAACTATTGTTAACAATTTTATCTACTTCTCTTTTACAAATATTTGCTCTACTCAAATTTTATGAGATATCTTACTAGTTTTACCAATAAAAAAATGTTGTATCATCAAATTTGGCACACTTACTTTTACTTGCATACAATGCTTCTATAAAATATTATGCATTCTTGTAATGGCAATTTACAATTTTATTGTTAAATACTATTTAGCTTCACAAACACCTTTTGTTGTTAAGCACTTTTATCAAACATGATGCATGTGTCTAATGACAATTTACTATTATATTGTAAACTACTACAATTCAAGTTCTAAAATACCATTGTTATTAAGCACTTTAGGACCACCTTAGCCATTATTATTTCATATGATACAAATTTCTATATATTATAAGAGAACTATGTTTTATCCTTTCGTGATCTATGCAATTTCATACAATAATAATATTCATAAAATACACTATCGACTTATCCCTTGAACCTCTTGCAGATACAAGTACTAGTAAATAAGAATAGTTGAATACACAGCCAAAAGCAAACCATAAAGCTACGTTTTGCTAGTTTTGTTGTAGTCGGTCAAAGCTAGCATTCGAGTAGGTATGAAAAACATCTAAAACTAAGAAAAAATATTAAAATGATAATATGTGTTTGTTATTGAGTTGGATGTGACAACATATGGGGGTGAAGAAAATGGTCTAAATCTGTTTCGCTGTGAGATATGGGAGTTTACTGAGGCGCTGGTCTATTTGCACAGATAGGTAACAGCTACCAATGTAAATTATGAAAGCAAAACCTTTTGAATTGACATGACAATGGAGAAGTGACAGGAAATTAAGATACAATGTGTGCACACATGACTTAAAATCTACTCATGGTGTTGTGTATACACAGGACACAAATCACCCACTGTGATGAATAAGTTTGGAGAGTCCAATTCAAAATCTGTAAAAATGTGCAATGTTCATGGTGGGCAATGGGCACAGATGCAACATACCAAAAAGCCCACACCAGTTGAGAAAACTCCATTGAATCTCTGAAGAGTGCTTGAACGTGGAGTTAGCATGTCAATAAAAATAAAAATATTTGAAAGGAGAATCCACAATATACCCACAAATGTGCACTTTTTGATTTGTAAGAGAGGAGAATCCACAATATAGAGCGATTCATGGCCAAATACTCCAGCGTGTGGCCTTTAATTCTCATCTAAATGCAAGTCATGGTCTCAATTAATATCCAACCCAAGCGCCTATGAAACTCTAAATATGCAATTTGAACTGTGGTGAAAAACTATCTTACCGACGAAATGAATTGATTATGACGATCTGCAACGCACAAGATATCTCTTCTACAGATCATCGGATGCGTTGGTGTTTCATGTCGCTCTCTGTCACTTTATTGGCATGTTCCTCTCAATCAATTTCCCAGCTTTTCACCTCGAGCCCTCCCTGTCATTAATCACCAACTCTTTATCAAAGGAGTTGTAAAATATAATACACTTTTTAATATTTGATCAAATCCTCGAGATTACACAAAAATATATTAATCTGAAATCATTTCATTCGAGAGTTTTTCGATGTGAGTCAATTTTTGGTTGGAGGTAACTCTAAAGAGAAAGTCTATCGACAGACGTAAAAAAAAATGGAACGTAAATGATATGAAAGATTTAGATCAGATCATTCTATGGGCATTAGAATTCGAATTGAACATGATAACAAGTTTTAACATAAATGATGAGAGATTTAGTAAACTAAATCTTTAGTCAAATCATTCCATGATGATAGATTGTGGTAAAAAAAATATATACTTCTAATCATTCAACATAATTAAGATTGTATAGTCTGAAACCATTTACCGATAATGATTTTTGAGCATGAATCAAATTCTAGTTGCAAGCAACCTCATAGGAAAAACCTATCAGCTAATAATACTATAAAATATTAATTTTTTGAATTTTAAAATATTTGTAAAGTGTATGTTGATGGATAAAAGTAGAAGAAAACAATACTTATATCAATTTATTAAATTTAATAAAATAAAAATATCTAAGTTATAAAGGGATTCATTTTTTTAATTGGTAAGTGGTTGAAGTTAAGATTAATTATCATTATGTATTGCGATTAATTGTTATTAATTATTAAGTTCATGTAGATTCAATTCCTTGACCTCCCTAATAAGAAGCTCACAATATACCATTGTATTGTAGGTTCTTACCTAGTTATTAAGATATTATTTTAAACAAAACAAAACTAACAATCGCATCTTAGGATGCAATGGATACGCTGAAGAGATATTTAAAGTCAAATAAAGATTTTTTTTTAGCATATATTTATGGAACTAATAAGGTTAGTAGAAAAAGAGACAAATGGGAAAAATAAGATGGACGAGATAAATATCCTAGCTAAAATATATTCACAACCGTAACCCCCAACCTAACTATAACTTTAACCATCATCTAGAACGTCATATTTGTCGCATTTGCAACGAATTTAATCCATCTACATCTGATTCCAGAATTTCATGGGGCGAGAACATCCAAAGGCGTCATGTGGTGATGTTTCCATTCATGGCGCAGGGCCACATCATTCCCTTCCTTCACCTCTCCAAACTCCTCGCCTCTCGAACCGGATTCACCATCACCATCGTCAACACCCCACTCAACATTCACGCCTTAGCACCCACCATTCAATCTGACCCCTCTCTTGACATTCGCCTGGCGGAGCTCCCTTTCTCCAGTGCCGATCATGGCTTAACACCGCGTACTGAGAACTTAGATTCGCTGCCTTATTCGCAGTTCGTCACTTTCATGGAAGCCGCAGAGCATTTGCAGCCCCATTTCGAAGATCTGATCCTTAAGATCTCGGAAGAAGATGGCTGCGCCCCTCTCTGCATCATCAGCGACATGTTCCTCGGCTGGACCCAAGACGTCGCCGACACGTTTGGAATACCCAGAATCTTCTTCCTCACCTGCGGCGTCTATGGCACTTTGCTTCACTACTCTATGTGGAATCATCTGCCCCACACAAAGACCCACTCGGAAGAGTTCGCCCTCCCAGATCTGCCTCACGTTTCGCTGCACCGATCTCAGCTTCCCACTAATATAAAAATGGCGACAGGAACGGATCCCTGGAGCTTGTTTCAGGCTCGCCAGTTACCCCGCAATATGCGCAGCTGGGGATTTATATGCAACTCCTTCCAACAGCTCGAGAATGGATATTTGGAACATCTCAGAATATCCACCGGCAGGCCTGTCTGGGCGGTTGGCCCTCTCCTTCCTCAAGAGTTTCTCTCTTCCACTGAATCCCATGTTATGTCTGATGAGTTATTGCAAGGTAAGGATGCAACCACCGATGCGGTTTCCTGCTTGCGGTGGCTCAATTCTCAGAAAGTTCGTAGTGTGATCTACGTTTCCTTCGGCTCGCAGAACACGATCTCTGCGTCGAATATGAAAGAGTTGGCACTTGGTTTGGAATCAAGCGGGCAGCCCTTCATCTGGGTAGTCCGGCCTGGTGCAGGGCACCCTGACAAAGTCATGGAAAAACATTAAGTCCTAAAGTCTAGAAAGTTATTTAAATAAGTTTTAAAATTTAAATATTTAAAAAGTAATGGTCAAATAAGGATTAGTTGTTTTGTTAGAGGATCCAACTACTTTGGATCGGTTAAGGGAGTTATTTTAAGTATATGTAAGTCTCAAAAGGCATGAGGGTACAGTGGTGAAGTTGGAATTTTAGATTGTACAAACCGTGTCCATATTGGAATTAATAATAGTTGCTTTCTTACAAATTTGAAGTCTTTTGATGCTGTATTGACCTATTGATTTGGAGATAGATGTGTAATGATTTTTTAAAACTCCATTAGATCTAGTTCCAAGTGATTTTTAATACTAATTCAATCATTAAGATTGACTGTTCTGTAGAAATCTCTAATTTTTGTTTTAGTGCCAGTCATGGATTCATGAGATCCATCCCCTTTTGTACATATTGTTTCTTGGGGATGGATCCACACTTGTAATATAATTTCCTAACAATGATTATGAAGGAATGAACCCCATTTGGAGGAGAATAAGAGAGGTTGGTCATGTTGGAGGGTAGAGAAGTGACTGGACAGTCACAGGAGAAAGAAATACTTGTCTCAGTAAATTGCAATTTAGTGTGGGGGTCATTTCTCCAAAGTTAACTGTTGGATCTTGCCAAATTTTGGATATGTTGGAGAGAGACAAATTGTACCAAATATCAACGATTGGATTGAGCAAATAAAGTCTGGTTCAAAAGTTATGAATGACTATTGTCGGGTCTATCTAAGGGGCAGTGACATGGCGGTTTGTGATGAATTTTCTCATGAATGTGTTAAGGGAGTTTTGTGAAAAGATTAGATGTTGTACGGGGATCTTTAGAGAATCATAATTTGTGATAAGGAATAGTGGGTCCATTGATATTGACCCTAGTGGATAGGTCTTTGGAAGAAGTTGAAGCAATAGTATTCCGAGGACAGTCACAATACATATGATCAAATATGCATTGTTGCATGAGAGGAAGATTTCCAATAGTATAGACATTAGTATGTGGAGTCTAGTGGAGTCTAAAGTGTTCGGAGTTGACCTTTGATAGGTCTATAGAGCGGAGTGGGTCCAAGAGTGATCAGTAATTGGAGAAGGGGAAAGTTTCTATCAAACAAAGAAGGAAAGAAATTATTAAACTATAAAGGAATCATAACATTCCACTAGCCTCTACATCACGGCCCCCGCTTGGGGTGCCATTGCCAGAAGAGCAGTAATGGACCGTGGAGATGGAATCGACAAAGGCTCGTCCATGCGTGATGTTGACAACATGATACACAATATTCTGACACTTATACTGGTTCTCAATCCTTGTGAAGGATGATAAGTATTGACACCGATTTTCATGTTTAATTGTCCCCGGGTTCTGTTGAGATCAGATGATGCCAATGTCGAATTTACTTATTGTGGAGGGAAAACAATATCCCTTAAATCTGTATGTGTGATATTTCTTAGTGCTCCTTTCTTTAAGGACAATTTCTAAAATGATCACTACCTATATTTAGTCAACAAGTCATTATTTTGTATTTTTTAAATGCAATTTATCATCATTTTTCATATTAAAAGATCAATGAGAATTATTATTTTATATTTGTGATAATTTCTAAAAAATTGAAAGCGATGCTAACTTTTGTTAGATATTAGAATTGATATGTTATCTCTTATCTTATCGTTGAATTATTGTTTTAATTATTATTTATTTGTTCTTAAATTGGCATACATCAAGTTTTTGTTTGAAAGTTAGATGTGAGATTTTGAATTTATAATTTTTGTTAATTGTTAGTCTAGAGGTTGTCCAATATCAACATCAATCATTTTTAGTTTCACCAATTGTCTATCCTTTAATTTTGTTTGAATAAGATAAATTTAGAATGATGTGTATAAATAGAAGTACAATATTTTTTCTATTTATAATAACTTACAATTATGATAATAATTATAGAAGTTTCTTACATATTAAGGTTAGCATCATTACTTTTAATTTTCAATAGATCAAACTAATGAACTTGATTATAAAATTAAAATGATAAGGTTATTCCATAGGTTTGGTTATGATTAAATTTTTAGGATTATGGTTGATGTAAAAATATTACTTCAGTCTTATATTCTTGTATCAATGCCAATGTTGAATTTACTTATTGTGGAGGGAAAACAGTATCCCTTAAATCTGTATGTGTGATATTTCTTAGTGCTCCTTACTTTGAGTGCTCCTTTCTTTAAGGACAATTTCTAAAATGATCACTACCTATATTTAGCCAACAAGTCATTTTTTTGTATTTTTTAAATGCAATTTATCATCATTTTTCATATTAAAAGATCAATGAGAATTATTATTTTATATTTGTGATAATTTCTAAAAAATTGAAAGCGATGCTAAATTTTGTTAGATATTAGAATTGATATGTTATCTCTTATCTTATCATTGAATTATTGTTTTAATTATTATTTTATATTTGTGATATTTCTTAGTGCTCCTTACTTTGAGTGCTCCTATCTTTAAGGACAATTTCTAAAATGATCACTACCTATATTTAGTCAACAATTCATTATTTTGTATTTTTTAAATGTCAATTTATCATCATTTTTCATATTAAAAGATCAATGAGAATTATTATTTTATATTTGTGATAATTTTCAAAAATTTGAAAGCGGTGCTAAATTTTGTTAGATATTAGAATTGATATGTTATTTCTTATCTTATCATTGAATTATTGTTTTAATTATTATTTTATATTTGTAATAATTTCTAAAAATTTGAAAGCGATGCTAAATTTTGTTAGATATTAGAATTGATATGTTATCTCTTATCTTATCGTTGAATTATTGTTTTAATTATTATTTGTTTGTTCTTAAATTGGCATACATCAAGTTTTTGTTTGAAAGTTAGATGTGAGATTTTGAATTTATAATTTTCATTAATTTTTAGTCTAGAGGTTATCCAATATCAACATCAATCATTTTAAATTTCACCAATTTTCTATCCTTTAATTTTGTTTGAATAAGATAAATTTAGAATGATGTGTATAAATAGAAGTACAATAATTTTTCTATTTATAATAACTCACAATTATGATAATAATTATAGAAGTTTCTTACATGTTAAGGTTAGCATCATTACTTTTCATTTTCAATAGATCAAACTAATGAACTTGATTATAAAATTAAAATGATAAGGTTATTCCATAGGTTTGGTTATGATTAAATTTTTAGGATTATGGTTGATGTAAAAATATTACTTTAGTCTTATATTCTTGTATCAAACACAATTCAAAAAACTTAATCATACATATGAAACAATCTTGCCATTTTAATTTTCCATCACTAAATTTTTTACATTATGATTAAATTTAAATGAATTATTAGAATTTTTATTTATAATTTAAAATAGTAATATTCTTGATGATTATTTAAAATATTCTAACTTTTTAAACGTAGGATAAATAATTTTGTATAATTTATATTATTAATATATATTTGATTAAGCAAGCCTGAATTTATACTAAGAGGTGGATGCTTACATCTAAAGCGAAACGCCCACGCAATATCGGTTGCATGTATAAATGATGTTGACGTTATTAACAGTTAAATGCATCACTTTAGCAAACTAGCTTTATCGTAGTGATTCACCTTTAACAAATTAGCAGAGCTAGTAAATGTGAAACTAACTGGGCAATATGTATATGTCTTGAAAATGAAACACTACATTATAGTGTAGCTTTCAACATGTTGAGTAGTATTTCATAATAATAATAATAACAACAACATCAATTACTTACACTGGTGGGAAATATTCTAGTTCAGTGCAAGGAGGTGAATAAGTTTTTTTGAGGGAATAGTTAATCTTTCTGCGGATGTGAAGACTCCTGATTAGTTTTAGTTTTATATGACGTTTGGCCTGCTTGTAAGGAAGCACATTGTGGCATACAAATCGTCGTTGGCAGGACTTTCTTGTCTGTAGTGAAATCATCCTAGAAATTGGCCCACTCAAATATATTCTATTTCTGATGTAACCTTTAGCAGATCTAGACATCATAATCCGCATGCCGAGATAGCTATGTCATTACAAAAAATATATAGATTTAAATAAAATGGAGTGGAGAGTTTTGAAAAGTTGTGTGTTTAACTTCTATATTTAATAATAATAATAATAATTTAGACTATCTGTCCAAAATAAGGGTTTCCAATGAGGTTTTTTTCATGATGATAAGGTCAGTATTTCTAATTTAGATAAATATTATTTTTATCACTATTCAAAAAGAGACACAATGCGTGATAGTTCCTGCCTAACGCATAATGCTTGTAGAGGTGTAGATGAGTGAGAATAAGGTTAAATAGTTCTAAATTAACATTGTGAATGCATTAATTTTTTCCTAGAAATGCACTTGTGATCTGATAGGATGGCTCATATTTTGTTATTAAATTCTCATCCTAGAAATGCACTTGTGATCTAATAGGATGGCTCATATTTTGTTGTTAAGTTCTTGTGTTATATTATTATATCTTTGGGCATTTAAGCCCAAGAATAAGAAGCCAAAGTCCCTAGCATGGCACTAAGTACTTAATATCATACTATGATCAATACATATGCTTTAGACAAATTTGCACCTTCTACATTGACAACTTAAAATATGTGCAATGAGGAAAGATATCCATACCAATATTTGAATTATAGAACTTGAGGAAGTGATGAAGCATTTGGAGTATCACATTATATGTTTAAGCATACCATGCATGCTACTAGAAAACCATTAGTAGTTGGAAAAAATTCCCCAACTATGTATTATTCTCATCTTGATTATCAAATGAAATGCACACTATTTTTAATCATTAGCACTGGACAAAAACTAGGATAGAGATAAATAGCAGTATAGAACAATAACAACATAAACCTATATGCAAAGGAAAAAAGGATAAATAATATAGAGGAGGAAGAGAAAGAGAGAGACAATAGTAAGATATAGTGATATCAACATAAGTTGTGTGTGTGTGAGAGAGAGAATTGAATATAATTATTTTTCTTAATAAAACAAATAGTTAAAATAAAATCATGGTTATAATAAAAAATTAAAATATATTATATTTTAATTAATGAAACTAAGAATTCAATTTTTATATTAAAATTCACATTTCTATAAATGAGAACTAGAATATAACTATTTAATTTTAATACATAGTTTATAAAAACTTAATAAAAATTTATATAAATTTTAGAATTGAATTATTTTTTTTATAGTTATTTCATTTAGTATTTTTTTAAATATAAAATATAATTATTAATTAAATATTAAAATATATTTTTAAGTTCTAAATATATTTAAACTAAATGATAAATTGTTTAAATAAAAAATATTAATAATAATAAATGATATAGTTTATAAATTGTAACACTTATCAATTACACATATTACAAACACTATTATAAAATATAATTAAAAAATAACATTTTTTAATTAATTTTTATAAAAGTAAAACAATAGTAATAATTTAACTACTTTTATTAAAAAAGAAAACTTTTTAAAAATTAGAAATTCAAATATAAAGATATAACATATTGAAATATATATATATATATATATATATATATATATATATATATATATATATATATATATATATATATATATATATATATATATATATATATATATATATATATATATATATATATATATATATATATATATAAGATCTAACTTATGCATTACATGAAGTTTTAGAAACAAGTCATATCAAATAGTCAAAAATAAACATCAATGTAAAACTAATAATAAATATATGTAAAATAAGAGATTAAAAATATTTAACTCTATATTTAAACTGGCTAAGAAAAATAGATTGTGATAATTAATACTGATTAGACATGTTGTGTGAGGTGGAAGATAAAATAATTGAAAAAAAAAATCTTATCAACTTGTCACAAATGTGGAAAAGATAAAGTTGTAATTAATGCATGATGAAGTTGTTAGAAAATATTTGTAATTTTGTTGAAGAAAATTAATTTTCTCCCCCACCAAAATAAGTATGGACCAATAGAATGAATGAAAGATGTGATTTATAAAATAATGAAAAATTAGAAAAAGATATAAACATTTGAAATTTCATATAATCTTTTAAATTTTTTGATTTGTTTGGTTAGTGTTAATGTAAAATTAGCACTGGCATGAATGCATAACTATTGAACTAAAAAAGAGAGAGTTGTGTTTTGGTTTTTATATATGGGTGTGATGGAATGATGTGTCCTTGTATTACTATATAATATTTCATGGCACAATGATAGCACAAAGGAAAATAGCATTTAATTATAGTTATATTAAAATAATTGAATAAATCTATATATAAAAATTTAGACTAATTAGTTTCAATACTATGAATTATTTATGGAATGTTTAATTCAATTTTAATATTTCAAAATATTTTAAAAGACTATTTTAAAGTTGCAAATCTGATTGAATGAATAGTTTTGTAACAAGATTGAAATTTATTGCTTTACCACCCTCTCACTTAATTTCTAAACAATATTATGAGGATTTCTTATGCTAGTTTTATAGATCCAATTTTAGCAACTTTTATAACTTTGATCCTTAATTCTCTTTCTCTACCTAATATTGAAGTCTTGGAAATATTAAAAAATATTCTTCTTTTTTCAAGGGGTCACAAGACTTTTGTTTGGATCACTAGGTTCATTTGTTATACATTAATCACTTATAATGATTATCTTTATGAATCTGATAAGGTTCAACAAATAATAAGAAGGAATACAACTAGGATGAATTATAAAAGAGTATAAGATCATATACTTCTATCTATTAATCTAAGAATTACTCTTTTTGTTAATTTTGATAGCTTCCTTGTTTTCTCTATATTGGGCAATCATGCATTTAACCCACACGACCATACAAATTGTTGATTATTTCAACAAAATAAGGTGAAGATAATTATTAAATTACTATTATAGTTACATAAAAGAGCTTGAAATAAAGCAAAAACAATATTCAAGAAGTTTATAAAAAACACTAAAAGCTTATTTTGAAGCCTAAAATGAAATAATTTGATCTTGAAAAAGAATTGAGACATGCTTTAATAGAGAATTTTGTAGCATTTGGCCCAACTCTTCAAAATGTTCTCAAGAATATTTTTTGGGACAATTGGATTGTAGTTACAAATTCACAACCTAAGGAAGTCTCTATATCATTTTTTAAATGGTGAAAATAAATATGAGTTTCATAAGCCATTATCTTCAAAGTTGTTCCCTTTTTCCCAATAAAGCTTCTAAAATTCATATGCTATAACCTAC